>CM046300.1:50854958-51299630 GCA_025267735.1 Mactra quadrangularis | reverse complement strand
ATGTTAGCTCAATCGGGTTGCTTAAGTTATCGGAGTTTTGAGCATTCAAACTTTTATTGTACTGTTAAATTAAAGCTAATTTTCAACTTCAAGATGATTTTTTATTGTTAAGATTTTATTTCCAAAGCTGCTTTTTGAAAGCATTATACAAAATAGAATACATAAGTGAATTATTAAATTGATTAAAATGATTTATTCATGAGTGTCTCATTTCTATAGATGTACATGTATTATGATTACTGAATGACATAGCCTTCAAATGTCTATAATATACTGAATACATTAGAATAAATATTGAATATCTTTCATTGATTTACAACAAATTTTGTATTATTTATGATTTATTTTTTTTATTACGATTTTTTAATGTTGGGTTTGTTTTGAAATCTAATCTTTCGCCATCTTTCTGGGCCTACGATTCTAGATAATGCCTTTTTAAAATCAGACTGCAGCGATCATTGTTAACGTTATTTGTTTTATGGACTATGGGGGTATTTAGTCCCGCTGAAACCTTTAATAGATTCACACATTACGATATATATACAATACCAGGGTGTTATATTGTACTTTATTGTACTATAACCCTGGGTACATATCCTGGGGTGATATATATACTGTATATATACTTCACTACAAAAGAAAGGAGACACTATATTATAGGAATATAAGTTTATATTTGTAGAATGATATTTGATGAAGTAAAAAATATCAAGTTAAAGAAAGCTATTTTTTTCTATTTTTTTTTTAATTTTGTATGTTTAAAATTTATAAGAAAGATATATTTTTCCTAAAGGTTTAATGTTTAAAAGCTATATCTATGCTATAATTTTTCTTGAATGTGTATGTTTAAAAGCTATACCTGACCTATTTTTATCTAATCTTTGAATGTTTAAAAGCTATTATGTACTGAGCAAGTTTTTGATAATTTTAATGTTTAATAAGCTAATTTATTGTATCTTTATGAGTTTAAAAGTTAACCTGACACATTATGCAAAAAACCCCAACAAATTGTGCAATGTGTCTTAAATTTCAAGTTTGTTTTTCTGAGATGTAGAATGAAAAAAAGATTGCATTGGTAGTTCATGCTATATACAAGTATGTACAGGGTGTTACATTATTTTGTTGGGAAGTGTATTTATAAAGACATATATTAGAATGTACAATATTGACAGGGGACACACAGATTAGGGTAATCATGTTTACTGGTAGTACCTGTTTGTCCTTCTAATTAAAGTACTGCATCAATAGACAGTGGTCTAGCTCGTTGAATACGACTAGCTTGTTGAATACCCACAACATTTTGAATACAGACATTTCAATGTTTCAATAGAGATCCAGTGATGAGATGAATACTCGGTGTAGTTGAAGTGTGGTCAGTAGCTGGGTCAACAAGTCTAGCGATTTGTTTCGATTGGTCAGTGCAAAACTTGTCTAACTTCATGTAAATTATGAGGGATGTAAACTTGTTTTGCACCAACTTATTTAAATTTGTATTGTGAACTTTTATATGGTAGTGTTTTATAGGGATTTTATAATGTGTTTGAATGAACTTTTTATCATGGTGTTATAAACATGTTAATGTTTGTTGTTTGATAGACTCAGGGAATATGTTCTGTGAAGTGACTGGACTCTATCAGTGAAATGTTTATTAGTCGGACATTATGTGATAAACTGAGGACCATATATTAAGTGATAAAAATGTGTATTCTGAGGGTTCATTGGATATAGATTGGTTTTTAAGGGTTAAAATGTTGGGGATATGAAATTATGGTGCTTAACTTGTTGTTTATTCTTGATAAATATGTTTTATTGTTTAATATATCATTGTTTTAAGACAGTGAACCAAATTATCTCTGTTTAAAAGCTTGTTAGGTAAATAATGTGAAATGATAAAGATATTTTGCTTTTATACAACAAGGACCCTGTATATATAGAGCCCTTGTATATAATGTTTGCGCTACTGTTTGGGTATTCTAAGGACAAAAAGCCTCGTAAAGCACAAAACTTACTTAGTCAGCTTTTTTTTACTACAACATTAGTTGAAAATTCCTATGCTTTTTTTACCAAGTGTTTCCTGAGACATTACATATTTAACTATAATGCATGGTACAGTTGCATTCAGGTATAGATTTTATAGTCTCAATGCAATAAAAGTTACTCAGGCAGCATGCACAATTAAAGGGATTTTGTTAATACTGCAGTCAAAATAATCTGCTTTATGCGTTATCAAGCAGACCATGCAGTTTGTGCAATTGCCGACTCATGAAAAAATCATTATTTCACAAAACTACAATGTACATGTGTAAGTTTTAAAAACAACAACAGCAAAACTTACATGGAGAAAAAAAACAACAGGAAAACTTACATGGAGAAAAAAACAACAGGAAAACTTATATGGAGCAGAAAAAACAACAGCAAAACTTCACATGGAGCAGAAAAAAACAACAGCAAAACTTCACATAGAGCAAAAACATCAACAGCAATGCTTAACAAAGTGCAAAAAACAGTGACAACAACAGAAAATCCCTTATAAAGCCATACACAATTTAACAACAAACCCATATACATGTAAGTGTCCCAGCAACAAAGATATAATGTTGTTAAATAATATAATCAAGATATTATTACCTATAATAATTGTTTTGTTATGGTTTAAAAATTAAAGAAAACTTATCTTTTATGTAAGTAAATTAAGCAATGTGAAGGTACTTAGTAATGTCTCAAGGCTTCACTTATTCGCTAATCCATTATTTTTAAAAAGATTTTTGATTGAAAAAATGTCTACATCATAAAAGTTTAAAAATATTTTGTTAAATTAAAAAAGCGACAATTTTAATGATTACGATGATTTACATAGATATTGTAGACGGTCGACAAGTTGGCGATTATGATGTTAGCGTAGGGATTTATTTGTTATACTGTTGTCTTTGCAACAGCCGAGATGTGCTATTTTAAACATCATGTAACAATTCAACTCATAATTACACAAATTAAAGTCATTGTTTTTGATTAATTCGAAATTTTACTAACAGATGTTAAAGTTTTTGGTTGTTGAGTCATTTTATTGTTGAAAGATTTTTGGATGAGCAGTGATCTAAAACTGGGATGGATAAAAAAGTAAACAGTGATGAAAATTTTTTATTCATTGTATAAAGTTTTACTATTTATATAGTAAACGTTTTGGTATTATGTATATACATTATATACGTAAACTATTGGATGTGGGACAGTTTAGTCTAATCTTCGTTATGGTCCGAAAAAGTCTTAAGTTTAACACTCAATGAAAAAGTTAAATTTTTATAAAAAAATCTGGATTTGGATTATATAAAGTGTTAAGTACTTAGTATTTAAGATTAATTTAAGTATTTTTATATTATTTTGATTATAAGGGTCTGTACCAATTTTAGGATGAGTTGCTAGGCAATGGAAATAAATCTCAAATTTTGTATAAAATTGTGTTGTTTTTGTTAAAAAAGGTTTCTTTTCACATGTATTTGGATAATTGAGCAAGAGATATGTCAAATATTTGTGGATTTTTAGTTTTGAAAGTTGCGTTGAAGTGTTTTTAAAGATTTAAAAGTGTCACAATGAGATATCATGAATCTTAATTTTTGCTTTTTTACAGAAAATTCATCGCTTAGTAATACTGATCTTAAATTGTGAAGATTTTGTGGCGTAAAACGTAAAAAACTCATTAAAATTTGTACGATAAAAAACATTTTATCAGAAATCAGTATAAAATTATGTCACTAACTGGCATACAAACTTTTTAACGTAAAAATATCGCTGAAAGGGAAAATGAGAATTAGTAGAGTGATTTGTGTGGAGGATTTGTGATGTAACATTAAAAGTGTTAAAATTGTTGTTATATAAAAAATGAAAAACTCAGTTACCATGGATATGATGTATAATTTTGATAGAATGGGACTCACTGTCCCTTCAAGAAATAATATGGCTTTAAAAATAGCTCTAGCACCAATGTTAGACACTGAGGACAAGTAAGTTATAGAACTAGTTTAATTTGTAATTTTTATGTATAATGTATTATTATACCCTCCCCCAAAAGGGTCAGTCTGTTGCTTTTACTTCTCTGCTCAATTTCTCAGCACCTATTTTACAGATTTCATTCAAACTTCACACATATACCAGTAGCATGTTCAATTATCCTAAACGTTCCAAAACGTTCGGTATCGATACATTCGGAACTCCTCGGCTATTCTCTGCAAACAATCTCGGACATATTTCGAAGCTATTTTGAAACTACCGGTGTTGAAGTAAACAAATATAGGATTGTTTAGGCACTGAGTGATGTTTCATTTTTAGTCCATAAATTATGACACATAACTCATTGCCTTAAGGATCGTATATTTGTTTATTAGATTAGATTATTCACAGCAAATCGCCAAGGAGTTCCAAATGTATCGTTACGGAACGTTTTGGAACGTTTAGGGTAATTGAACAGGCTACAGATATCAGGCAGACATGTGCATTTTCTATTTTGGTTACAGTCCATTGATATTTTGCAGAAATAAGGCTCTTTATTTTTTCTCAAAACCCAATTTCTTCACAAACACCCATTGGAAGGTATTTTATCACATTCAGTGATAGGTTTAGTTTCATTCACAGTGGTAATCCTGTTTTCTCTTCTATGTTTGTCTCACCTAACCAATGTTACAGGATGTTATTCTTTACCAGGAAATGTACATGTTTTAACTAAGGACCCTTAATGGTAGTATAGGGTCCTTGCTTTAGCTTTCCACCAGGAGCTGACAACTTCTCCCTCAATGGAGAAAAAATGATATTGTTAAATTACATTCAGCTGCCAGTGGTGCATGCATTAACCTCTTTGATTTAAATATTCACTACAGTACTCCTGTACTTAATATCAATAAAAAAGAAATCCATAATTAAGAACGGGGTCTTATTGGGCAAATATTAAATATTTAAATCAGCAGGGTTAATGTCTCCCCGACTGACAGTTTAATAGAATATAACAATAACTTATCTCACTAAACTTGTGTAACAAGTTAACAGCTTATGTAACTTGTTATTTATGCGGTTATCTGGTGGCAGAAAAATGCCACCATACAAATGCAATATTTTGTATTTTATGATAATGACTAATGGACAGTCCTGTCTACATTATGATACAGTTGTTACATTGAATATGTTACGTGAAAGTGTTAGAATGTAACATGTGCACATGTTTATAATTACAAATGTATATAATTAACTTTTTATTTCATTATATATACAACATGCATATTTAATTATTGTTGCAGGTTTTGAGAGCATATGAACAGCTTGGCCATTTTAAAAAAACAAACAAAATAGTTATCTAAGTGCATGTTGTGCATGAACAACATTAAATATGCACAAATGTAATGTTATATAGTGACACTGTAAATTGTCACCAAATTACTCTTCTCTTTAGTTTATGGCTAAAAATGAAGGTCATATATTATGATAAATTAAAAGTATGTTAATTTATTTTGCATAAAATTAAAATTTCTAGGGCCTAATGCATGTATAAAATTAGACGACTATTTTTTGAAACAAAATCCCAACAAGTAAAACTTCTAAGCCTCTTGATTACCTTTTCCCCATACTTGAAGTACCTGATATCAACCAAAGGTGACTCACGGGCATATCCCAATCCACCAAAATATTGTAAGTTAATGTAGTGCCTTTTGTGGATTGGTACTGTGTCTCAGTACCTATTGTATCTTTGGTAAATTTGGACCGTTCCACCCACAGGTGACCAGCACGGTCCCGAATCAAAAGCACTATATATACATGTTAGGTATATATTATTCAAAAATGGCAGTTTTTTAAACCAAGTTCAATCAGGGGCCAGTTTCTTCATCATAAATAATTTTATTTCACAGATTTAT
Organism: Mactra quadrangularis; assembly: GCA_025267735.1. NCBI lineage: Eukaryota > Metazoa > Mollusca > Bivalvia > Venerida > Mactridae > Mactra > Mactra quadrangularis. Next base: position 51,293,736 of record CM046300.1, on the reverse strand, counting down.
ACAGGCGCACAAAGCTGAGGCTTTGCTCTTTCAAACGACACCAACGTCTTTGCATTCGCCAAGTAATGAAGGTCATAGGAGGATTTTGAACATCACAATTAAACAGATTTAGTTTTTTTAGATGCTTGACATCTGTGATTGTAACCCTTATATTAATCATTATTGTATTGATATATTACAGGACCAGTGTGGAGATACAGATGCCTGCAGGTTCTAGCAGTGAGACTGTCAGTACACATAGATCCTACCCTAGTCACGGCGGTGGAGAACAGAGTTCTCATACCAGTCACAGTACAATCAAATCTAGACATGGTACAGCCGATACTTGGTGGAATGTCGGAGACTTTATATCACCGTCAGATCAACAACCGTCGCCTAGTGATACCACATTCTCTAAAACTAACGATGAAGATATTTGGGATTTGTCAGACTCTATTGTTGATCTGTATAAGGAGGTGAATAAATATGACGGGGTCCGAAGTATGACCCCCGTCAATAAAAACAATAAAGTTGACAATGAGGAGTGGCTGAACGAAGATACGAATAATGGTTTTGTTCATGTTTATAGAACAGACACGGACACTCACCCAAGAATGTTTCCTTGTACGTTGACCACGACGGCTCAGAAATTGTGCATTCAGTGCGGGATGCCGCCCAACTCGTTACATGTTCAATTAAATGGTGATATCATGAGACGGCTTGATCCATTTGATAGTCCACTGGCTATACAGAATGAATACCTACAAAATATTGGATATTTTGATCAAAGAAAAATACAAGAAATCGGAACATCTCAAGATTTAGCTTATCTCGTTAAATTTTATGCTGGTGAGTTGGAAATTTTAAAATATTTTTAGTACAGTTCCACTATTAAGACCACTTTTATTTTTTCAAAATCATGTGATTTTTGACAATTATTAAGACCCAAATGATTAATTTGTGAACAAAAGAGTCTCTTTGATAAGACTGTTTCACTATAAAGACCATCGATTTTGCAGGTCTTAATTGCGGAACTTTACTGTATATAATTTTTAAGTATAATAATTTTTTAGTGTAGAACATATTTTGAGGGTTTAGCAGAAAACTGTCGTAACTCAATATAAGAAAAAGAATGAGTTACGACTGTTTAGCGCTTAACCTGTGATATGTCAATTTCAGTGTAAGATAGACATTCAGTATGTTCAAAGCCGCCCGGCTAGCTCAGTTGGTAGCAAGCAAGTTTACTGATTGAGGAATCATGGGTTCGATTCCCTGGGGGGGCATACTTTCGTGGAGCTTGGTCATGAAATTATTTCTACGACCATTCTCCCTCCTACCAATGATTCTTAATCATGTAGGCCTGTTGTCAGTCACTGACGAAAGTATGCACATAGTAGTTGGTTAACAGCTAAATCCAGAGATTTCACCTTTCCTGGAGGAGTGAGTTGGTTGACTGACCACCGTTATATGACCTAATACAATGTGTTTTTACTGCGTTAAACCCAACCAAAAATGGAAAAGTATGTTTAGAAAGCATATAATGAAGAGCTGCTATTAGCCACAAGTGAAAATATTATTTTCAAGACTTAGGTGTCAGTAAAATTAAAGTAACTTATTCCAAAATTGGCAACTATCAAGTCTGTTACATGTTCCTCTGACAGTGTTTTGTTTGAGAAACACTCATTACGTGTTACCCAAATATACTCGGATATAACATTAGGTCATTTTCCAGTTATTGTACAGAAATAATGAATAGATGAGATTTAGTCCATTCAAAATAATTTTGGACCTAAACAAATTTGCAATAAATATTATTTTTTACATTGTATATTTACAAGCAATAAAGAATAATTGTTCTTGGCGCCATTTAAAAGATAAATTCTTAACGTATTCAAAGAATTGGCTGAATTCCAATTTTTTATCAATTAATTTCATTATCCTATTTTAACACAGTCAGTACCCACCCTGTCATTATTTAGGAAACCAGAATACCATTCTTCTATACTTTACGCTGAAAGATGGTGACTTATTGTTCAATAGAAAATTGACACATGATGTCACCTCATACATTTTTTCCTGCATTTTTGTAATTGCAATAAAAAACTGAAAAATTTATTCAATTGAAAATTGACGCATGGCGTTACCTTATATTTCTGCATTTTTATAATTGTAAAGAAAACAGTATTTAAATGAAATTTGATATTTGTCAATAATAGGGTGATATTTTTTTGTGAAAATATACTAGGTATTTTCGGAAATCATTCAGTGAATATAAATCGATCTTACTCTATACAGACTTAACTTGAATAATTACATAATCTCAATGCGGTTGACATACATGACATGAGTGTATGAAGTTAAGAGTTTCTTAGATCGATCACTTCCTGATTTCAAACTTTCAAAAAAAATTATAGAAATTTTTTATTCAACCTATCATACAATAAAACATGACATTGTTAGATTTATTTGAACATTTTTAATAATATAATTATGATACCCTATATTCTACATAACGTAGTATAATAAATTGAATGATTTTTTATTTCTTTATATCACGCCTAATTCTTTACTGAGTTATTGTGGTAATTAATTTCTATAATTAAAAAAATCTTCTTTTTCTATTATCATTTCTAGAATTGAAAATAAATTATTTTATCAGTATGAAAACATATATCAGTGAGTAGAACCACTCAGACTGTGGCAATATACTGCAAAAATATTGAAATGTGACCCAAAGCACTGAACATTACATTGCATTTTGTCATTCTTTTGATGGTAAAAAAACAGCAGAAGAAAGTTGGAGTCATGATCAAAGATTCAGACACTTCACTGGTTAGAAATATTGAAAATCCAATAATGCTTTATCACATCATCTACTTCTTTTCCATACTGCCAACAGTGACTTAGTTTTTGGGGTTTAGATTTACAAACAGGTTTCATCTGTTTTTATGATATGACTAAGGAACTAATCCCCTGTAGTGTATGCTTTTTGTGTAATTTTATTTATTCTTAAGTATAGCAACTATTTTCTATTGACATTCTTTCACCTTCCTCTGTATCAAATAGGGCTTCTGTCAGCTATTTGGTAGATCGCGTGCTTAGTTCTATGTTAAAAGCTTTGGTCCAGAGTTATAGGCTATGAGTAAGATGACTCATTGTCGGCAACCATGGTTTTTCTTCTGTTACACTCCATACACAACGCTGCATAGCGGAGTATTGTATCGTGAAGATTCGTGAGATAACTGACGATGAAGATGACTGAGATATTCACATTATAACTGAAAACCTCTTGAAATGCAGCGTAAAGTACAATAGTTTGAATTCCATTATATTTTTATCGGAGAAAATGTCAGTTTGAACTTGGGATTTGTTTCATCTGTCCCTGTAATGTGTGCTTTTGTTGTTTACTATCTATGGTGACATTCTTTAACTAATATAAGTTACATTCCTGAAAGTAGAGACATCAATTTAATGTACAATTGATGTTCATTTATTTATCTATTAATTTACTTGGCTGTGTCAACTGAAGGTTTAAGATTTGATGTCATGAATATGTCTCTGTATATAGACACAATGATAAGCCTCTATGTTTTTGTATTCAGATGTCATCTTATTATATTAGTCATATTGGTCATTGTAGATTGAGGCCCACATTGCACCGTCCAAATTTGAAAAAAGAAAAACTTAGTGTCACATTGCCTCATAAAAAACTGAAAAAAGGAAAAGGGCCTACCTTGCCCCATCAAAAATTAAAAAAGGAATACTAATGTCTACTTTGCCTTGTCAAAAAACTGAAAAAAATACAGCTCCCTCTTTGCCTTGTAAAAAAAGAAAATATACTTGGCCTTCGTTGCCTTGTAAAAGTTAAAATAAATTCTAAGCCCTTGTAGCCTTGTAAAAAAATAAGATATATACTTGGCCCTTGTTTGCCATGTCAAAAATTGAAAAAATATTGAAAATTTAATACTTTAATTGGAGTAAAAGGTAACAGCTAGTCCCCTTGTAAAAAATAATTACTTCTCCCTATTGACCTGCCATCTTGAAGATAATTAAATGTTAGGGGAAGGTTTTTTGATAAGAAAAATAAAGTTAGTGTTTATTAATGACAGTAAATTATATATTAGAAGTCTGAAACAGCTGGAGGGATAAAGTAACAAGATTTGGTTGATAAAATTTTAGATTTTAGATTTTTATAATACATTGGTTATGAAGTCAAGGTGGTATTGTATTTTCCTTATATTAGTCATAGGCTCAGGGTTTTGCTTTTTTCATTTGAGATTCATACCCTATACCCAATGGCAGCTGACATGGTCCCTCAACTCCCATGTCATAAATACTACACATTTAGGTCATAACAAGTTGATCATGTGTTCTATGCACATTAATTTTGACGGCTTTTACAAAAACTTTCTTTATTTCTTCGCTTGCTCATAAAATTTAGTCAAACCGCATTATAAAGCAACTGAATGAAGATTTTTTTTCTTCGCTGGCTCGCCCCATTTTCTTCCAGAAAAATTCATAGAACACATGATCAACAAAATGGTAGGTTTTTGTACCCAAGTTCAATTAGTGGCCAATGTGTTCATTATTTCTCATCATCATCATCATTAGCATCTTTATCCTCACCCTCCTCTCCCTCCTTATCATCATCATCATCATCATTATCATCATCATCAGATTTTTATTTAATAATTCTTGTCTGTAGATTATTCCATTAGCAAGGGTGAGACCTGGATGCCCAGTTTAGAATTGAGCATTCCTTTCACTTTGTCTTGCAGCTTAATGATTCCATTCCCTTTAATTCATTGTCTCGTTTCCCTTACACCATTCCAGGACAGTATTTGTCTTTCCCAAAGCCTTTATATCATCAAATATTGTATGTTTTCATCCAATAACAGAACATCTTGCCACGAAGCATTGAAGAAAACTCATATTATCAAAGATTCTTGATCTATATGGACTGTCACTTAACTGAATGATTAAAGAGAAAATCAGTTAGTTATGGAATGTCTTTAATTCAGAGGGACATATTTTTAACGTCAGATCATAAAAAGATAATGGGATAGACTAGATTTTTTTAATAGTAAACATTTTAACTATTGAATAACAACTATAATAGTCAGGGTTTAAATGTACCAGGTATTTAAAATGTTGAATTTATTTCTATTATAAAGTTTTGTTAACATGTTCCTGTCAAAAATTGTTTAAAAAATGTTGGACATGAATGGATCTAGCTTCGTGTTTGAGAGGTAGGGGTGGGGGTTTGTGGAGTCATTTAAAGATGGCTTTAAATAGGGATGTTACAAAATATAAATCTTAGAAAAAAATGTAAATGCTCTGATGATATTAAAATTGATTCTACTGTCAGTGGCACATACATTTACCCTGCTGATTTAAATAATCAATATTTGTTTGATAATTACTGTACATAAATACTCAATACAGTATTTCTGTACTCACTAGAGATAAAAATAGATATCTGCATCTATACACAGGAAGTATTAAACAAAATGTCTAATATTTAAATCAGCAGGGTTAATGTATGCGCCACTGACGGTTGAATAAAATTCACCAATATGTGGTACGCCTTTATAGTTACTTAGTTTCTGAATGTGCCCCATTTTATGTACAGGTGACAGGTGACTGAATGTAGTTTATAAAAAATAAGATTTAGTAGAATTTAATAATATCAAAATAATCTTATATAATAGTATAATTTAAATTAGTTTTTTAAGGCCCAGTTAAGTTTAAATTTAGTTTATATTAAATGATGCGTAAATGATATATGTATGCTGTCATACTGTGTTAATTATTTAAAAATATACAATTTTTCTTATATAAGAATGTTAAAATTCTAATATTTTTATTTTTTTATCTAATATTTCTTATTTCTAGACAAAATGATGCTGACATTCAATTATGAAATTAAATCAGGCTTGAATTAATATATGACTCTTGACATGAGACAGAAAAATATAAATTTTGTAAATATTTTTTATGAATGAGTGGATGAGTCACTTTTTATTTATTCACATTTTGATTGAGAATTGCAAAATCTGTTATTTAGAGCTGCTTAGGTCATAAAGTGACCTTGAAATATGATATTGTCCATAATTACAAAAGGCAGAATGATTAAAATGAACCAATGTTTTGAATTCAATAAAAGCATGTATTTGGTCAAGTTCTTGCAGCGAAAAACCCCCAGAAGAGATCGTAAACAGTGAATAGAATAACATTTCATTTCTTTTTTCCTAAAATGCTCACATTAGCCTGTGAGTTGTATATATGTTTACTCTGAATCCTGTGCCCAAATTTATTTTTGCACATTACCTAATTTAATGCTCTATTTAATTTTTGTGCAGCAGATATCTAAAACGATCAATTTAAGGGACCATTTTGGAACTTTCATGGAAAGAAAGGTAAAAATTTTTTATGTGCTACATGATTATCATTCAGTCATTTTCTAAAAAGGGAATTGGGGGGGGGGGGTGGGAGCGTGTAAATGTGTCAGCACAAAACCAGTCTTCAACCTTCTTTATTTAAATGTAATTAAACTAGTTTATCACTGATTCATCGAATTATTGCTTATTTATCATATAAGGCCACAACAAGTTAATCATTTGTTCTCCAGATTTTTCTGAAATGGAATGGGGCAGGCAAGCGAAGAAAAAGAAAATCTTAACTCAGTTGCTTTATATAGCGGTTTAACCAAAGAAGGAAAATAAAAAAATTTTTTTTGTAAAAACTGTCAAAATTAAGGTGCGAGCGAATCCATAGAACATAATTATGATCAACTTGTTGTGGCCTAAGTTATTGTCGTAGATCATGTGACTGGAACCTGTATAATTTGAAAATGATGATTTTATTCTTCAGGAAAACCAGTCTCAGACAGTACTTATTCTAGAAATCAACTAACATCATTTGTATATGTGAGAAAAGGTAAATTGATACATCAATGGGTTAGAAGACTTTGTGTGATTGCTGGAACCAGGTTACTGATTTATAGAGGTATTTACTTATAATTTTCATATAGAGTTAGGATTTTGCAAACAATGATCACTAGTCTCATACAGGTACTTTGTGTGATAGCTGATTTAAATACTCTATTTTTGTTCCATATTCCCTTACCTCCTCACTATATATCATGTAGTATTTCTGTACTATCGAGGAAATAAAAGTCAGTATTTATGTATAATTATGGATTTACAAAAAAAAAAACGAGTATTTAAATCAGCAGGTTTATGTGCCAATGACAGTTGAATCAAATTTTACCAATACACTTTTGAGTTCAACTTTTATCAGCAGGGCTTATAAGTTATATCACCTCAAGGGTGAAGAGAGCTGAGTTCATAAAGTAAGGTTTTATACTTGTTTTTTGCATCATTGATTTGTGTAGGGTTTTTTAGGGACTAATATTCAAAAACCTCAGATTAAAATTCATAAATAATTATTAAAACATTATGTAGGCTTACATTGACAAAATATTCCTTTTTTGTGGTGAATAATTATCCCACATGTATTTCTGTGGTTTAGTGCAAAACTAGTCTACATCCTCACTTTATTTCTTGAAGTTACTCTTGTTTTGCACTGATACCTACATTTGATGTTGCCAAACCTTGAAAAAATTTTATGAACTACATTTTGTATGTGCAATTTCCGATGTAAATAAATCTTATTCATATATCTAAAATGACATGTCAGTTAGCAGACGTACACCACTAGTTTTATGTTACATCATTTTTCTGCTTGAATTATTATTTCAATTTACATCAACTCCGACATAATGACTCATGAGGATGGATCTGTTTTGGTATGATCTTGTCCATTGATAAATAGTCTACAAATTAGTGGGTGTACGGTTGCCCAGGACAACCTCATTTTAGTCAAGGCAACCAACAATTTCTTTTGGGCAACTAAAATTTTGCAAATGAGATATAGTGCTTGCTCTTAAAATGGCTGTTCGGACAACCACTAATCATATCCTAATTTTGTAGACTGGATACATGTGCAGCATGTCAAACTTTTTTTAGTTTTTCTCACAGAGTTAAGGTTACACTTATGAAGATGGATCTGTTTTTATTTTTATCTTGTCCATTGATACTGTAAGTCAAGTTTTTCTCAGTTTTTGTTTCAAATTTTGTATGATCCCTGTACAACTTAATTTTAGGGTTTTTGAAAGAACAGTAACTCTAGCACTTTTCTAGGTTACGATTATCTTCCTTTGTTTGAATAACATAAGTCTATATTGATAGGTTGACTGTGCTAAACTAATCTAACTACATGTAAATATAAAAAAAGTCAATTTTTTTTTTAAAAAGACATAATACATTATTCATGTAGTTATTTGTAGTTTATTTTTTCATCTGGGACTGTTTGCTTTGTATTGATATATTATGTGCAGACCCTGGCAAGAAACTTTACTCAAACATGTTAAGTGTCTAGAAAACATTTTGTTGAGAAGTACATTTTCTTCCACTTGACAGTCTTTCTTACTACACCATCTTTTGCTGTTATGATTGCCCTTACCATTTCTCCACCGGGCTTGGGACCAGCTTGTTTTGATGACATAATACATTTATGGATTATCTTTTCTCAGATAAAACCAAGTCAGGAAGTCCAACTATAGTACAATTAGCTAAAGGTCAGGTCGAGGAAGTTCAGAATATCAAAGGTCATTGTCACGTTCTCAAGGTCACATCTACATTACAAGGTGAAAGGTCAGTCTATCTGTCCTTTAGTGATGTCAAAGATTTCAATAAATGGCTGAGAAAAACTAAAAAGGTAGAGTAATGTTTATTCATTTCTTAAATTTTATTTATGTGATTTACAGGGCTTGATATTAAAGGTTATCATGTTGCCCATGATGACCTATATGAGGGGTTTGGCATCCTGTTACTGTAAACAGTTGGTTTGGGCAAGTTAAACATTTTCCTGGTTGTTACAGCAGGCAACCTAGTTTAAAACATAGAGCCCTGAGGTGTGTTCAACAATGCGAGCCCTTGAGCGAGCGCCTGCTTGGCCAATTGTTAGGCTATTGAATGATTGCAAGCGCTTGCTGTAAAATTCCAAGATGGCGTCAAACAGCACATTATTGAAATAGCGGGTGATGGAACAATTATTTCTGCTGATACAATAGATCTTTCACATTTTTTATTATAAATGAATCATTATGATACAATTTGCTGTACCAAATAAATTCTATTATATGCATGACGTAAATATGTTATGTTGAACAAGTAACACATAGGTTTGCGTCCCATTTTTCAGGGATAATTTTTTGAGATAAAAATCTAAATTTTTCCAGCTGTTATCTTAGATATCTAAGCGAAACACCTATCGAGCTGAATCCTAAGGACTTGCTAGCACTCGTGTGGGTGCCCGCTTTCAGAACTAGAGCGCTTGTTGTCGCCATGAGCACTTTCATTGTTGAACACACCTCAGATTTAGGTCTTCACTGTTTAGAGCTTATCAGCTTTAATAAGCCAGTCTTACTTCGAATCTAATATAACAGTAAAGCAATAAGGACCACCTTGGGTATTTCAAAATCCTGCAATTTTTGACAATTGTTTAGTCAAAATGCAGATATCTATTTTTGTGGATAGTGAGTACAGAAAAACTATAGTGAGTATTTATGTACAGGGATAATCAAACAAATATTGAGTATTTAAATCAGTGGGGTTAATGTTTGTGCCAATGCCAGTTAAAACATATGTACCATTACATTTTACATTTTAAAGATAACTGTATGTTATTTCTTAAATAAAGTTTTCGCAATGTGACAATTGTACATAAGTAGAATGAACTCTTGTGAATGCAGTGAATCTTTTCATTTCATCCCCTCTTGAAATGTTTGGATAGTATCAATTTCTGTAAACAGATATCCTATAGACTGCTGTCATATAAGGAGTAGGCAAGCAGCAAATTTAAGTTCAGTTTTTAATCAGATTGAAAAAGTATACATGTATATGTCTGTGTTTATATTTTCCATCTATGTTTTATTGACAAATTATTATCATTAATGAGGCATTCACATCAGTCATAAAGTTTGTACTTGTATACATGGTTAGTCAATCACTTCGTTCAGGATGGTTTGTATGAGTCTTGACACAGGAGCTTGACATTCTATATCGTACTTGGAAAGAATTATCAATCAATGTTACAGAATGTCAAGCTCCTGTGGTCTTGATTACATATTGATGTTTACACTTTTAATTTTATAAAATATAATCCATAGATTAGTAAACAAGTCTCACATATGATACAGATATCTTTGTCGGAGCAGTGGTCCAGTGGTAGGACAGGCACTTAGGATTCAAGAGGTCCTGGGTTAGAATCCTCACTAGGGGCACTGCTTATTTCCATGAGCAAGAAATTTACCGGTGATTGCTTCACTCCACTTTGGTGTAAATGAGTACCTGTTATAATCATGTACTGTTTGCTGTGGCTGCAATCTTCGCCGTATGTTAACAGTTAGTGCATGACTTGATGAACAGGGAAGTTAATGTCAAGATTCGACTGAAATTTTAGTGATACTAAAAGTAGACCTCAAAAATCTTGCTTTAACTTTTTTTAAACACATTAAGCACTACTTACAATGTACCTATCTTGTACCTTGGTATTTTAAAAACCATTTAACTTTCAGAGGTACATATATTAACTTTGCTGATTTAAATACTCACTTCAGTTTTTCTGTACTCACTACCAATAAAAATAGTTACCGTACCTTTTGTAATATATAAATCAGCATGGTTAATTTATGCACCATTTATAGTTGAATATAATTTAAAAATAGGTCTTGGTCTGGCTACTGGGAATAAACCCTATAAACAGTCAACCTTATTGGATGAAATGATAAGGTATAGAATTTAGGTAAATAATTTTAATTACCTGAATGCATTTTTCTTCTTTCTGTTTACAGGCAACAGCTAAACTTCCAACAAAAGCAGATTTATCTAATTGTCATTTAGAGTTTTTACCAGAGACCATATTTATAAATGAAGAATTAGAGATATTAAATCTACGACATAATGTATTAAAAGAAAGACCTATAGAAGAGGATATTTATACCATAGGCTGGTTAGATGATCTACCTAAGTAAGTTCTGATTTCTATTTTTGATTAAATGTGGTCTTTGCTATAAGCCTTGACCCCAGGGTTGTTTAAGAGAACATTTATACCATTGGCTGGTTAGATGATCTTCCTAAGTAAGTGCTGTTGTCTTTGTCCATGGTTACTCATATTTACTGTTCTATTTGCTTTAGTTGTTAACCCTGGGCACCTTTTTATCAAAAGTTTTTTATTCCTGTTTTCATGTTCTTGGTGATTCAACTTTAGGTGCTAGGGTGAAGAATCGATCCTTCTGCTGTTTCTGCTAATTTTTTATTCATCAAAAATTTCTAAAATGTTTAAGATTTTATTGTAAAATAGTCTCTAATAAATATTTTCAGGTTCACTCATCTACGTAGTTTAAATTTAGCTGACAACAACTTACGATGTTTTCCATTGGCTGTATGTAAGATGAAAACATTAACAGAGTTAAATCTAGCTAGTAATAAAATAGAAGACATACCTCCAACCATTGTAAATATAGAATGGTATGTTTGTTTATGTTTTATTACTTTACAAGCTGTAGTCCAGTGATAGGACTCACACTTAGGGTACTAGAGGTCGAGTGTTTGGTCCTCAGCAGAGGCACTTCTTATTTCCTTGAGCAGGAAACTTGCCTACTCAAGTTTCACTTCATTGGCTGTTGAAAAGTTGGTACCTGTGATGATGGTATAATTTAATTGCACCAATTTTTCAGTGTTTTCTGCTCATTAACAGAGTTATAAGACTCCCTATCTAGGGAGATTGGCAGAAGGATACAAGTAGCCTAATATTTTATTCCATCTTGATTCTGTCTATTCAGACAAAATTGAGCTTACACAAGGACTGACTTCATTGAAGTTTACTACAAAATGTTTGACTATTTTCATAAAACAGTGAATGGCATTAAATAAAGATTAGTAAATGTGTACACACAATGTATATAAGATCATTTGATGAAACTGGAGTCTAGTACTGTCTAGTACAATAATTTGAATAGCTCAATTTAATATTAATGATAAGTATTTAACAATCACATGGATAATTTTCTTTTTAAATCATAACAAAACATTAATTTATACCCTTTGCTTTAAACTAAGGAAAAAAATTGAGACTTTTGATTTTCAATTGAGATAATAAATAGTTGATTGAAGCATAATCAAGTCAATGCAAATTGACTGTATGTGTATATTTGATTATTTTCTATTTCCAGTTTACAGATGTTACATCTACACAATAATCATCTAGATTATTTACCTGACGAGATTTCACAGATGAGAAATCTTCTGGTTCTTGTACTAGCATTCAACCATTTTACTACGGTACCCGGCGTACTGCTACATTCTACTGACTCCCAGCTTAGAATTGATAGTCTTATAATGGCTGGGAACCGGATAGAGAAATTATCACAGGATGTTCTAAACAGAATGTCTCACATCAAAAAAGTTGACTTTAGAATGAATAAGTTACATTTATCGCCGAGTGAAATGGCGAAATTTCATTTACTAGAAAATGTGACACATTTAGACATACGTGACAATCTCATCACGGACCTTGATGTACGGGCTTTAAGACAACTGGAATATCTTAACTGTGACAGAAATAAGATAAATTCATTACAAGTTAATGGAAGTGCAATCAAAAACTTGTCTGCTGTTCATAATGGTATGTATCTGTCTTAAAACAATATTTATGTTAACTTGTCTTTAAGGCTGCCATGGATTGGTACTCTCACAGTTTGGTTCCAAATGTAATATTTGGGCTACCATTCCATTCTTATTGGAGTTTACAAGAATTAAATGTGCAACTAACTCAATCAATGATTGTCTTCCAAAAATGTGTGTGCATTTAGTTATTTAGCATAATGTTATCTTCATGTTCCTACATCTACATTTTTTTTTCTGAGCAATCAATTCTAATTATTACTGGACTATTGTTTTGGTTTACATAGGGCTTGTAAAGACATAGGTTCATAACACAAAAAAAAACACATTTAAAATTGACTTTAGCATATTTCTAAAAAGTGATTCATCAAGTGTAGTTAGTTAAACATGGTGCCTTATTTGCAATGTCTTAAGAACTAATGTTATGTCTAAACTCTGAGCCATCCCTTCTCGAAAAAGTGTATAAAATGCACATTAATTACACTATTTTTTTCTGTTGTTTTTTTCTGTACATAAGTGCATGTTTTTGCATTATTTCTTTGTTTCAATGACAAACTATATTGTTGTATATACTATGTTTCAGAGATGACGGCATTTTCTGTTAGTCCTAAACCTGAATGGTTGTCAACATTAGATATCTCTTAGTAAGTATACATGTATGTTTATACCTTTTATAGTCTTGTACAATGTAACTAAATATAGTTTCATTTGGGCATTTTGCTGGTGAGCTGAAGCTCGTTGGGGCATTTTTCAAACTAGTTGCACCTATGGGAATTATTCTTACCAGCTCTACGAATATTACCATCCTGTGCCTACTGCTGTACATTAACCTCTCAGTTATATAATTAGGGTTGGGCAAATCACCAACTTTTTTTTGAAACGGGTGTTTTTTATGGCCAAATTATGTGCTGAGTCTGAATATCACAATTAAAATTTTCTACGATGACGTTTAAGGTTCACTTTTTGCGTAAATTCAAAATGGCCGCCAAAATGGCCGATTTTGGTTATGTAGAACTATTTTATATTTTCACCATAGCTTGTAATATATCATTTTGTAGGTTTTTAAGGATGATAAACACGTTTTTGAGGTTAAAAATAACAAAATATGTATGGGAAGCTATGTTTATTGATAATTTATATAATATTTCAGCCAAAACCACACAATTTCGTTAAATTAGATCTACTTTTGCATTAAATCAATTTCCTATAAATCTTTTCATGGGCTTTTCAGCTTGCATATTACTATTGTCATACTTATTTCTGCTTTTGATTATATTAATGCTACTAAGAATGAATTTTATCACCTTTATTAAGTATACACATAGTAGCTTTAATAGCAATAACCAAATTGCATTCATTGAGCTATGCAGCCCTTTCTGTTTTATTGTATCATGACTTTAAACTGTTATTAATTATTAAAAAACAAACCATCTACTGGTTTTAAATGCTTTACTGTTAATAGATTTTGATGCATCGCAGATATTGAAAATATTTTCCTTAATCATAAAAATTTAATTTTGAAATTATTCTATTAAGTTGAAGGTTATAACTTAGCTATATCTGTACATTTATACATGTATATGAAGTCTTGATTTCATAGTTTGTGTAAAAAGTTATGAACCTTTAGACAAATATATTCCTTTTCTATGAATGGATATGTTAGAATTAATAATGACGGAGGTAAAAATAGCATAGTTAGCATATATAACTTTGATATCGAAGCCAAAATTGACCTCGAGATCTCACTGGACGAAAAGGTTCTAAAGTAACATGATGCAAGGTCATTAAAAGGACTTCAGACATGATTCTGACTTTAATTGATAGTCTATGGAGACTTTAGGAGCACAGTTCCGGTTGCTCTAATGGAGTTATCAAGACCACTCTATCAGTACAATTTTGAGCCCGTTGCAACTTTTGATTTGGTAGGCTGGGAGTACAATGTTTAAACCATGCCAAAGTTATTGTGGGAGTGGAGTGTACAAGACCATGCACAAATACTTTTATTGATTTCCTTGTCAAGTGCCTGTGTATTATAAGTCTTTAGATATGTAATTGCTTTTGTGAAAGCTGATACTCCTTTGTGATGCAAGGTTAAGATGAAGTGATCTGGCCATAATAACACAAAGGTATTGCTCATTGTTCACCTTTCATGCTATATAAGGTCCATTTAGACATTGTTGTGTAGTTTTAGACACAATTTTTTCCTTCTAAATAGGTTCATTTTCATCTTTAAAGTTTCCATTCAATTCAAAATATCATTAACCATCTATCAAGTTGTTGAGATTTGTTTTAGTTTGATGGATTCTAGCCTGTATATTGAAGATTATCCTGTTGTTGTCTGCATGGATTTATACGAGATGCTTATTGTCTGTTGAGTTGATTGAGAGCTGTTATGTAACATGTAAAAAGTAATGGTCCATCACAGAAGCCTTCAGGAATTAAAAATTTTACAATGATAAACTTGCGAAACTTGCAAAGAGAGGCAATCACAATACAAGCTTACATGATTAAGATATTTTATATGCACACATACTTGATGGAGTGATAAAAACAAAAGAAAGATATCTATCTGCTGAATTATATTTTGAACAAACTAATATTGGTCCATTCACACTGAAATCAATTGATTCGCTAAGGATTCACAAACGAAAAAAAGATTGATATGTGAAGTAAGATATCTAAGAGCCACAACTGTGTCGCATTTACACCAAATGCGACACGTAAAAAAAGAAAGTAAACTGAAAATGGAAATACACCCTGAAAACAAATTAAACCAAAAACATAAAACCAGAAAATGATGTTTTGCTTAATATAGACATAGTTTTAAAGCAAACTCTTTGATCATGTAGCATATTTTTTAATTGTCTTAAAGAATAATCGAAAATATGTATTGTCTTGCCAAAATAGTGTATAAATTATCAATAAATAAAGCTTCCACTACTTAAATGTGTTTATCAACTATAAAAACATATAAATTGATATATTACAAGCTATAGTGACAACATTATATTGTTCCGCATAACCCAAATCGGCCATTTTGGCGGCCATTTTGAATTTTCGCAAAAAGTGAACCTAAAACGTCATCGTAGAAAATTTTAATTGTGATATTCAGACTCAGCACATAATTTGGCCTTAAAAAACACCCGTTTGGTATGCACCTTTTAAAAAAAGTTAATATTTGCCCAACCCTAATATAATCATTAGATGATTCCATTGTAGACTTTATCAGCATGTGAACTTTTTATTTTTCATTGCCTACAATGGTCAACATGGAAGATGGCTGCAGAGATTGTTAATATTTTTTAAAGATTGCCATTTTGGAGTGCTTACTTATGACCTCTTTGTTGTTAATTGCTTGTCTTTTTTGTTACATTTCTGCTTTGTAATATTTGTAATTTGAATGAATAAAATGCATCATATAATATTTTTGTATTGTGTAATACATTACCTCTAATACAAACATGTTATAATATTTTGTTTGTATATTTCTAGTAACAAGTTGGAAATGTTACCTTCATGGATCTGTGATTGTTTCTTTCTGGTACAATTAAATGCTAGTCATAACCATCTTCAATATTTACCAGAAAAGTAAGTTAATGATATATTTGACATATATTTACATACATTTACATAGAACTGTATACAATGTATATTACATATATTTGCATATATTTGATCATTATGCTTTATTATGTTGTACTGCGAAGTTCCGCTAAAAAGAACACCTTGCTTATTGCAAAAAGATTTGATGATTTCTAAGTCCTAAGAGTTTTAATTCAAGAAGAAAAATACAGAACAGAACAATACTTTTATTTTTTCAAATTACAAGGTAATACATGAGAAGAAATATAATAGCATAAACAAACATTTAGTTATTATATATTAGGTAACAAAAAATAGATCGCGGATATTTGTTTATATAGAAGAAAAATACAAATCGCATACTATGAGTGTTCTAAACAAACATTTTAAATGTGTATCATATCTTATGTTATTTTTATGTAGCTTAGTTACTGTCAGTCAATGTTTTATTATTTTACCATGATCAACTATGACTATTAAATTCGGAGATATACTTTTACTTAAAATTTGCAGCAGAATGTGAGATCAATAACGATTTATAAATTTTAACATTTATAAATATGATTTAATTCATCAGATATAGTCATTGCAAAATTTGGCACACAACAGTTGTAACTCAGTATAAGAAAAGAGTGAGTTACGACTGTTATGCGCTAAACCCATGATATATACTCTCTAAATTATTCATGTATTTATCATTTTAGGTTTTTATCGGGTACACCAAAGTTGAAGGTATTAAAAGCCAGTCATAATAGATTGACAGAGTTACCATCCTTGATTGGACATCAAGTGATAGAATCAATTAGTTTAGAACATAATTTGTTGACAACATTACCAGATACATTGTTTGTTAATCTACCAAAGTAAGTAAATTACTAGCTCAGTTAGTAGCACGCAAGTCTACTGATCAAGGGGTCGTGGGTTCAATTCCCCGGGTGGGGCATACTTTTGTGGAGCTAGGTCATGAAATTATATTTACGGCCATTCTCTCCCCTACCAATGATTTTTAATTATGTAGGGCAGTTGTCAGTCACTGACAGAAGTATGCGCCTAGTAGTTGGTTTACAGCTAAATCCAGAGATTTAGTCTTTCCAGGAGGAGTGAGTAGGTTGACTGACCGCCGTTATATTACCTATATAATGTGTTGCTATGGCATTAAACCCAACAAACAAACAAACACTGAGGTAGTTCCTGTCTATCTGGCTAACACTGTTGGAAACACACAGATCTACTGATTGGGGAGTTAGAGATTAGTTTCTTGGGAATGGGTATACTTTTGTTGAGTTTAATCATGAAGTAATGTCTATGGACATTCTCTTTCCTACCACTGATTCTAAATCATGTAGAGCAGTTGTCAGTCACTGATGGTAGTTTGGGCCTAGTGACCGGTTAATATGGTAAGTTTGACTTGATATGACCTATTCAATGTGTTTCTAAACCTAACCAACCAACCAACAAACCTCTCCACCTTACTTAACATGAGGTAGATCAAACACTGTATGCTTCAGTTAGATTGATATATATTCTTTAGGTAGGTAATTAAACCAAGTAATTATTATTTCTTAGATTTCATTATGTATGTTTGTATACTTTTCAAATTCAAGGGAGATAATTTAAACAAGACAATTCATATTTTGTAGGTTACGTTATGTATGTTTAACCAACAATCAACTAGAGACTCTACCAGATGCCAACAGTAATATTTATCTGAATAAATTAAATGAGTTGTATCTATCAGCCAATAAACTAGGAGATGATGTCATACATAAGATCACTCTGTTTCATAAATTGAAGATATTACATCTAGCTTACAACAGAATTACAGAAATACATGATAGGTAAGTTGAAGGTTTGACGGTGACATTTGAAGTAGGTTGCCCAGTAAGACAACCAACTACTAATTGAGCTTCACCAAACAAAATTTTCACTTGTTAAGGTTATATTTCCAAATTTTGAAATATGTATGTTCCTTATCATCAACCACATCTCCTGTGACAAATACTTACTTAGTCGAGCATGCTGTCTCCTCTGACAGCTCTTGTTCTATTTAGCTTGCCATGTTGGAGAAAAGCTGAAGTAATTCACTTAAAACTTCAGAAATTGTGTTCAAACCAACTATGAAAGATCAAATACAAAGCTTCATAATTCTAGCATGAATATTGACTGAATTTTGGCTCTCTTTTATACTAAGAAGTTCTTAGTGTGATGTTTTGCATGCAAATTTTCAGCACTTTAGACAATAGAAGAATCCATTTGAATTTCACTTGTCCCAATGGATTTGGAATCAATGATTTGGTTTTCTTACCCAAATGCCCCGAATAGTCAAGTGTGCTTTCCATGGACTGCTCTTGTTTTGTTTACTCTAGCACCCCAAATAGTCGACAGCAGTGCAAGATACAAATAAATCATTGTGTTTTTTTTTCTAAAATTGGCTGTGCCCATAAGGTTATTTATTTTTTGCTAAAATGTTTAACATTTGGTATTTCTTTCTGTTTTCATTCAGGGATCTAAGGAAACTGGAGAATTTACAAGAGTTAAATATTTCTGGCAACTTTCTGAGACATTTACCTAAATGTGTTGGTAAACATTCAAAACTTCAAGCTTTAAGAGCTAATGCTAACTTACTGAAGGAGTTACCAGACTTTAGATACTCTCTAAATTTGAAGGTAAGAAAAAGTTTATACTCTTTTAATTTGAAGGTAAGATTTTTTTGTAACTGCATAGAACATATTAATTTGTTAAAGAAATTTTCAATTTCTAATATTCTTACAATAGATATTCTCATTACCCAAGGGCTATCAAGTATGTTGAATCTAAACTTTACCATTTTTATTTGGTTTATTGTGGTGTCCACACAATTTATGGTCATTTTACAATGGCCATCTACCTAACTTAGTCTTCCTAGACCATTGTCTATGACAAGTTTCACTCACTCTTCCCAAAGGCCAACTACTCCATATACCTTTCTAATGAGGGAAATTCAACACTGCTGTTGCATTTCATGGAAGGGTATAAACATCTTAGGTAAGGCTCGACCAGCAATCCCTTCAGGCCTTGAGATTGGGAATTTTGTGCTTAGCCTGCTGTGCCTTTGACCCAGCTTTGAAAACTGACTTTTGAGTATGAAAAACTGTATAACATTCACTAACATAATTATATTCTATACCCCAGGTACTAGAAGTTGGTTCTAACAGATTAATGGATGTCTCAGTGACCAATCTGATGGCTTCTAATGTTAATCTACTAGATATTTCTGGTAATCCTGAAATGTCTGTATCATCTCTTGAACTAAAAGGAATCAAGTAAGTTACTATGGTTACGTCATTATATTGAGTATAGATGGGATCTGGAATCTCAAAAATATTGGGGTTTTCCCAGGGCACTATTATGGTACAAATATAACTATAATTGGATATACATACATCATACAAATTCTGCAATCCGAATGTAGAAGCCGGCTGTTATGGTTAGTTCTTATGGACTCTTATCATAGTTAAGTAAAGGACTATGAGGTTAGTGGTTGGATGGGTGACTAAAGACATTACGATTGGCTCAAACAACGTTTTTTTAATTATTGCTGAAAATCACAAATACAGTACACATTTTTTTTTCAAATTTCAACCCCCGAAAACTAATACTTATCATTGTTACAGTACATGTATGTTTGTATCACGGGGAAAGACCCATAGATTTGAATTCTGGATGAAGTCTATTACTCTATTAGTATAGTTATTGCAAATTGACTTGAGACAGGCTAAATATGCCATGCTTCAGTACCTATACAGCTTATTGATTTACTGTATGTAAATGATATTTTAATTTGTATTATTTGTCCCAGGTCAATTTGTACAAGTTGTGTATATATTGTATTATATTGCTACATTTAGCCATAAACTAGGTAATTTTGATGTCAATACATTGCTGTCATATCAACAATATCTTTTGAATCCAAGTATAACAACTTTTGCAAGAGCAGAATTCTTTATTAAATGTTGTGGTTGAAAACTTCTTTTGTGTATATTTCGATAAAAAAATAGTTTTATTACCCGGTTTATTGCTAGATTTTATTATTAAGCAATATTTTAAGCCAGAAAGATTTAGATATTTGATACTATATCATAGTTTGTTATTTTTTCATGTAGCTGTTTTTTTAATGGTAATTTTACCAAATCTCCTTTGATTTGGACCCAGCAGAAATATTAAGTTATACATATATACAATGTATAGTAATTAAGCTTCATTATAACTTTGTAATGTTGCCTTTATAATAGTAAATATTAACAAATATATTAGCTTAGTGCTGAGGTGATGTCATATTGCAGAGATAATGTATTTTGTTTAGAAACTGTACTATTAATTATTACAATTAAATCTCAATTATCTGAATTCTCAGGTTATTCATTCATAAGATCTAACTTTGGATAATTAAGATGTAACTGTATTTAGTTTTATTATTTAGTATGATCATATTAAGAGTTACTTCTCTTTAAGAACCAGGGCTGGTCCTGAGGTGTATGACAAATTGAAGATAAGTTTTGTTGGAATAGTCATTTCCATGGGACAAAGTATAACAAAGATTACTGTTTTGGTTTGACACTTGTTAAGAGAGATGGCTGTTGTTTTGGGATTTTTGTAATTATAGTTGATATTGTATTCACCATGCCATTCAGTTCTTTGATGTCATAGAGAAATAGGCAAAAACAAGTGTTTGTTGACTTTATTAGTCGGTGTAGTTGATCACATGACTATAGACCCTGATTAAATATATGTTTTATATCAATTGCAAACAATTTTCAGGGATTTTTTGATGCAATTTAAAGGGTAAGGATAATGACGAAATGAAGTTTAATGGTTTTATTTTACCTAAAATTATAAACATGGGTGAAAAGTGTTCTTAATTCATAATTCTTTTGGTTTGCTTGTTGCCAAGTGTTGCATGTTGCTTATTGCATTATGATTAATTTATATATTAATGCATATATTTATTGTAAAACTAGAGTTTCAATCAGGCAAAATATAAGTGACTATTGTTTTTGTATGTCTTTATTTATGCTTCAAGTTATGTTATATAAACTGTTCTTCTATGTGTATATTGCAGTCTATGTCGAATATGTCAGACTGCCACTTCTTGCCAATAAAAAATGCACATATCTGACAAACCAACAAGTTATCATTCGGATAGACAGGCTTTTTTCCTTTACCCGCCTGACTGACTGACTGACAGATTTTGATGTCTTCGAAAGAGATTGAATTATAATAATGAATAATGATTGATATTGCCTCAATGAAACTCAAGTTCTATATAGTTTTTTCTGTTTCTACAAATATGTACATACATGTATTATAATTATATAAGATATTTTTGTCATAAAAAAATATATCATATAAGGTGAATGGATTTATGTATTTTTATTTATTTTGTTTAATGTATTCCATACATTCACACAGTTAAAATTATGCTAGGGCGATCGTCATGGTTTCTTTTCTGTCTCTTATTTCAATTACCATTGGTAAATGTATCCAACTTTAAGTGGCACAATTATTAATCTGGCTGTTTAAATTCTTTATGTTTGTATATATAGTCTAAGAGAACAGTATCAATTCAATAACTTCAAAATGCACATACATGTAAAGGTCTTTTATGAAGGTTGAGATTTCTTAAATAAAAACTATGATTTAATTTTCTATGAATGGCTTAAATGCTTTAAAGTGTGGAAAGCTGAACTTGTATATCACTTAGATGAAAGTCAATGTCACCGCCAGCTAAAGGTCATGGTGACTGTAACATGAATATCAAGGTTACTTATACTTAAAGGTCAAGCTAGGTTACTTTTACTTAAAGGTCAAGGTTACTTTTACTTAAAGGTCAAGGTTACTTTTACTTAAAGGTCAAGGTTGCTTTTACTTAAAGGTCAAGGTTACTTTCACTTAAAGGTCAAGGTTACTTTACTCTAGGGTCAAGGTCACTGCTATAAAAAATAGGTCATTGCTAGATAAAAGTCTGTTATTTGTCAAATTTGTACAGATAAGGTCAAGGTCACAACTAGATGCATGTAAACAGCACTGCTAGATCAAGGTCAAAGTCACTGCTAGAATGAGGTCAAGGTCATTGCTAGATTATAAATATAAAGGTCAATGTCACTCTAGCTTTATCAGAATTATAGCTATTCATGTATAATCAAGTTTAGTATGCAGTACCAATATCGAATCCAATCGAGAGGGTTAGGTGATGCAAAACAATGTGCTTTTCGCCCATTGATTTTCCAAAATTTGCTCTAAATCTGTTTAATGAATTTTAATATGATGTTTTTTACATTTAGTATTTAAGCTTATTTATCTTGAATTTAAAAAGTGTCCTAAATAAAAGTGCTCATCAACTTTGAAGTTTGAAATGAGTAAAATTAATGACATGTAATGTGTGTAAAAATAATACTATAACAGAAAGTAGTGTGTATTGATTTAATAATTTTTGTATTTTTTATGTTTAACATGATAACTATTTTTACCACTTTTTCTGGGTTATTTTCTCAACATATTTGTGTATTAATATATTTGTCTTAAAATACGTTAACTAACCTAAACTTAAGTAAATAATAAAGTAATAAATGTAAAACTCAATTTCAAAAATTTAATGTTCTACAAAAAGTTTCATTTTAAAATCACAAAATTTTGTCTTTACTTGTACAATTACCAGGTGAACTTGTTAATTTGTTTGAGGGAAAAAATAATTTTTTTATCATTCTGATATATGAACTTCTGTTCACAAAAACTTAATTCCCTTTTAATGGATATTTCATCAACATGAAATGACTACCAAGCATGGTTACACTGGATTATCTCCCCTTCCCTCCTATGTAGACATGTTTGTCATCTACTTTGCCATTGTTATAGTCCCCTTTTATTGATGGTAATAATAGTACTCAAGAATATTCATGACATTATTAAACTTACAATGTAGTAACCTCTATAAAACATATGTTTGACCCCGATCTGACCTTTATGCTAGAACATTCTAACATTGAATATGAATGTAGTATTAATGCTCGATACCGATCGGAGTATATCGTCAAAGCTTGAATGTAATTATTACACAGGGATTAATTTTTAAAATATATTAAAGCGTACAATGAGTGTCTATTACTTAATGGCTGTGAGGATTATACAATGTAAAACGATTGTTTATTTTGAATATGTTACATGGCGAAGTGTAGAATAGGCGATAAGGATATGTGTAGATAATTATTAGATGCAAATTTGGATGACCAGATCGGGGTCAAACTTTACACACCATATCTAAACAAGACTATTACTATGTCCTCAGAAGTTCTCTGCCATTGTTTAAGCCATCCAGATTACAAAAATCTAATAAATTAAGAGTTTGATTTGAGTTGTTTTTGACAAACAAGCTACTGTTTTATAAGCTTGAGATCTTCAACAAACCAATGTTTACACTGTTAATGAAGGGGTAATGCCACATCAAATAAAAAACAAAATGTTAAAAAGGTGACTCATAAGGTTATTTAAGTCAGAACTTCTGTTTAGTAGCAATCTCCATAAACAGATATCCTGTAGAGCATTGTCGTACAGGATCTCTACTATCTCAATGGAGGGTCACGTCGAGATGATCTTTATGTCGACTAATCAATGCGTAGCTTTCATCTAGACGAAACACTATTAATAACAATTTGATTTCGTAATTTCTGTTTTTAGACCAAGGTTTGCAAGCTAACTTAATAGCGGTATTATTCACAGTCTGCGATTGGACGGCTCATATCAAATTGCGTGACGTAGACGATGTTAACAAGTTACACATCATAACAATTTTGTCATTAATATCATGATGAGAAAAGGTCACCTGAAAGTGACCCTGGCTTGAAAAAAGGCCAGATCTAAATTAGTGAGAAGGCAAGCGGAAAATTTTAGATCAAGTTTTAATCAGATTTAGTAGAGGTGTCATGATTGTGTAACTTAAAGTAACCACAAAAATGTTGTTGATGTTTTTATAGAACCAAGAAGAAAGTATGTATGGTAGATATAAAAGGCCAGAATAGATCATTGTTAGATTTACGTGCTGCTGGTTTTGATGATATAGAAATACCCTGGCAATCTGGATTATCTCAAACATCTGGCATGAGAAACAAGTAAGTGTTTTATGTAGCCTTTTTATAACCATTTTAAGAGTTCCATTTTACTACTTCAACAATCCACTCCCACGCCATTTTTTCTACATTTGTTTATCCTCGGCTCTATTCCTTACACAATTTCAATCTGATATATTTGGTCATTTCTGATTTTCGTTCATAAGCAGCTGTGTCTCATATTTTATGTCTGACATTACCAATTTCTAAACAATTTCTTTAACAATGCGAAATATGTGGCATTTTTGCAGACAAAATTAATTGATAAAAGTATATTCAATTTTTCCCAACCATGCGCCATGAAAATATTGTAATATGCACCTAGTTAAGGTAACTGCTTATTTAAGTGTATGTATAACTAAAGACCTATCTTGATGGCAAATTCGCTGAAAGGAATGAAAACATCAAAGAATTGCTTCCCTTGATTTTCACCCTTTATTATGCCTGCATACTTTAATATTTTCATCTTTCATATTAAAAAGATATTATTGCAATCTGTCATACATATATTACAGAATATCAGTGAGTATAGTGAATAGACCAAAGTTTAACGAGGGACAGGAAGGATTGTTTGCTTTATTTGATGGAGGAAGAAATGATGAAGTTACTAGAATATTGTCTAATAGAATAGTAGGAATTATGGAAGATGAAATCAAACATTCAATTACTGGAAAAGATTATCTGAAATACACTATATTATCTGCACACAGGTATGGTATTAAATATATATTTTTGTTGTTCAGAATCTTCTTTAAATAATCATAGGTTCTGCCATAGGCGGTTGGCACAGTTTTGAGACAAAAACTCAATATATATGTATAAAGTACTGTATATTACAATGACTATGATTAGTTTCTACATTATAGAGCATCACATTTCACTGATTTATACTTGCATGCATAGCTAAGGCTTTGCTCTTTCACATTACACCAACATCTTTTGCATAAGCCAAAAAACAAATTTGTTAGCCAATTTAAACACCACATTGAATCTCAATGCACATTTTGAGAAATCAATGTAGAAGACACAAAATGACTATTTTGAGGGTTGCCGGCAAGACTGTAGTATTTGCATTAAAAAGCGAGTTACTACAGTCTTGCAGGCAACCCTTGATTTGATGATGGTAAAATTTGTTTACCGCTAAAGGATATAGTTGGTTGCTTGAACAAGGAACTTCATTCTTTTTTGCTTAGCACCACTTGGGGACCAAGAAAAGTGCTTCGTCTCTCTTGCAAGAACTGCTTTTAAATTGAGCAGAACAATAAATTTGTGATCAGAAGTATTTTAATATTACATATTATTTTACAGGAAGTTAAAAATGACTGGGCAGAAAGTTGGTGCAGCTGGAGCCATATGTCATATAGTAAAACCAAAAGATACGAACCATTATATGTTAAATGTAGCCAACGTTGGTGATGTAGAAATTGTCGTCTGCAGAAGAGGTGAAGCTGTGGTCTTGACTAAACTATTTACCGTATCACATGATAAAACGGAAACTGAAAGAATTTGTAAATCTGGTGGAATTGTTACAGAAGTAAGTTAATTTTACAGTTGAACCTGCATTAAGTAGCTAAACGTGGAGATCATGACAAACCTCCCTTTAAGACAATTGGATGCTTGGCACAAGTGTAGAACTAAATAAAATGGATAGGTAATGGTCTACTAATGGATCTGACTTATATGCCTCAATCTGATTAAAACCCTATCTAAAAATCACCTGCTCGCTTACTCACTTATTTTTATCTTGCTACTTCATATCACGGGTCACATTCAGCTGACACAATTTGATAGAGCAGTCCAATCTCAGACTGTAAATAATATCACCGTCAAATTTGCTTGCAAACCTTCGTCTAAAAATAGAAATTGTGAAATCAAGATGATATTAATAGTTTCTTGTAAATGGAAGTTGGCCATAAACAGGATATCTTTTGACCAAGATTACATATGCCTTGGACTGCTGATACAAAGTGTACTACAAAAGCTAACCAACAAACCACAGTCCTATACGTTAAGAATGATATTGTTATCAGCAGGATGACTTAGCAGTTACCATGATATAAACAAATTGTAGTAGAGGTGTTTTTACTTTCTTACCTTTAAGCATGTGACAATGTATGGTGTCCACTGTGCTGAAAAGGTCTTGCCTTTTGACCGTGATCAGGCTACAAATTGTTCCATGGTTTCATAATTAATGTATTATCTGTATGTTACTATGCATTTCAGGACAACAAGATTAATGGTGTTACACAGAATACAAGGTTATTGGGATCCAGTTACTTATTTCCATTTGTTATACCTGACCCTCATACATCCTCCACTGTACTACAACCTGATGATCAGCTGATTATTATAGCTAACCAGGGACTATGGAAATATATGTCCTACCAAGAGACTGTCAACGAAATTATTAACATTCCTGATCCAGTACTAGCTGCTAAGAAGCTCCAAGATCTTGTACAGGGTTACAACTCTGTGGAGAATATTGGCGTTTTGGTTGTTAGGTTGATGCTATCATCGAGTGAAAGAAATAAAATTCGAGAGTTGTTTCATAATCAGTTCGAGATGGAACAGAAGTTGCTAGCGGAGTTAAAAGTTAGGGATATTGACCGAGATGAAAAGAGAAAGCGTGCCGAACTTGAAGAACAGAAAGATTCAATACCGATGGATATTGTTAGAATTAAGAATGGTAAGAAAAGGAAACAAATGGATGGTGTGTTTAAAGGTGAAGCAAGTAGAGATGGTGAATTTCCTGAAGATACTGTTGATGATATAGATGGCGTAAGTGTAAGACCGTTGCCAAGGAAACATAGACATGATGATCCTAACAGCGTGGATCCTGCTTTAAACTGGGAACTTATGCTACAAAAGAGACTTACCGAGGAAGTAAAGGATAAGGAGTTAATTCATGCAATGAGGGTCCATGATGGGGAATATGACCCCTACTTTCCAACACTAGACTCAGATGATAATTGGTCAACTACAACTAAACTGAAAGGACAGGTTAAAGAAAGAACTGTTACATTGCCACCTAATGAAGTGACCCCTTCTCTGCCCCCTCCGGCCCCTCATAGACCAGCATTCTCTGAACAGTCTCAGATATCTAGTGAATCTTTATTCAAAAGGGAACTTAAACACCCTCTTAATGTCGACAGGGATGCGATACTCTTTCATAACATGCAGCTCTCACGACAGAAAAGTCATCACCTGAGTTCTAGAAGTATTGACTCCATACAATCTGACCCTGCGTATGCTTCTGTTAAAGAAATGTCAAAGGGAAGGAAATCATCGTCTCACAGTATTGAAGTCTTACTACACGGTCCTACGGCCTATCATGAAAGACAGAAGTCGTTCGGTGGTTCGCAAAAAATACCAAAACAAGACGTTAAAATGACAGCTCGAGATCCTAAAGGGGACTCATGTCCAAGTGGAATGAAAGACAGACTTAAGATGTTAGAAGATAAAGGTTTTCTACCTCAAGATGCCCCAACTGCTGAAAATGAAGGTAAACCTCACACTGATAGGAAAATAGCTGCCACTGAAGTAGATTGTGAACTTGATGATAGTGATAAGACTATTACTAACAATGGGAACACTGCTGATACTGTGAATCTACTGGGTGAACTTACTGACACTTGTGATAAAAAAGACATGAAGAAATCACATGATTCTGGTGACCTTGAACTTGGTGAAGGATTTTTGAATGACCTTGATCTAAGTGGTTATGAAACTATTGGTGGAATATCAGGAATTCGAGATAAAGAATATACTGACATTTCATTGGTTAGTAATGTTCACAATGATGATGGTAAAGTCTGTGATAAAGTGGAAGTTGTGTCACCTGACACTGAAAATGAACAGTTGCCTAGCAACAGTGTGGGGAGAAAGTCTAATAGTGCTGAAACTGTCCCAGAAAAAGTTGTTAAAGATGTTGAAAATTTAAATGAACTTTATGCCACTGTTAAAAAAGTTAGACAAATTCATAATGAGAGTGTTAAATGCAATGAAGGTGAAATTGATAATTCAAGCGGGAAAACTGAAAATGGTGTAAAACATATTGACAGTAATTGTGTAGACACTAATGTAGATACTAATGAAACTAGCTCAGGTACTAAACATGTTGACACTAACAATGATGCCGCAAAAAATAAATCTACAATAATCAAAGTAGATAGATCTGTCCCTAATATTGATAAAACTGTTCCCGAAACATCAGGAAATTGTTCTAGACCTAAAACCCCTGTTAGAAAGAACTTTTATGTGCCACCAGAAAGTGTTCAATCAGTTAGAAATAATGCAAAATCTCCTGCACCAAACAATGTGACAATAATTAAAACTGACCAGATTTCATCACCAGATCAACATCATAAAGACAATGATAATATGAATCATAATATGGCTGAACATAAACTTCCATTTAAAAAACGTCCGGCACCAAAAGTTGACGATTCCAGAAGGTCAAAATCTCCAGTCAGTTATTATCAGGGAAAATCAAACTTTGTACAACAGCAAAGTCTAAAATTTATTCAAAATTCGGAACATAGAAACTCTAATTCCGAAGAACCGAGAAGAGCAAAGTCCCCTGTTTCATACACTAATGGTGTTTCTTTAAGGAAGAGTAGAGAAACTCAAGGTCAAGGTTATTCAAGGTCAATGAATAATTCTCCCAACCCAGTAATTTCTGAAAATAGATCTTCAACAAAGGAGGCTAGATCAAGGTCAAGGTCAAAGTCTCCCAAGTCGTATCGAGGTTTACATCAATTACCCGATGTTGTTAAACATACAGAACCCCAGAGTTCATATCATGACAATATTAAGACTAGCGGGGATAACAACATTAGAAATATATCAGCCGAGGTCAAGAGGCGTGCTCCGCCTCCGATTCCTCCAAGAGTTCCGTTAAAACAATTTGATCCTCAGTTTAATATTGACACTAACTCATTCAAGAGTTTAGAAGATTTGATCGCGTACAATCGTTTACAACAACAAAAAGTGAGTTATAAAAGAGCAGCGCCAACGCCACCTCCCAGAATGCCTGAAACATCCATGATATCAAAAACAGCAAGTCAGAAAAGTGTTGTTATAACATATTTATAGATTTATAAGTTTTTTTTGTTTGTTACACTTATTGTGGGTATTCACTTGTGCATACATTAACCCTGCTGATAAGCCAGCCTGGCTAGCTCAGTTGGTAGCACATAAGTCTTCTGATCGAGGGTTCATAGGTTCAATTCATTGGTCGGCATACTTTCATTGAACTTGGTCATTAAAAGCTTTTATACAATCCTGTAGAGCAGTAGTCAGCCACTGACAGAAGTATGTGCCTGGTAGTTGGTTAACAGCTAAATTTAGAGATTTAGCCTTTCCAGGAACAGTGAGTAGGTGGACTGAATGCCATGATATAACCTATACAATGTGTTGCTAAGGCATTAAACCCAACATAAAAATAAAAAAAGGCTATTTATGTTAATGACTTTTCTAACAAAAATCAAGTTTTTTAAATCAGTAGGGTTAATGTATGTGCCACTGACAGTTGAATAAAAAACAGCTAGCCGAAGTCGCAGGGAAATGTACATTTTGTAAATACCACATACTGATGTTTTATGTTATGTATTATTAAAATTTATTACAATATATTATATGCATTATATGCATTTTGTACAATAATTTATTATTTTTGTACTTCAATATAACATAAAATTCTTTACTAAAAGTATATTTCATGGCTGCTCAAATTTCTAGAAATAATTATAATTGCTGGTACATTGTATTAACTAAGTTTTCCATCATATCAAATTTTTTAATTATGCCAAACCAGACTTTTTATGGATATATTTAAACTTGCTCTATTTTTGTATGAAAGGGAGGTAATAACTTACTCCAGATGACAGTTTTTATCAAATAATTTTGCTATTACAAGCTTTAAAATGAATCTAATCCAGGGGCGGATCCAGAATTTTTTTCTAGGGGGGATCCAAACTTTTTCTAGGGGAGGGGGGTCCAAACTTTCAAACCACAACCACATTATTCTCATTTTGCAGAATAATGCAACATATTAATAATATAAACTACATAACCATTAAATCTATGTTAAGCACTGAGAAAAATTGCTTCATGCTACCTAAAAATGATTTACAGTCAAGAAATACACTAATGGACAAGTACAATTTGGAAATTCTAGGGGGGTCCAGACCCCCTGACCCCCGCTACATCCGCTTATGTAATCCATACAAAATTATGAACATATATAAATGAACTAAAATATCATATTTTGTAAGCATTATACCATACTTTTCAAAATCATATTTTTACTCAATTTACCCACAAATCTTCTCTCAACTGAAAGTACAGCTGAGCCTATGACGTCAACTCTAGCTTTGCAGGCCCAGAAAATTCTAGAAAACAGCAGAACTTTCTACTTTGACAATATTTTATGATTAGTTCTACTTTTTATACTTTTATTTGTAAAATTGTTACTTTTATATTACTATTCTGTTACCATATATGTATATTTTATTACTGTTCTTTTTTTTACTTTGAAATGATTTTATATTTTATTAGCTACAATGTATATTTGTGCTGGCACATGTTTTTAGTTTTATTTTCATGTATATATACAATGTATGTTTTAATTCAATCAATTTCTACTTCTGTGTTCTAACATTTCAAATAGCTTTGTCCAACAAGTTGTTGCACTAACATCAGCCCTTTTTTTCCTGGTCAGAAATACATTAAATTTTGAGCTGATGAATGACAAAGTTTTATTGTTTTCTCAATAATTACAACTTCTTTCAACCCATTTCATTCTATGACCTTGTCAGATAAAGTCCTCCCATTATCTGAACTTTGGTGTAAGATTGATTTTTTATTTCAACTCGTGAACTCAGAAAATTACATTTTTCACTCGTGGCTATGCCACTCGTGAAAATATGCTTTCTGAGCTCACTCGGATAAAATTCTATCTACACCAAAGTTGACGAATATCATCTATATCTTTAAAGGGATATACTGTTAAAATATGCATTTACTGATGAGAAGATACTAGAGCTTGTTATTGTGCAACAACAGTATAATTCTATTAAAAAGATATCCTAACCGCCTAAGAATGTTGTTCAAAAAGACAAAAAGCCACCAATAAATATGTTTAATTTCAGCAAGTACGACATGTAACAAATCTATAAATAGCTTGGTGATTCCCTCTGTATTCTACTTTCATTTTCAACAATGTGTTTGCAACATGTTTTAATTTGTTCCGTTGAATGTTATAAGTGACAAATGTTATAAGTAAGTGATTTCTTACGTTCTTAATACTGTTTTAAAGACTAAACTTGGTTCTATACTTTTGGCACAGTCATTTGCCTGTATATCCCTTTAAACTTCACCATTTGCAAACTAGCTCATATTACAACAGACAAGCTTACAGTACAGGTCAAGATTTTACGCTTAAGAATTTTAATATGAAATACCAGCTTGCTGATTATTTCAGCTTTTAATTTTGTAATGTCTGTTTAAAAGCAGCTTTAAAATGGGTTTGCTTATAAGTAAAACTGAAGACAAATGACGGCCAATCCAGCTATATAAATTAATATTTGCTGTACAAACTCTCATACAATTAAATGTATATTTTGTTAATTTTAGAATATTTCTAGTGATGGTTATATGAACCTGGTATTTATTGATATTATTTTGTGTAGCCTGTTGATATATTTGAATTTTTCATAAATATCAAAACCCTCAACTGATGGAACTCTTACACTTCATAGAATATTCAAATGTACTTTTGTTTTATTATTATTAAATTTTTGTCTGTTCTACCTTTGTGAAGCTGTACCCACAGGTGCCAGACCTAAGTTTTTCTTATCATAGTATTATCTCTATATACACTGGGGTCCAAAAGTTTCTTTACACATGCATTTCAATCATATTTGCTCTCATTTTTCATTGAAAAACTATATGTATAAAGAACATTAATCATTCATGTAAAAACTGTTTAAAAGTTGTGAAACTAATAACTACATGTACAGTATATCATAGTATACTTCAAAACATCACAATTTGAAGTGTAAAGAAACGTTTGGACCCCAGTGTATACTATAATAAGGAAAATTTGGGTCTGGCACCTGTGGCTGTATCAGTAATGTTGTGGCAGCATGCAAGCTAAGACAATTCCAATAGGAAAAGCCAGGTTAGATACCTAGCTGCAGCAAGTCATCTCTTTCCATGGAAATTCAACACAAGCATAAATTTCCCTCTATTAGTATTATGGTAAATTATTGGTTCATTGTAGAAAGATAATTAAAAAAGAAAATTGCCCAGAAAAGCAGGTGAGGTTAACTCCCAACCATGCATAACATAGCGTTGATTAACATCCCAAAATTCAATTAAAAACTATAATTGTGTATAAAAGATATATATATCAATAAATACCAGGTATATATTTTCATCTTTTAAAACAATGTAAAAATTATTGTCTTGTGTTATTCAGAATATTGTGCAATATTTAATAAAATTTGAAACATTATATATCTATTTGTTGTTAGTTTCTTTATATTAAAAAAATGTTAATTATGAATTATAAAAACATTTATACAATGTATAGAGGACATTCATTTTTTGTAGTAAGATCTATTTTTATTTCACAAGTGAGCTAAGGATGCAATATTTTCATGAGTGGTGTAGCCAGGATTGAAAATATAATATTAGCTCATGAGTGAATTAAATGGATCTTACACCAAAATAATTTTTCTGTTTATTATAATGCTTCAAACTGGCTGTTTTAAAGTTTTAGTATGATATGTCATCAGAACGGCACATCCAAACAGTGAAAAATTATTTTCATTGTTTCAAAACAGTGGAATATTGTTTTTTATTTCACCGATAAATCCCGGTATTCCACTGGAAAGCATATAAGTCTTAAGTTTCGGAAATTTTGAGGAAAACTGAATCATATGTTGATAAACTTACAGAAGTTGACTTCCAAATTTGCTGTTAGTTTATTGTTTTTTTCCATGGTTAAATCAGAATCGGTTTATCCTTAAATGTTTTTCAAGGTAGGGCTAGAAGCAAAATAACGAAGGCAGCTGTCTTAGTTTGCCAATTTATTCTGATCTTGAAATTCGCTCAGATGACTCTTTTTCTCCTATTTTTCATAGGTAAATGTGAATCATTCATCAGAATGATGGAGGGCACTATATATGTACACAGCATGAAATGAATACAGTGAATGAACTTGTTTCCATAATATATCTTTTAAAAAGCACATTACTTTTAAGTATAAGTTGAGTATAACTGAATTTTATTCAGTAAGCCACAGTTTAGAGTCTAACCATTGCTACATTGTATAAGATAAAGTGTACTGACAATACTTTGTACAGCAAGTATAAGTCTTCTTTATACTGGGTTTAACACCAAATCAATATAATTAAGGTTATTTCATGGCCACCTGTGCACCTAACCTAGCTTTCCTGGACCCATGTCTATAATCAGTACTCTTACCCTTCCACAAGAGCAGCAAATTCTCCATATGCCTTGTTAATAGAGGAAAATTGCATTCGTTGACAAATTTTCACAGAAGGGTATGACTGCCCTATGTGGGATTGGAACCCATACCCCTTCAGGACATTAGATTCGAAAATCCTGGCACGCTACCAACTGCACGGCAAACCCAATTTAAGTAGATGCCTATTTTCCATTAATTTCAATAAAACACACTAACCTGCCCAAATTGGTGAAAGTTGTAATAATAAAATATAATATAAAAATGTAGCCAGTCTGGCTAGTTCAGTCGGTTGTGCACAAGTCCACTAACCATGGGGTCGTAGGTTTGATTCTGTGAGGGAATACCTTCATACAGCTTTGACATGAAATAATTTTCTATGACCATTCTTCTTCCTACCACTGATTCTAAATCAAGTAGGGCAGTAGTCAGTCACTGATGGAAGTATGCACCTAGTAGTTGGTTAACAGCTAAATCCAGAGATTTAGCTTTTCCAGGAACAGTGTGTAGGTTGACTGACAGCTGTAATATAGCCTGAACAGGGTATTGCTTTGGCGTTAAACCCAACAAAAAAAGGTAAAAAATCCAACTATCAAATAATAACAATCGCCAGTATGTGCAATATAATTTTATTTACAATATAATTAACCGCCACCCATTATTACCTTTACACTTTTGAAAATGTGGGATTGGTCTTAAATTTCTTCTGAAGCTTGAAGCCTTGAGAAACTAAATACATATCTTTAAATATATGTATGATCATTATTATTATCATATACCAAATTTGTATAGCGCTCTTTTCATTTTGAATATACATTGTATGTTCAAAAGGGCTTCACAATCATATGCATTAGGAAATAATTGAATGAAATTGAAAATGGTTAAGAGATGATAAAATATAAAATAATAAAATGAAGACTGATATAAAACTAAGAATTAGTGATCAATAAAATGCTCATAGTAGTTACGAATCAAGTGGGGTTTAATTGTAAAAGATAGTGAATTGAGTAATGATGAGCTGTTTGTAGAAAGGCAGCCAAATGGTCGATGGGAAATCTGGCTAGATGCCCTGAAAATCCATGATTGCAAGGTGCTAAGTTGGATTAATCCAAGGCTCCCCCCGAACATCCATCAGGGTCAGTGCCCACACATCCCACTAACCATCATGCATTCAAAAACGAGCTAAAAACAGCTTTTTTTACAAGTGTAAAGATTATTCTGGATGGCACAATAAAGTTACAACAATAACAAATTCTTTCACAAAAATATATAATATATACTAAGTAGAATATAAAATAAAAAAACAAATCTAAAACAAAACATTATATACTCAGTTCCTGATTTAAAATAACATATTTCCAAGTTGTAGATATAAACATGTATACATATGTATAAATAATTGAATAAATATTGTGTGGTCCCCTAACCTTTATAAACAATAGGGTTTGTGGTCCCATAACCTTTATAAACAATTGGGTTTTGATGACCCTAGGTGGCTCAACTGAGACATTAAAAACGAGGCTCCCTAAAGTTTTCCTTAACAAGTATATGGGAACTGTTGTAAATTTGAGACAGGAGAAGTAGATTTAATTCAAAAACAGTTTTATTAATGGTATCATATGCGATTGATGAAGGGCAATGGAGTGGACGTGGCCGAAGAGTAACTATGTTGGACCAATAATAATTGGATAGCCAGCTCTGCATTGGTTCAAATCACATAAAAACCTACCCATAGTTTCCTTGAGCAAGAGACTTTATCCAATTAGCTCAGTACTGATCAGGTAGGGGGAACAGGAAGCGGACTTGACATTAATTAATTTAAGTTGTAAGAACTTGTTTCATAACAGAGCTAAAATAAATTAGTATAGCAGTATAATATGAAGGACAACAAATCACAGACAAGGGATGGTTACAATACTTCATCCAAGGCATAGCTAACAGGTGCCTGTTCAATTACCCTAAATGTTCCAAAACATTCCGTAACGTTACATTCAGAACTCCTCTGCCATTCACTGCAAATAATCTAATGTAATAAACAAATATACGATAGTTAAGACAATGAGTGATGTTTCAAAATTTATGGACTCAAAACGAAACATCACTCATTGCCTAAGTTTTACGATCGTATATTTGTTTACTTCAACACCGGTAGTTTCAAAATAGCGTCTAAATATGTCCGAGATTATTCGCAGCGAATGGCCGAGGAGTTCCAAATGTAATGTTACAGAATGTTTTGGAACGTTCGGGTTAATTGAACAGGCTACAGGTGAGCCTTTTATGTAAATATACAATGTAATTATTAACAAATATATACATACATAGTATAAATTAACATATATATTCATACATAGTAAAATGACACAATCATAATACATTCTAACAGAAAAAAACAATTAACAACAAGCAATGCTGTACCTAGGGAGTAGAGAACAAACATTAATCTAATTGCAAAACAAATATTTAGTGTATCTTGAGACTGCTATTTTTGTGACCCTTTTTGGAAAGTACTACAAAGGTAAAAAATGACAGTCTTGACTCTTGACTGTAGTTTATCTAAAACAGTCCATGAAATTATGATATGAAAATGGTTGCCTGAACAGGTCATTTTAGCAGCTAGCACTATATCTTGTTTTTGGAAATTTGGTTGTAAAATATTCCAACAAAATAAAGTATGGAAACACCAACCAAATTAAAACTTCAAAGAAGATTAAAAATGAATTTATATTACAAATTAATACCCAGTTATAAGTATTTATATAAGAACAACCTGTTTTAAAAAAGTGAGTAAAGTATTTTTAACCATTAAGTAGTTTGCAAACATTGGCACAACACTGTAAAAAGTAATATACATAAAATAAAATGTATAGAATTTAAGTACTTTCAAAAAACTATCATTAATAGTCATTAAACAATTATTTGGCAAAAATATAAGATATGTTAATACTTGTATAGTATAATAGAGAGTATACAACTATTAAGTATATGCATTGAGACAGGCCTTTTTAAAATAACACCATCCAGAATATGTTTGTGAATCCAGAAATCTTGCAATTTTATTTTTCATCCGAATCCTTTCATATTTAAAAAATGTAGATCTACATATGGGCATAACACCAACTATTATTCATCCAAATATTTTAACAAGAAATATGTTTAATTTTAAGTCAAAAGAAATTATTCCCATGGGAACTTCCTTCTCTCAAGGAAAATTCTCCCATTCTCAAAAATTGGGATTTTTTACTATTTTACATTTTAAATATTTCTTTTCAAAGTGATAAATGTAAGACATAAGAACTTCTTTCAAGATGACACCATTTTTAGGTCATATTTTCACTACTATGAAAATACAAGATTTTAAATTATCATCATACATTTTCATTAAATAACACCATATTTCACTATAAATCATGAAAAAAATCATTATATAATTTTTCATCAACGATGATGCCATGTAAGATCTTATATTTTCATCATTGTAAAACAACAAGAAAGACAATTTAAGAATCCAATACGACCACAGTATCAGAATGTTTCTTATTTCTTATAGAATATAAAGACCATGCACAGTATTGTATACAACCAATGAAAAATGGAAATAAACATAATAAATTAAACATCACACCACTTAATGTAGAAACTTCATCACTACTTAATGTATTGTCCTTGAGTTTGTCGTAACCATAGCGATTTAATATACTAACTATGAACATAGGTGATAGTGATTGAGCTGGTTTAACAACCAGTGCGTTTGTACCAAACACCATTGATGTCACTGGACTACTGCAATATAAAAAATATGAGTTATAAATAGTTCATACTTGGAACTCCGAGTTTATGGATTTTCGAGCCAAGAAAGGTTTGATCGTATCAATACATTTGTGGGACACAATGTTATTTAACATATAATTGCTGAAAGGCATGCAACTCAGATTAGATCCTATTGTTCTGTGTGCACACATCTTCATTTCAGCTTAGTTCAGCACAGGTTCAAAAAGTTTTTTCTGTTGGAAAACATATTTAACTTGAGTTCCTAATCAAATCTATTGGAGTCTAGAGGCGACATTCACCTTTCTGTGGTCTTGACATCCAGATAATGCCAGTTTTGCTTGTATGTACAAATGTATTTTGTATCTTAAACGATATGGCATTTTAAAATGAAATCATATAAAACCATATAGCAACAAGAAATGTAATGTGGAAACCACATTAAAGCCGAATTTAAAAAACTTTAACGCAAAAATTACAAAGGGAAATAATCCATAATAAAGGCAACTAGAGTTGTGGTTACTTTCTAATTCTGTTTATCACATGGTATGTTATCATTGTATGAAGTTTCATAAAGATCTGACAATAAATGGCAGAAATATATGGTAAAGAAAAACTTTAATGCAATTGTTAACGACACCGGATGCCCAACCGCCCGTGTTTTGCCAAACTATTAGCCGAATTTGAAAAATCCGACTAAAATTCTTAATTGGCTTATGTGCCTTAAGCAGTTCAAATAATTAAGCCAATGGTTGCATATGTCCTTTACAGTTTCAAAACAAACACAAAACAAAACAAAAAACAACCAACCTTCTACTGTATCTAACAGAGTCTTGGTCAGAGACATCAGATAATGGAAGATTAAACAATGAGAATATACTGTCTGCTATACAACTGTAATATAACATATAACATATAAAGTATATGTTAATACCATTGTTTTATTATTTGCTCATGTATTTGGATTTATAACGTTATGCATAATTTCATATACTAGTGTCTGCCAGCTCACCTAACCAGCTAGCTTTCCCAGTCTTTTCTTTAAACATTGATGTGTCTGTCTGCAAATTTATCTTATTTATAAGTTTTATGCCATATGTCAACACTTTTTATAAGGTTAAGTACAGTGACTGCTCGGGACATCTCAACCCGAGACAACTCAATCTCCTACTAACGGATTGAGTTGTCTCAACTTTGAGTTGAGTATTGCACAGTTGAGTTGTCTTCGGGTCAAGTTCTCCCGTACCCGTAACGTTAGCTAACAGTAGTTACTGAACGCAGGGCAGGTTGTCACAGTACATGCCTACCATTCCACAAGGTGCTAACAACTTCACCCTATATGGAGGTTTATCAGGATTCGTGTCAAAATTGATCAGGGCTAGTCAAAATTAGAAATCATTTAGTCATTTTGCCTTCAACTATATAAAGTCGGTCAAGTGATTGAAAAATATAAGACATGAATGGAAAAAACAACATATTTTCACTGATTGCAGAAGCTCACCAATGACACAATGCACTCAAGTGAAGTTAAAAAAGTATTTGTATTTGTTGGAGTTAACGCCGTGTCAACACAATTTAGGTCATTTTACAGCATCCAGTGCACTTAACCTAGCTTTCCTGGACCATTGTCTATAACCAGTACTCACCTACCCTTCCACATGGCTGGAAACTTCTTCATATTATCTAATCAATGGAGGAAAATCGACATTATTGTCAAATTTTCATGGAAGGGTATAACCTCCCTGGGTGGGATTTGAACCTGCACCCCCTCGGGCACGAGATTCCAAAGCCCGGCGCGCTACCTTCAAAAAGTAATACAAGTATTTCTAATACATACCCATCAACTAACATGAAGATCATTACAAACCAATAATTGATTGGTCCAACAATAAAATATGTTAAACCAAATATAATCTTTATAACTTGACTATAACGTATCACATAGAAATATCCATATTTATGTACTATAGAAGAACCAAATATCACAAATACCTGAAATATAACAATACATAAATCAATATCCATGGATCTAAATTACTGAATAAAACATACATGTTTTTTCACATTATGGGGAAAAGTGGTGCGGTCCTCTTTAAGTAAAAAATAGCAACAAAAAATTAATAACAGGATAACCTATTTGAATTTTGATATATTACAAACAATATTTTTTTAAAGGAATACTTCAGCCTTTTTGATGAAATTTTTTACCAAGGAAGCAATATCTACTTGAGATTTCTCAATGATGCTAAAAAATCAGAAAAAAGGCATTTATAAAAACTAAATTCAAAAGACTGTGAAGCTTTACTACAGTATTAAGTGTCTTATCTAGTCAGAGGTAGTTAAGTACATTATATTGTGTCTCTATTTGAAAAGGGATTGGATTTTCCCTCTCTAAGATTGATTTAAAGATCCAAAACAATATCAATTACAATTAGAGGAAACATATGTTACACAAGTAAACTAAAAAGAAGTCAACACAGTCTAAATCATTAATTAGATACATATAGACCAATGTGAGTGTGCCAGTTGAAATCAACGATTGAATGGTTTGGGACCATGCTTGCTCTAGCACCTTTGTGTAAACATTATTAATTTGATACTCACATTTGGCAGCATAGATTTAGCACCATAGAAGACACTTCTAACAAATGGTGTTATGGATTCCTTTGATATTAACTGATCGCCGATTATAGCAAAAAAGTTAGATAAGAAAGCCCGATGAAATTCTTGACAAAAGTTCATGATAACAAAACCTATAAAGTCTCTATTAAACAGGATTTGTTTGGTCAACTGTATATATGAATACTGTTGTGATTTTAATTGTTTGGGTTTTCCACTTAACTCATCGTGGTCATCTTGCAGTTCTTTCTCTGTATGAGCATTTAAACCACAGTATCTCATTAGCAGACAGCTTATAATGGCTATAACTATCGAAGTCTTTTGAAATGCACCAAAATTTTCAAGTTGGTTCGACATGTATTGTAGCATAAACACACTTGAAGATCCGATGAAAAACCCAATCTGGTTGTTACGGACCATCTTCAATCGCTCATTATTATCTGTGGTAATTTCAGCAAACAAGCAACAAGCAGCAAGTCCAACATACGTGTACATTGTATCCCAGAAACATAACGACGTGATGAGATGAATACCCGTAACCCAGGCTTGAGCAGTGTCTGATGTGCCCCATGGAAACCAAGGTATAACAAATGATATGGCAAACAATGGTGCAGCGTAAAGAACACTTTCTCGCCTCGTTCTAGTACATTTAAAGTTTGTACTGTCCTGGCAGTATGCAAACAGTGGATCATTGACAGCATTCCAAACCATAAACAAAGTCTGTGCAATCTGAAACCATTTCTCTTCTATGTGATAGACATTGAGGAAAACTTTGATATAGTAGAAACTAAAAGCTGAACTAATCAAACCAAAGCCCATATTTAATGCAGCTAATGCTAGCATTCTAGACTGCAGTGACTTGCTACTTCCAGACATGATGTTATATATACTTGTTTTCTTTATGTTAACATCCTGAAATTGGAAAAAATACATAATGATATAATATAAGAGGTCATGATCGTAGGTACAGATATTTAAATGTAAACTTAATATGTATGCATAGTCACTTCTAACAGCCTAACTGTTTTATCAAAGCAGTTAAATGTCTCTTCTATCTACCAGAAGAAGTGGATTTGATTCCCTAATTTATCCAATTAAAAACAAAGATGATGGGCACACAGTTTCCTTCTAATTCATTTTAGAAAGCAAAGGAACACTGTGTCTAGCACTTGTGGAATTTCCTTTACTGCCTCACAAATAACAAACATCCCTTTATAGGCTTAGATTGTAGATTATTTTATTGTTGGCACATCACACGCGTTTTCTTATCTTATCAAATAGCCAGTGTAAGTTCAAAAACAAACAACATTTGTGATTTAACAGCATTATTTATATATTTATCCGAAATTATCGTATCCGAAATGTAATACACTTCATACGTTATTGTATCGATATTTAGTGATCTAAGCATTGTCATCATGCAATTCGTGTCAAAGAAACAAGAAAACATTGATTTGATTAGTTTGGAAACATTGATAAAATATCGAATCATGACAAACCGTTTTAATTATTTTGCAAAATTCAGTCCCAAGTGAAAATTTTGTTCACAAATTATGTCAACGGCGAATAAAACGTATAGCGTTGTCGTCTTGCCGTATCTGTCAGTGCCAGTTGGTGCAATTTTATTGGTGAATGGTGTATTTTAAAATTTACAACGTTGTATGAATGTATTTGATAAAAGTTATAATATAAAATAAACGACTGTCAATATAAGGAGGCTATGTACTAACAATAACTTGAAAACTGAACAAAATGTGATTAATGGGGGCGGATCAAGCCCTTATAGGGGCTATGGGTTACCCATTCGAGAATTTAGATATATATATACATACTCCTTTAACATTATCTTGGATTCATTCACATACACAATCAATCAACCAATGAAAAAAATGACATCAATTGAATTTATATTCGTATGCGAGCGTTGTTACAAGACCAAGTATATTTCAAAATCAAGGATACTTTTTCAAAAGTCATGGGATGGGAGCTAGTCTTGAGCCCCTTGACTCCAATGGCACTTACTGGTCTAGCACAGTTCACAGTTATTTCCTCATCATTAACTTTGCTAGTTAACTATCAAATTATTCGCAGACATATCCATGAAAATTGCGAGACAATTCAAAGCTCTACTTAGTATAGCTGGGTCGTAGCCAGAAGTTATATAATATATTGACTATATTGGCAATTCAATAGGGGTCCAGGTCCTAGGGTACGGTTTATCCGGATTGTCAATGGTTCCCTAAAAAGTCCAAAGTTAGACACGTGCCTGTGCGTGTCTATAAGTATATAGATGCGCCACTGCTATACATGTACAGTACCCACAAAAAGTTTGGAGACATTTCTAACTTTGTATGCTGTCTGAATAGCTTTTGTCTAAAATTTGATGACTATTTATTTTGAAATGCTTCTTAGTTCTGCTTCAGTTTTTGGTATCATCATAATTATAACTGAGACTACAAAAATAGCGTAAAAGCTAAGTTATGAAAAATAAGTACAATAAAACGGTCAGATACCGAATCTTATTAATGTGTTGCATACATGAATTTTATTATCATTTTATCACAACCCGTACTCGAATATCTCAAAATAATGATTCTACGAAAATAATCATCAACATTCAAGAAATTTAGTTAATTTCATTTGTCTCCAAACTTTTGATGGGTACTGTATATATGCATATTTTATGTGATAATTAGTTTGTTCCTTTGTAACTCGGCAGAAAACAAAAGTATTGTACAGTACATTTACAACTACAGTTAATTTTGATATTTTTAGAGTTATAGACCCGTACGGAATGCATACCAAATTACATGTATGTTTTTTTCAACCCAGGCTCGTTCTATACATAGATTGACGACTACGAAAACATAATCAATGTGCACAATGACACAGTCCTGTAACTGACTAAAGTAACCAGAGTTAAAATTCGAAATACTTCCTTTTTAAGAAAAAAGATTGAGAAAACATTTTGTAATTAAACTTACCTCGGCCAAAGCCTTACGTTTTACAACCATATTCTCTTTACTCCCTCAATACACACTCATATGTTATATATTTATTATTGTAATCACGTGTATTCCTGGGTTCTTTTTTGTAAAACTAAATTTAAACCTTGATCAAATTTCAAAATTCAATAATTAGAATAAAATTGTATACGTAATTTAATCAATAATTCCATATTTGGTCCTGGTACATTAATTCCGGAAATTCGCCCTCAGATAAAATAATAATGCTTTATGTTTTTCTGTGTTTGTTAAGTTACTAAAATTGATTCAATGATTACAAAGAACGCCGAGGAAAAATACATGAACGGTTATAAATAACTTTTTCTATTGATCTCATAAATCTATGGGACATAACCGACATAATGTACAGTTCGTAAATCAGGCCATGGATATCCACGTACTTTAAGTAATAGACTCGTCAACTTAAAGGGTGAATGAGTTAACGCGCTTGTACCATTTTTTATTTAAAATATATCCATTATGACATTTAACATTCATAGGCGGCTCTAGCGGGGGGGGGGGGGTCAGGGGGTCCGGACCCCCTTGAAATTTCCCAAATGTACATGTTCATGAGTGTATTTAAGTTATTTAAGCTATTAAGTAGCATAAAGCATAAGAAAGAAGCGTAACATAGATTTAATGGTATATGTAGTTTTTATTATTAATATGTCGTATTATTCAGCAAAATGTGTAAAATGTGGTTGTGGTTCGAAAGTTCGGACCCCCTAGCAAAAAAATCCTGGATCCGCCCATGACATTTATTGTAAAGAGTTCATTTACTCTGGTGCATTCTAAATTATATATGACGATATGTCAATAAAAATATATGTGTAAATTAACTAAACTTCTTTATTGTTATGTTTCACCTAAAATTTTAGTTTTAATGAAACAGGCCATGTTTATAATAAAGCATTATTTACATAATGAGCTGTACATGTAGTTTGAAATGTTTAAATTGTATCTGTACATACATTAAGTAGAGAGCGTTCAAAAAAAAAACTACAGTACATAAAAGAACATAATTTATTGTTCATATACCCGATACAAGTTTTACTCTTAAGTCCTTGATCGATCCATTCCTTGAGTAATATGATATTTTAGGCCACATTAAGTTAATTGCTCGATTTTCATTTATTTTTTAAAATACATGTATATCACAGAACCGTGTTCTCATGTTCAGACCAGGCACGTAGGAAGCATTTTCAGATTGTGGGGGGGGGGCTAACTGTATGAACAGGGGCTTTATTAAAAAAATATGGGAGAAATGTATACTAAGTACACGTTTAAGTTTAATTTTACACTGCATTTGAGCATCTTGCTCTACAATGAGTGTGCATTTTGATTTCCCCGAAAAAGCACAAATGTATCAATCAATTGAGTGTGACCAGGGAATTAGATATCATATTTATCTAAGTCTTTGGTGTGACAAATTAAAATAAAGATCCTCCGTATATAACTATAACTGTTGAAAATATTGCCCTCACCCCTAGTACCCCTGTTC
Organism: Mactra quadrangularis; assembly: GCA_025267735.1. Taxonomy (NCBI): domain Eukaryota; kingdom Metazoa; phylum Mollusca; class Bivalvia; order Venerida; family Mactridae; genus Mactra; species Mactra quadrangularis. The sequence continues at coordinate 51,248,905 of CM046300.1, read as the reverse complement.
CTACAAGTCTGTCAGACAATACATAAAACATGTTATATACAAATTCATTTAACATTACAAAGTCTTGAATTGTCTTTGACTTGTATTATACCAGTATATTCTATTTAAGACATGTCCATGCCTGTAGGGTTAACCTGTCACAATACAGAATTCAAACAAGAACAAAGACTTACCATGGTCTCTAAACACCCATTGTTTTAATAAAGATTGAAATTCCACCTTGTGAGATATGTTTGTACTTAAATCTAGTATTTTGTTGAGTTTATAATCACCTTATACTTTTAATAGGAATTATATTCTGAAATATTTTGAACAAAATGTAAGGTAAGTTAAACTTATTGTACCTTGTGTTTTTTCTCTAGTTTCTACAAAAAACGTACGTTGGGTTTCTTTAATCATGGACCTCAATATTCTGTTCTACCACTGATTCTAAATCGCGTGGGACAGTTCAAATGTGGTCCGTCACAGACGCAAGTATGCGCCTAGTAACTGGTTAACAGCTAAATCCAGAGATTCAGCCTTTCTAGGAACAGTGAGTAGGTTGACTGACCGCCGTCAAATGACCTGTACAATGTGTTGCTACGGCGTTATTATGTACGGCGCATGATACCCTCGTATCATCATCTTTGTATTAGGAAACGTTACAGGTTCCTGGTACAATTCCCTTCATATTTTGTTAACAGTACAGACATATTGAATCTCGCCCGTGTGGTACATTACATTATGTTTGAATTGTGATATTTTGTTCTAATTTATAATAATTATAAGTGTACTTTTTGTAAGACCCATGTTTGGCGTCAAGTGATCGATATCGTTGACTTCAAACCACTTTTTCCACCCTTCACTGTTTCAAATGTCCGTCGGTCCGCACCAAGTTTCACTTATGGCTCTTTGTAATACTGAAGAAAGCTTTGGTTAGGTGAGCTTACTGTCGTATATGACTTTCTGTTGAAATAAGGCATCAAATACTTTGTGCTTACAAATCTTATTAAATATGAGAGTATAATTACAGTAACAGTTAACTAAGCTCCGCTATCAATACCACTTTGATACATGCAAAAGCATGCATTTTTGTCGATTTTTGAAGTTCCAAATGCCTTGTTTTGAGAAGAAAAGTATCCCTTTATTGAGACCATTCCGCTTTTAAGGGTTTATCATTTGCTGAAATTGAAAAAATCTATCAAGTTGGTGGGGTAACTAATTGTATCGAAATATCGTATCACTTACAAAATGTATCAAAATTATTTTAGAATTTATGGATATCTTAATATGTTTAGTAACCACACCCACTTCATAGATTTTTTAATTTCAAATCCTGATACACCCTTAAGGCCACTGATTTTGATGTTCGGAATAGCGAAACTTTACTGCAATAATGTATCGTATTTTGTTATGCAGATGTCCATATTTGGTAAACCTCAAGAAATTTACACAGTTAAATCTTCCTGGGAAGTTTTAGATTCACCTGTACCCCTCAGACAGACTAACAAATCTAACTCTACACCAATTACACCAAGCGTTTCTTCACACGGAGTATCAACGCCACATAACCTCGGCGTACCACCACACAGACCAAGTTCAACCACACTGAGTCCTAGCGCATCGCCAAACATACAACAATCAACAGCGCATCAAGCTAGCGCATCACCATCCATTGTAGACCAAATAGGTGAAAACAGACTTCTAGTGGACACTGTACAATCTGCCACAGGCGTTGGTAATCAACCAGATAATTTAGACGCAATAGATAATTCTAACGTATCAACTATAGAACTAACTAACTCAGATATTACTATAGTTGATGTACCAAGTGTTTCTGAACACATTGTTGATATAACTAGACAAGATTCAGACAATATTGAACAGAACTCTAACAATACTGACCGTGGAGGAGAAGTTCATGCAGCTATTCTAGATACAGGTAAGGCTGATTTTGTTAAATCCGTTGTGAATCCAAGATGTCCACACGAAGACTGTCACCTATTTCAATTAAAGCACTAAAGGCACTGAGTTTGTTCGATTTAGATCTTTTTTATAATTTCTGTTTTATTCCTCATCTTGGGTCATATTAGTTTTATACGATGTGTTGTTAGTAATGAATATGTTGCACACAATAACAGTTAGGGAATAGACAAAAAGAACCCAAGCGCAACCAAAGTAGAAAAAAACTTTGGTAAAGTGCTGAGCACTGTTTTAAGCTATTCCTTTATTTGTTTGTATCAATACAAATGATAATCCCTGAAAAGGCCAATATTTTCACTTGCATTACTTAATTAAATTTTCCAAAGAAATTATTTTTATTCGTCATGTAAAATGGCGAGATTCAAAACATTTTTATTCGTGTTTCAGAGCCAGAACAGCATCAACAGCAGCCATCTAGGCAAGAAACAGCAACGTACGTCAGCACACATAGGAGACGACAAGACGATATAGCCGATACTTTAGTACTAGAGTTTGAACATTACGCTAGAAGATCAAGGAGTTCCTACAGACGACAATATCTAGAACACACGACACACCATAGTCAGTACGATATTCTACCACAACTTTCTGACGTATCCAACCACACTGTACAAACTGAAGGTTCACGTGACGATCTTGGTAACCAGAGTACTACGTCACAGATCAGAGATCAATCCCATGATTCTTGGGAGATAAATCAACAAGCTGAACTACGTCATCAGACTGATACCACACAAGGAACTGGATTACGTCATCAGACTGATACCACACAAGAAACTGGATTACGTCATCAGGCTGGTACCTCACAAGAACCTGCATTACGTCATCAGACTGGTACCACAATAGATCTTGTACCTAGAGACACTATAGAAGTACAAACAATGTCACAGTCTACCAACATTGTTTACTCTGTCACAGCAGACGAACGAAATATACCAACTCTACCTGATACAAGAGGAAATGTGTCTACAAGACAAGTTGAGTATTCCACAAGTAACTCTAGCCAGGTCAATGGTCCTCCAAATAATTCAAGATATGGCAATGGTTCCAGAAATAACTCTAGACAAAGACGTAGAGATACTATCAGCCAAAGGTCAGAAGAACAATTAACTAATAGACATCAACATATTGACATTGATAACAACGATGGTGATGTTAATGAAGTTGATAATATATCTCCTAGTAACCATGGCGACCAGGATGATACAGGAAGTAATAGAGAAGAGAATCATCAACCATTACCAGCATCAAGAGACCCAACCATAGAAACAACAGCACCAACAACACACTCTAGACAGCATGTTGATGTTGGTGCAATGTCTTCACCATTGAGCGAATCTGGACCAAATGTTACTGCTAGCGGTACCCGGTCTGTGACTGAGCCTGGACCGAATGGTACAGCAGGGCCTGGGACAAATGTTACTGACCATGGTACACGATCAACGATTGAGCTTGGACAGAGTGGCAGATCAGAGCCTGGATCAAATGGCACTTCTCGCAGTACACGGCATGTTGTTGAACCTCGATTAAACCTTACTGCTCGCGGTGTTCGACCTGTGGTTGAGTCTGGATCAAATGTAACTGCTCGCATGGAAGAACATGCAGCGAATGTCAGAACAGATCATGGTTCTAACGTCTCTGCTCGTCGCACTCATCCTATGATAGAGTCTGAATCAGGTACACGACATATGGTTGAGCATGGATCAAATGTTGTAATAGAAGCTGACACAGATGTTAGATCACATATAAACATACCTCCACCTATGATACAGCCAGGAACAATATATCATCCTCCACCGACTATTGTCCAAAATGGCGGTATGTATGGTTTGTATTTAATACTATTTATATGATTTCAATAAAAATATAAGAAATCGTAAATTGCTATACATATTGTAACTTTTTAATTTAATGTGCAAAGTATTCTAAATCACTTCAGTAACAGTTCTTATGTATGTTGACTGACTATACCTTATTTGTCAGTAAATTGTTTGTTTGTTTGTTTGTTTGGGTTTTACGGCGCACCAACACGAAAGGATCATATCGCGCTTGTCAGTAAATAACCATTTGTATTCATTCAATATTTAAGTAGTGCAAGTATTGTTTCGTGTCAAGTGTCAAGAATACATTGTCTTATTTTAAAATCGTACATTTTCAGGGATATCACAGAATGATCTTCTGGATTTGATGTCAAAAGGCCTTGGGTAAGTCTTCAGTAAATCTTATATAATTTTATATTAATAAGTTGTGTTATTTCTATTAAATATATTATGCTATGATGCGGAATGCAAATGGAGAGAACCTTTAACTCTACTTGTGGTTGAATATACGGTACTTCGAGCGAAGTAAGTTTACTGAGATAAGGCCAGATTAATCTCTCCTGTTGGTGCGATTTACACTGTTCTAGGTATATAATTTTTGCTGATAAAAACAATTGTATGCAACTATTGTCTATTTATAGAACTGTACCCTGAAAGTCGTGACGTCATCAATTTTCGTTCTTTCTTAATCATATTCTCCCTTTCTTTCTTGTCATGCAGAAATTTTACATCAGAAATGGCTACAATCCTAATAGAGAGAATAAAACCTGAATATGACATAATGGCGAAGAAAGTTGGACAAGAAGTAAAAGAGGCAACTGTGGATGAACTAAGAGAACTAAGAGCAAAGCTGAAAGAAGCAGAATATAAATTAGAATCAATATCTGATGAAAGAGATCTACTTAAAACTGAAAACATCAAAGAAAGGGACTTAATGAAAAGAGAGTTTGAAAAGGATCGACTGAAACGTTTAAAAGATTCAGAAGAAAAGAACGAACTTATTGATAAACTAAATGCAGAAAATGCTAAATTACAAGCAGCATTAAAGGATAAAGATAAACATCTGAAGAAGGCTGATTTTAAAGTGAAAGCTGAAGAAGCAAAAAGAAAGCAATGTGAAGAAGAAGCAGATAAACGAATAAAAGAAATGCAGAAAGAACTGGACAAAGTGAAAGGTGAATTATTAATGTTTAAATCTAAGAAACGGCTTCAAGTAACTTCAGCTAAGAATAGAAAAGATTCTGTACTAAGTAAACTAAATTCTCATCATGGAGTTACTAAACACTTTGAACATTTACCTTATCATGAGGGTGATGAAGGATAAAACATAAGTTTAGAAAACCCAATTAATGTTCATCATGCTGTGCGGTATACTTACTTTTTACGAAACAAAAGAGTCGACCTTCAGTACTTGCATGGAATTCGTATTCTTAGCTTTAATAGTCAACATGACTTGGGTGCATACTTTCTGTTCGTCGTGAAATAAATGAGTTGAGATTCACTGCTCACTTGGAAACCGTCTAATTGACTTTCCTGCAATCCAGCAAACGTCAAAACATTTGTTACAGTATTGACTTAATTAAGAGTTGTAATTTCTTTAAGCAATCTTTATCCGGTTAAAATCACGAATGAATTGCCTGATTCTAAGTTTGACGACCACGAACGTAAAATAAACTTTAGTAAACCTTTTGTAAAATTTGTAATATGGCTCAGCAAAATACATGAATAGGATTGTGTAAGTGAAATGACAATGAATATCAAAGTTGCTAACAACCCCTTGTGCATCATCTTTTTCATCATTATAATCACTATCTTCGTCATCGTAATCATCGGTTGTATCATCATCATCGTCAACATCATCATGATTATTATGAGCATAATAATAACAATAATAACCACGCCTTTATTCATTATGTATTACACTATTTGGCGTAAACCAATTTTCAATATGGTCTAAATAATTACCATAGACAACTGTTGAGTTACACTGTCATAGTAGAAATGTTTGAGGTTGTTTCAAAATATATCTTACAGTAGCAACTCGGTAAATATGAGTTATAACTTATATGTAAGTGGTTCTTACTCTTAGGTTTGCTGAATATCAACTTGAAGGGATGATAATAGAAGTTTGTATAATTGAACTATTATAACTTTTATGGTACCAAATTCGATAAACAATACTCAGAGAATGTAATATGTAAATAGTGATTTTTATAAGGAATACATAGAACTGCACACATGTGAATTATAAAATAATACTAACAGAAATCATCACGGACCATAATGAAATATAAATCCAACCCAAATACATGTACATTGTACATGCATATACATGTAGAATGAACAAAGTATGACAGTTCATTATATAAAATAAATCGATGATGATTTGACGCGGATGATCATTTTGACAAAAGTAAACGTCTAATGAACTAGATAAATATTTTTGAGTACATTGTGTGCAATCATATGACGACGCTGTCATCAGTCTTGAACGGGTTAAATCTATCAAATGGAACAAAAAACTAACTAAGTTCTGCTACAAAGACCACCCTGATTACTGCAAAATGAAGTGAGTTTTGATGCTATTTAAGTCCCAAACCCTGAATCTTGAAGAAAAAAGTCCCTTTATTACAATCGTTTTGGTGGCTCAATTAGAGTAACCATACTGTACGGCTTGAGAAAATTGAGTTCAAATACAATTTACAAATTACAATGTATTTGCATACATTAAAACAGTAAAACTTAGTGTAAAGTTACCGGAAAGTGTAATTTATATACAGTATATGGATACATTATATATGAAATAACACACAAAAATTAAATACTTGTTATATTATTTACAATTATAGATCAACAATGATCAAAAGTCTCATAGAAGTTTTTGTAGGCGTGGTTACAACTAATGATTGCATCCAATGGAAATACAGATTTAATTCTTGATATTTTCGTGGACAGAAATTATTTTATTATAATATACATTGTAATTCAATGTGTAAAAGGAGTGTAATACATAACAACAGGGCTCGAGTTTAACAAAAAATGGACTTGCAAATTTTTGCGAATTCATTTTATTTCAACTCGCAAAATGAAAAAAAAATCAATTTCATTTTTTTCAAAATTTTAGTAGCATACATAATTTATAGTATAAAACAACATTGTACTTTTTTAACTTGAGATAGAACAAGGGTGTTATTGTGGGATAGACCAAGAATATCGAACATTTTTATGGCAAAAGCTTTAATCAATAATACCGATCTATCTGGCTGTTTGAATGCTGACTTGAGCGTCAATAGTTCAGATATATTTTGCGTCGATTTCTACTCGCACAAATTTGCGAGTTGAAATAAAAGTTACTCGCAAGTTTCAAAATCCGCTCACATTTTGCGAGTATGCGAGCTTAAATTCGAGCCCTGCATATCAGGGAAAGCAACAGTAAAAATACACAGACTTATCACACATCAAAATAGCAAAGGGGGAGATGTTTAATATTTTTGAATTTAGACAGAAATATATAATTTATTTCGGTATTAGGTAACACATAATGGTACAATTAATATAATCAGACAGAATATGAATATAAAATTTAGTTCTAATTACTAAGACAATGAATAAAAACAGAACATTTTAAAATTGCATTTGAATACAGTATCATGACATGCTTCCCAATTCCAAGGATAACACAAAAATGAGCTAGTCTTTATTTCTATTGTGATCCTTAAAGGTACTAGTTCACAGATTTGGTTTATTTTACTATAATTTCAAAATACCATTCATTGTCTGTAATTATGTAAAAAAATAATTCTTATTATTTTAAGACAAGCTGACCTATATGTTGCGAGAAATATACTATAAAAGTCACAAAAATGCACTAAAAGTGTCTATATACCATAACATACGGGGTAAATATTTACTGCAAGAAACACCATCACTTGTAGTTATATGTCAATTTGCACTAAAATTGTCATTATCAAAACACCACTTTCCTGCTTCCAAAAACATTTCCATAAAATTTTGATAGTTTCAGACAAAGTTGATACTTAAGTTGAAATCTGTGATTGAGTAAAAAAATGCCTCAAACAAAAAAACGAAAACAAGAAACTAAGAGGTTCCATCTTGGAATTGACAGTTGGAAAATAATTGTAGTCACACCTTCAAAAACTCGTATGGAGCTATGTATCTTTGTCACTTAATATACTAATAGTATATCAATTTAAAAAGTATATTCTATCACAAAATGAAATGGAACTTTAGTGTTCAACATTTGTCATTGATGAGCTTCATTGCTTCACATAGTTTACGTCTTTCTATGTTTAAGGTTGTATGTAAAATTCTTGTAGTGCAGTAGCTCCACTCCACACATTCCAAAGTTTTCATGTCCAAGGATACGGATCAACTTCTCCTGTAAAATATAATAATTTGTGTTCTAACATTAGTTTTAGAAAAAGAAAATCAAAATATTGAAATACAGAAATACTTTCGTGCACTTTGAAACTTAACAAATCCATACTAATGATTACTCCTTACACATTAGATTCAAGTACGAATCGAGCAGGGCAAAAAATGCTGGCGAAGTGTTTATTCTACCATGTATTACTGGCAAATATTATAAAAAAATATGTTCCTCTTCTTGCCAAACAAAATCTTGAAGTACAGTTTTCCCCTGTACACTTTTCATACAAATTCTGTAGGTTCATTAGTGTAGTTAAGCTCGTTTCAGTGCAAACTTATTTCACAATTACTAGCAATGGCAAATAACAGTGCTAATAGAAAGTAAAATTTCGCGATAAAAACTAGATTAGTAATAGCAAACCCATGCAAATTTTGAGAAAGTTTAGGTCCCAAATGCTTCACATGAGAAGAAAATGTTTGTATATTAAGAAACTCCATTTGAAGATTTTGATGGTCTGAATAGTGGATCTTTACTGTATTTGAAAATGTCATTTTTGCCTGTCGACAATTGCCCAATATCTGAAACCAGTGGAAACTGACCCAGGCTGCTGAAATTTAATTTCGATGGTCTTAACAATGGAACGTTACTGTATGATGTATAAAGGCTTTAATTACAAAATACAGACCTCCAGATTTTCATTATCATCTATTTTGTCAAGTTCTTTATCTGCTTTGTTAAATAATGCTTCATCATTATCTAACACATTTAATATATACCTGTAAAATAATAGTACATTTTAATATCAACACATAATGAAGGGCTGAAAAGATGCAGCGATTCATTGATTGAACAAAATTTCATATAACCATAACCATTCATGCTATTAAAATAAAAAAGTAAAGCTTAACACAAAGAGTAATATTTTATCTGCAACACGTCCTCTTCTTCTTAAAGGGCAGGGCCGACTCTGATGCATCAGCGCACTTGGTGCACGAGGCGTAAATGTGCAGGTAATATCAGAAAATTACTAATATGCACTCACCAAAATTTCTAATTGGTCACCCAATAATTCCTTATACAATAATAATTGCCTTAATAGAAATTAGTTTATTTCAGCTATTTGAAAATAAGAAATTAATGGCTGACCGATTAAAAATTTTGGCGAGTGCACCATTTTGAAAATATATAGATGCTTCGGAATTTAATTAGCAGATGTTGAAGCTTGCTAAGGTCTTGGCAGCAACGGCTGTAGATGACATCTGGTTCTACATGTATAGACGGATCCCAGATGCCTGAACCAATACATTTTCCAGACATGTAATATGAAAAGTCACTTACATCTTTAACATTTTTACTTGGTGTTCAATTCTTCCTGTACCGGCTGTAAAACAAAATTTGATGACATTACATATTTAATATGTTGTTACGTCGATTGTTAAACATTTTTAGAAAGAACTTAATCAACCCTAGTTCAGCCATGGACTAATTGGCAACCTAATGCAAACAATAGCAAAAGGAAATAACGATGCTGATTTAGGATTGGTGTGGTATAAAGTCACGTGATCTCCCATTCGGAACAACCTCGGCGATCATCTACGAAGATATACCTCGGAAATCAGACGTAGTAGGAATACAACCAGATTATAAGGTCCGGCGACTGTCATTTTCATGTCAACATTTAATAATGACCTGATACACGATTTATCACATCATTTGATAAGTACAATGTCTCACACTTTGTGCTTCGGTGTAGTTTAGACTATATTACCACAGAAACCAAATTCCTAGATCTACTTTTTCACCTTATGATATTCGAGGTTTATCTGCGTAGAAGATCGCCGAGGTAGTTCCGAATGGTTATCTCCAGGATGTATACAAACTTGTTTTTGTCAAATTCTTGCAGCGACCAAAGTTTAGAAAGAATCAATTGATCATAAAATAACTTTTAAATGTATTTGTCCAAACATGCCTACATTAGTCTATGAGTTGTAATTGTTTACTCAGAATATTCAGACAAACAGATTATTTCTTTGCTATGTGATGGCTTTTAATAATTTATCTGGAAAGAGTATTCGACAAAAAAGCAAATTTTTGTCAACCTCGTTGGTTGTTGTTGTAAATCACGTGACTATAGACCCTGTAGATCACGTGACTATAGATGTTGTAGATCACGTGACTATAGATGTTGTAGATCACGTGACTATAGACCCTGTAGATCACGTTACAATAGTTGGTGTAAATCCAGGCTTTAGTAATATAAAATACATATTTTAAATAAAACGATTATTTAGATTATTTAAAAAATCATATATTTTACCTGGACGTAAAGTATTGTGACCCTGAAATATAACAATAAATATTACAACATTAAAATTTTATTGCATGAAAGTACTATCCACATAACTAACAATGCATGATGATAGGTCTGCACAAACTAGTCTACTTGTTTCTTTTTACATATAGCTCAGTTGGTAGCACGCAAGTCTTTTGAACGAGGGGCCGTGGGTTCGATTCCCGGGCGGGGCATACTTTAGTGGAGCTTAGCCATGAAATGATTTCTACAGCCATTCTCCCTCCTACCAATGAATTTTAATTATGTACGACAGGTGTCAATTTACTGACGAAAGTATGCACTTAGTAGTTGGTTAACAGCTAAATCCAGAGATTTAGCCTTTCCAGGAGGAGTGAGTAGGTTGACTGACCGCCGTTATATGACCTATATAATGTGTTGCTACGGCGTTAAACCAAACAAAAAATAACCAAATCTTTTTACAAGTAGTTTGACTAGTTCTGTGCTGATCCATCGAAATGCGAGAAAATTGGCCATTTTTTCACCTAAAACGATTTAGGGTTATTCCAAAACAATCTTTCAATACTTATATAGACTGTCAGAGATGAAACTTGCTGAACTTATTCAGAAAAAAAGAATTTCGGACCCCTGATTAGTATGAACACTTCCTTGAAAACAGATCTAAATTTTGAGCAAAGAGTTCGGTCATTTCCATGCATAATTTACGGCTTCAGCACCAGATAAATAATAAGCGTAATAAAATATTATCTAATAAATGGTGCTTTTTGCCGCTTTTCAACAAATTTCAGTCATTTGTGGCAATGAGTCATCTTACATACGGATCTCGAACAGGTCAAAGTCTTTCAGCATCTTTAAGCGACCCCGTATTCGTTCCCCCCCCCCCCCGATATAAACAGGTTTCCACCAAAAATCTATGTACATTACCATATCTTTTAATGTTCTTGTAACGACTTCCATCACAGGATCTTGACTATCATCATCTTCGTCATCATCAGCCTTTTTATTTGCAGCAGCGCCACCTCGCGGCGGTCCTCTTCCTGGTAAAGGTAGGAATGGTTGTGCCGCGGCACCGGCTCTAAACATCTCAGTTAAAGTAGCCAGGAATACAAGAGCAAAATCAAACTCCGCATCATCATCATCATCGTCGTCATCATCATCACTCGTATCACCATTATCGCCAAGCACGGTTGATAGGAAGAGGGAAGGCTAAAATAAAAAGTACATCAGAACAAGAGGTATGAAAATACTATGCATTATTTGAATATGGAATGTATCATTTAGCAAGGAATTATACATGTACAAAGTATTAACATGTTATAAATTAGCATCAAAACTGTAAATTTTCTTTTTGGACACCCTGTACTTTCTTTTGTTGATAAAAAAGCACATCGATAACTCAATAGTTATATTAACTGAACCAATTTTTTAATTGAACAAAGAGTTTATTAGAAGTATCTCCTTTGGTTAAATAGGTATTGAATCATAGTTGCCTGAACACCTAATGCCTCAGTCCTATAAAATCGTGGCTTGTTACGGACCCGTACGTGTAGAGAGCCGTGGGCCGTGGGAAGCATTGCGTATTAAGGTGACGGTACGCACATTACACAAAACAACAAACCCGTTCGGAGCCATAGCTGGAAGATATGCAAGTTTAATCCATACTTGGCTACGATTGTGTTCACGATTTGACTTTGAAACTGATACGTGTATCCAGGGCTCATCACACGGACCTTGGTAAAAACGTAACAGTCCGTGCGGCTAAGCAAAAGAGTTCGTACGAGTCCTTGCTGAGCTTGATCGCACAGAGCCCGTACGGTGTCCTCACGGCTATTTCTATGTTTATGGGAATGTAGCATAACTCATGATTCCAAATTAAAGTTTGATAGTTTTATATTGTTTTTTTTTAAATGCCTATCATATTGCATCCTCGGTAACACAGGGTATTATATACGTATGGATTACCGTGGGTTGTCGACGATAATCATATTGTTACCACGAAACATGTTCTTTCAACTAATATAAATAAATATTGGGTCCGTTTCATGGTCCCCAAAGTGCTGAGCCAGGAGGATTAAGTCTCTTGCTAAAATTGACATTTTAAAGTGATTCAAACACGCATTGATATGATGTGAGTTGATAAGGTACAGAATTTGAATTATTTGTATGTTCGTGTAACAAAAAATGACGATGGAAACATATGATATTCTTAACTTTAAAAAGCCCGGCTATTTTGCAGTTAGCAGACTAAACTGGAAATACGTAAAACGGTGACGACGTAACGTTGTTTTTCCGTGTAAATCACTAGAAAAATTGGCGCATGCGCAGATTGAGTAGCGGACTCAAACTCCCCGCAGCGGTTATCTCCCTTTATCAAATCGCAATTAAGTAGCAAAGCGTGACGTAAGCACTGTGAGGAGTTTGTAGCGGACTGCCTTTAACCGAGTGTAATAAGTTTTCGTCTATGTGGAATTTATCTCAGAAAATCGTAAAGTGAACCACCCGACAGGATGCGACCAACGTTCAAAATAGAGAAATAGGTACATGTAGGATGTGACCAACGTTCGGAACATAGAGTTAGGTACATGTATTACCATAGGTTTTGGTTTTCGTGTATTTTTAAACAAAACATCGTTGACAATATCAGAAGCACTAGGTCTGTCATCTGGATCCTTTTCCATCATCTTTGATAATAACTGTGCAAACTGTGGACGATATCCTGTTGGCATGTCTGGTTTCTGAAAGTTGATACGTGTACATTATGTATTGTTAATAATCAAAGGGCTGAAAGCACTGAATTTGTACATGTGCATATGTATTGATAATAATCAATGCGCTGAAAGCACTGAATTTGTACATGTGCATCAATCTCTCATACAGAGTTGTCGATCTTTACAATGATCTCTATCTCTGTTAACGTCTCGAAACTAGTCCCAAACACGTGATCGTTTAAAACGATCATGTGACAATTTTTGAATTTTTTCCATACGCAACAGACATTTTGACTAACAGATCACCTTTCTTGTCTTGTAGATGTTCAAAGGCTTGTCGTTGACAGTTCCATAGCACTTAATTTTTGCCATAATTTTTAGCAATATCATCTATTGTTGACATTTTAGCGGATTAGTAAAGAAGGCAAATTACTCAGAATAGGGAGACGTTTCACAAGAAAATAGTTCTTGTAAATATAACTCTTTAAAAATTTGATTTCGCCTTTAATAAACTTCTATTTCACGTAAAACTTTAAGATAATATATATGATAGACGAATTACGCATTCGATACAAAATCTTAATTGTATTGCTATTTTACAAGAATCTTGTAAAACCCGCGACGTTTACAGAGATATAGATCATTGTAAAGATCGACAACTCTGTATGAGAGATTGCATGTGCATATGTATTGATAATAATCAAAGCGCTGAACGCACTGAATTTGTACATGTGCATATGTACTGTTAATAATCAAAGCGCTGAATGCACTGCAGATGTGTGGGTTCAACAGTTTTTGTTGTTGTTAATTTCTGTTTCTGATTGTTTACCTAGGATCCCCATGAATGTTAATTATATGGCGCGTTGGTAATAATACATAAGATACATTACATTTGCAAACACTACATAATGGTTGCTTTACCCCCCCCCCCCCCCGTGGTAATAGCAATGATGAGGGTGCCCTGTTTGAAAGTGATGTTTGTGATTAGGGAATGAAATTATAGCACGTGCTTGTAACTCGCCTTATCATATCTATGGAAGCAGATTTAAAGCTAAACCAATGATTTTTTAAATATCTGCGAATTTTAATTCGAGTGTGATGCAAACAATGGTAAACTGTATATCCAGCTATAGGCTACAGAGTTGATCGGTCTAAAATCTGCTACGCCCATCTAGCAATCCAGTAGTCACAAGTCCAACACCGGCAACGACCATTCTTATACATTACCTGGCCTCTGGTCACTTTATATATCAATCCAGGTAAGAAAAGAGCATCAAATGGTTTCTCTAATGTTGCTAACTCATATATAACAACGGCTAATGACCAAATATCCGTCTGGAAATAAACATACAAGAACATAATTATCCCCGTGAGTCTCTGACATCTAATGTAATAACACACCAAATTATTCGATTATAAATCGAGGGTTGCCAGCAAGGCCGCAGTAAGTGAATTGCGTTAAAGAGTGAGTTACTATAGTCTTGCGGGCAACCCTCGAAAAGAATCATCATATAACATGGAATAAACTAAATCACTTTTCACTTTACAATTACATTTCGAGTTGCTAGCAAGACTGTAGTTAGTGCATTGTGTTAAAGAGTGTTACTACAGTCTTGTTGGCAATCCTCGATTTGTGCATCAAAAATAGCATATCAGTATATCATTAATTATATCAATTTGAACTCCCGGTTGATTAACACTTGTAATTATAAAATAATTGGACCACAGTTACCATAGCAACTAACTCATGATTCCAAACTATGAAATTCAACCCTTAATGCGACAAATGAAAAAGAAATCACAATCCTCTCTGTTGACTAATCCACGGGGGCCCAACTCCGTCACAACATGAGTGGATTTCTGTCGAGCTTATGTCACGGATGCCTGTCGATAGTGTTACGAATTTTTGACGAGCACTGAAAAACTTAACAGACAGAAAAAGGTAGTTACGTATTTTCCTTTCGATAAGAAGCCAATGATAAGTAATATTTGATAAGTGATGATTTTTAAACTCTTATAAATGTCTATTTTATTAAAAAATCAACCAAATTGCAAAACCTTAATGTCACGGATTTTTCCCGTCATGTCACAGTTTATATGACGATACTTGCGTTAATGTCACAGTATTACTGACGATAGTTTTCAATTTTTTAGTCTTCCCGAGCAAGATGTAGATGTTGTTAACCTCTGAAACGGAAGCCATTCATACCGTGGCTTCATTTCATCTATAATATGGTCTGTTTTCCATTTTGATTTTCATCGATGATGGCAAACTTAAAACCAATGACGTACTAGACAAAAGGCTTTGACATAAACCCAAGTGAAAGTTTATGTTTTAACGGAAACATTTAGGTGCACACTTGAATGTCCGTGAATGTCCAGCTCATAACTGAAGATAAGCAGTTCATCTAAAAGTGTTCACAGATAAGCATTATTATATGAGCTACTAAGTCCTGTGTTCTTTCACATATACATTTAGCATATACATATACAAGTTAGCGTTATGGTAGCTTTGACTCAGATTCTTGTGACACCACTTTGCACAGTGATACTTGTGATATTGTTATCTAGATGAATTGCATGTTTTTCTAAATGTTGAAGTTTCTGACAACAATAACAACTTTACAAAGCGTCTGGAACGTAAATAAATGTCCATACAGGCCACATAAAGCACTAATTCAAGTAGGCACCATAGAGCTGTTCAAAGGATCTTCAGTTTGAATATACAACAATGTTTTTGTTTATGATGGTTTTGTAATCATATGTTTCTTAATAAATAGATAATATCGTTACTTGTAGATTTTTTATCTCATTTTGTTTATCAACAGTTATTATTTAACATCTATTTGTAAATGAATGATTAGTTTTGTAGATTAGTTTAGTAGATTTTGTGAATTCAAGTCTAGCTCCGACCAAAACTTTTTTATGTAAAAGTATGGAGCTGCTTGTGTAAAAAATAATCTAGTACTGATTAGGAAGATGTTTGTTGAGCTGCATACATTACTGTTTTGAGTTTTGTTTAGGGCACATTTCATGAATCAAATGAAGTGAACTTTAAATTTGATCAACAGACTTATTGTTATTTCAGCTATTTAGATAGTCTCTTGACAAGCTGATTATTTGTTCTGATCTGTTATGTTTTATATTGGTTGAAATAGTTAAATGTTTTTACACTATAATGCGTTTGAGATCAGCTCGGAGATTATTCACATTGGTGTACTGTACATGGATAACTCACAATCATAAGTTATGATGAACAAAAAAAACGGGCTTTGGGCTATTGAATAAGAATTGATTATGAATATCCTATTTATAGGCTTTGGTGACATTATCTTGCCAGATTTCAACATGAAAATATGTATACAATATTTTTTGTAAAGTGCTTGTAAATGTCAGTCATCGTAAATGAAACACATATTTGAACATGTTACTCCAATTATCTGTATGAATGAACAAACCATGGCGCGTATCAGTTGATTATCTAACAAGAAATCTTTTGATATAACACCATTACATGAATTTGTATTTGAATTCCAATAAAAACATGAATCAATTCTCAGGATACAAATTCCAGAAACTAATGTATGTTTTTCTGGTGCAATTTCCGACCACTGGAGTTGATAAAAATGAATTGGATAGTTCCAGCTTTTTCTCATTTAGGCAACTATGAGACTTATGTCTTAACATTTCTTGTGAAACTATCTGCAGGTGTAATTAAGAAAAATAAACAGAAGTATAAAAAAGCAAAACTGTATGTAATCGCAGTTGTAATAACTGTAAGTTAAAATTAAAACAAAACAATAAAAAATTGTGCCTACAAATAATATCAAATTCGAATATTAGTCAATCCATAAAGGACATGATGCAATGTTTTCGATGGATCAACTTGATGATGGTGACTGATTGGCTGTGAGACTTTTTCAGGTTCATGTAAGCCTGGTACCCTAACTGACGTACGTTGTAGTTTATGTCGACGCGTATCAGGTGAAATACATGGATCCTGAAAAAAGTACAATTTTGAAACATAATCGATTTTTAAAAAATATACTTTTGTTTTGCTACGTTTTGACGCTTTATATTCAACACATTGAGTGGATCATCAAGTCCTACACTTGTTTTATATTTGGAAAAATCTGTGACCCTATAGACAGAAATCGGTGACATGAGATACAACCTCGTCATAAATACCGTGACTTATCGAATATTGCAAACGGATTTCACAAACTGCTAGTAGTCGCTTACCGACTTGATCAAAACTTATTATATCATAAAACATAATCTATGAAGCAATCTAAGTATTAAAGAAACGTCATTTAACTGGTTTAAACAGTTCTGTATCTTATTTCTAGTAAGAATCCGTGACACTATTGACAGGAATCCGTAACATAAGCTCGACAGAAATCCACTCACATTGTGACGGAGTTGGGCCCCCGTGAATCAATGCTTTTTTATTGGACAAATATAGTTTACCTTAAAGTTATACGGAATTCCCATGAAAATCTCTGGACTCATATAATGTAAAGTTCCAACTTGTGTCTGAGCAAAGTCTGTTGTTGAATTGAGAATCCTACAAAAGTCAAAAATAAAAAAGGTGAATAAAAATTAAACAATGATTTATTTTAGGTATGTTCAAGTACAATGTATATTTAAGAACAGCAAGTTTGAGCCCCACATAAGGTAGCGTTGGATTGGTCACATCATCTATTGATTTACATGTATAACGCTAGAGTTGTTTGACACAATATCGTTTTGTGAATTTTATGAAACCAGACACTATTTCCACTACACATAAATGTAATTTCAGTGGGTTTTTTTTCAGGCCATTTCGGGGCCGAAATAAGAAGACAGTCGTGTTTCTAAGAAAATGTTGCTCTGTCAGTGGATGTAATCTAAAGTATTGAAAATGAAGGAAACAGCTTCATTTTAAGTCATTTTTCCATTAAAAA
The DNA here is from genome assembly GCA_025267735.1 of Mactra quadrangularis. Taxonomy (NCBI): domain Eukaryota; kingdom Metazoa; phylum Mollusca; class Bivalvia; order Venerida; family Mactridae; genus Mactra; species Mactra quadrangularis. The sequence goes on along the minus strand of CM046300.1, from coordinate 51,230,768 downwards.
TGGTCCTGTGATATTCCCATAAAAGTGAAAATAAAAGCTAACTTACCTGGCTATACCAAGATCACCCAACTTACAATCCATGTTAGCATCAAGAAATACATTCTGTACTTTTAAATCACGATGTATGATATTCTTACTGTGTAAATACTAAAATTAAAAGTAAAGTACCATTAAATTAAAGCCCCTAGACTAAGATAAATCATTTAAAGTAACACGACAACTGTTTAAAATCATGGAATCAGTAAAATATACCATGTATTAGAGACACCATGAATATTTCAAACCATTTTGCTTTCTAAGTTTAAATAAGAGAAAGTGCCCGTTCTTAAAAAATGGCGGGTCCTTTTACAAAAGCACATTGTACACTATATATATACTACATTTTTAAATAAACGAAGTAAATGAATGTGCCACTGAGAATTGAACAAACTTTGGCAATACAAGTACCCGTATTAATGTACATGTATAGGGATCATCGAACAAATATCAAGCATTTAAATCAGAGGGGTGAATGTACAATACATAACTGACCTCTACGGCACTGGCAATCTGTCTAAACCATTCAATCAATCTATCTTCGTCTAGTCTGGTACCATGCTGTTTCTCTATATAATCTGTATGGCAATGTTATTATAAAATATATAATTAATTCATTTATAAATATTGGGTTTAACGCCGTGTCAACACATTTTGGTAATTTCACAACGTCCTACGCACCTAACATAGCTTTCCTGGAACCTTGACTATAAACAGTACTAATCAAGCCTTCCACAAGGCCGGAAACTTCTTCATATATCTGAGAAAATGGCGATCCGATCCGAAGTTACGATTCATGTGTAGCGATTCACGAATGTAACCACGTAACACTTGTTCGTGGAGAAGCATACAGGAATTCATGTAATAACAAAAATAAGTGAAAAATTACAGAAACTCAAATTACAATTGTTGTTTATCAATCAATTTTTTGACATAAGATAATTCGGTCCCCACATAGATTATAGATAAGTTTTCATTAGTAGTGCGACTCGTTTTCAGTGATAAATAAGCTGAAAAATTCATTTCATTTTTTTTCAAAATTAGATCGCAAATCGACGATTTCGGACGAGGCGAATATTTTTTACTCGATTTTCCAGTCGGGATCGCGAATATCCGATACTCGGATACTCGCAGCAGCCCTAATCTTACCTGATAAGTCTCCGTTGGGACAAAATTCAGTAACAATACATAAGTTTGTATCTTGTTTGAAGCACGTCACATATGATAGAACATATTGATGGTTTAATGATCGAAGTAACTCTATCTCCTGTAATGCTAACTTTAAATCTCCATCATCCATCTTAGCCATATCCATTATCTTCAAGGCTTGCTTTAAAATACAAACATAGACCATTCTCAACTAAACTTTGAATGCTTAAATACTGTCTTTTTGTTCAACTGTCCGTGGTGCAAACATTTACCCCGCTGATTTAATTGCTCGATATTTGTTCGACAATGCCCTTATGCCTTACATAATACGGGTATCGATTTTTTATCGATACTGAGTACAAAAGCACTGAATAGAATATTTAAATCAGCGGTGTTAATGTATAATGACAATTGAATAAAATAAGAATAATTACGTATACGTATATGAGTATCATGATAATGTATTAATGATGTTTAAGGCTGGACATGTATGGACGAATGCATGAATATATACTTACACGCAAAAAACTATACATTGAGTAAAAAACAAATTTCACGTATAATACAAAGATATATTCAATGTATGTATGTTTTGGATTATTCATTTTAATTGTTTACTTTAAAACGGAACGAGGAAGTAAAATATGTTTGATTTCTATGAAATTTGTTCCTTCAAAGAATGTTTTGTAAATAAATAGCGATTTAAAAACTTACATTGTTAAATTACGTCGATATTGATTTTTATTCCGTTTTTGGAACGATGCTGATTTAGCATCGTTCCAATGGTAACAAGAAAGTATAATATTACTCTTTTCACGCTTCAACAATTTTCAACATAGACAAAGAAGCGTAATTCAAGCGTGAAACTCATTAACATCTCATTTAAATGTAATACAACGCAGGCTTGTCTTGTCGTTCTTGACACTCTTCAGGAAAAGGGAAGTTACTCTCAGGACATATAAATTTTGCAATGGAGACGGGACAACTCAACCCGTAGACAACTCAACCCGTGACAACTGCAATTATTACTTGTTGGAGTAAAAAGGGCCTACGATGTTTTTGACAATGCCTGTTATATGCGTAACATAATTACATCATTCGATAGTAATAAACAATATTAAATGATCGTATTATATTAAGCTGTGGCTTGAGTTACGGTACCGATAAGAATTTGACCACCGTTCTGCTTTAATTTGAAAATAAACGTTATAACTCGGCAATTGGTGAAACCTTTTAGACGTAAAAACCCTAAATTCAGTGATAAAATGTACACTCTTTACGACTGACATGATATTTGGATAATCGGAACAAAATGATTGTATGCAACAACATTTCAGAAACATTTCGGTATAATAATCATTGACCTCGGACATTCAATGTCTCAAATACGTGGGTTTAATGTACTCGCATGCCTATTTTTAGCGCGAACCATTGTGACGTCCATGACGTCGTGAAGGAAAACGACAACGTCGCTAAGGTTACCAGAAAAACAAACAAGAAGCATAAAGGTATCTGCCTGCCGACTTATATTGTAATCGGTGAACAAAATATTTTTTTCGTTTTTCCCTCCGAGTAAGGTACCGACCCACCTTAATATACGGCGATATGACGTTGTCGTCTTCAAAGTGTCACATTAAAAGTTTACTTGAGCGATTTTAAGTTATAGAGTTCGATTATAATTTGGAATGAATACGTATAAGTGTGTACGGAATTTTAAACAAATATTTTTAGGAAACAGACGATTCTTAGAGTAATTTTAATTGTGAATAAATTGCAAGTGCAAAACGTTAATTTGACTTAAAATTCGTGAAAATGGGAATGTAGCTTGATGCAAAAGAGCTTAGTACTTGGGGGAAAACCTTAAATGAATTGTTAGAAAGTCGATGATTTTGTGAAAAAAATCAGCTTGTCATTCCACACCAAATCTATAAAATTTAACGAAAATAATAACGATCTCGTTACAAAAAAAACATTGATAACCAAAAATGAGAAGTTGTCAGCTCCTTTAGAAAATAGTAGTCAAGAATAATCTTTGGTTTGGTGAGATCGTTGCTGTACATGACCCCAAAATGTGTTGATGAAAATTAATTCTTTGACTGGTTTATTTTGTTTGATAAAGTAAGATAAACCTTGCCATGAGCCAACCACTTGAGAAGTCTAGTGCTATCCTTTTGTTAAATTCTGTTAATTGATACTTAATACATTATTTTATAGATAATATACATAATAACATATTCTTTAATCAAAAAATAAGTTCAGGACATCGTTCCTCCAGTACTCCAGTGCTTTGATTTTTTCTAGAATTATTTACAGTCTATTGTGGTGGCTGATATATGCCATGTCGTATTTTCGTTTCTACGCCGCGAAGAAAAGAAAGAACGAAAACACGAAGACACGACAAATCCATAGTTTGTCGTATCTTCGTCTTTTCGTTTCTTCGCCACGAAGAAACGAACACACGACAAAATAAATACAACAACACGACAGATAAAATGTGTCGTATTTTCGCCTTACATCTGTCGTGTCTTCGTCTCTTCGTTCCTTCGTGGCAAAGAAACGAAAACACGACATGGCATAAATCAGCCACCATAGTCTATTGATAGTCATAGTGGAATGATCTTTATATGATTTTCTCTTCAAATAAACATTTCTGACATAAAAATCGTTAAAAATTGCATGATTTTGCAATAACTAATGATGTCTTTGTAGCGTAACCTTTGTCTGGACTACACATTACATAGTACAAGCATAAAAATAATGAACAAACAAACATACACAGCCTATAATAAGGCTTATCTTGTCACTTAAAACAATTACATGTACACGTTAGAGATTCGTTTATAATGCAAACTGACAAAAATACGAGCGAATCAAAAACGAAAATATTTAAGTATGATGAAAACAATATGTCCGTTGGTAATCAGTTAAAAGTTGCCAGTTTCAGGGATTTTAGCAAACATGGAGCGAACAACTTCTCACGTCGGTTTTCGACTCCTATACATGCTTAGGCTAAAAATGTCAAACTGAGCTCTACGAGGTTTGAGTCTTTTTGATAGAAATATTGTCATATTTGGATGAATATTTCTCTTACAAACGAGTTTTCCCAGAATAACGACTCTTGTTGTCAGAAAGGAATATCTATAACACCATTTTCGTGTATTTATTTTTTTGCGTCTATACGCCCGTGGTCCGTCTTATAGCCAGCAGAAACAGAGGTTCGAGTCTATATATTTGTTACTTTATCATTGGATCTGTCACCAATATTTCTTTGAATGAATGAATGTTTTATAGATTTCCAACATCTAAAGTCAGATCCAACTTTATATCGTTTCTGTGATTTGCGATCACGGTACTATTTTACGACCAGCCGTATCAGCCGTAACGGCTGGCGCGGCTGTTAGCGCTAACTTCCCACACGATTACTGTAGATTTTTAAATCAAAATCGTCGTCTGAACATAATGTATCTTTATGCATAGGCGGATCCAGGATTTCTGGTAAGAGGGGGCGGAAAATTCTAATTAGAGGGGTGGAAAATGAATAAGCAGAATGGGGTTCCAAGGGGCCGTAAGGGCCTCGAATGGTCCAGGGCAAAACCCTGACCAGACTGAGACCAGGTGACCGGCGGTCCCAGAAATTCCGGGTTTCAGGGATTCAGGCACATTTTCAGAGCCTAAACTATCCTTTTCCAGAAAATAAAATATAAAGCTAGATAATTATATCATATAATTGTCTAAAAGCTGCTGAATCATGTTTTAAAAACCTTACAATATTAATGAGAAGGAATTGTTTTGTAATGTATGCTATGTTGCGAAAAAAATTTGACACGTATACATATATATTTCTTAAAAATATAATATTTCATGATAGAAAAAAAAATTGCTATGTTTATTTTTATATTTATTTTGTTATATTTGCTGTAAATAATTGTATGATCTTCAAACTTTTGGAGGAAATAAACTATATATAATTTTAGGGGGGGGGGGCATACGCCGGGTCCGCCCCTCCCCCCCCCCCCCCCCTGGAGTCGCCTATGTTATGGAGCGAACGAACCCGCATTAATTCCAAACAAAGAGAGCAAAATCATCAATTACACGTAAAAGTTAAGTTAGTAGGACCATCAAAATTGGCAATATTCACATAACTTAAGTACAGGTCACCCAGGAAGTGAATTACTAGTTTTGAATGGCAAATTTTCTCCGTTGTGGAAGAAATTATCACTTCCATATAAAAACATATGCGAATTTTTTTAAGCCAAACTGATTAGGTGAACTGACCGCAGTAAACAAAATCAATAAGCTAAAAAGTGGCAAAAAAGAAATGAAAAAAAACTTACTTTGACACTGGGATCCGCTCTCTCTTCAATTAGATAAACTTTACCAAAACCTCCTTCCCCCAACATTTTACATATCTTATACTTCCCGTCTTTCCCAGCCATGTTTTAGACCGTACCCTCCTGGTCAGTTTAAGAAAGATTAGTTCTACTCTACTCTACCAACAGTCTTTCAAACTCAGGTAAAAATCGAAGTATTCGTAGAAGTCGGGGGACCAGGAAGTAGATCGTTAATATCTATTTATAGACATTAAGTATTGTATTATCTGTAAGTCACGTGGTTTGAAATATAAAAAACTATAATTATAACTATAGGCCAATGTTTAATATTGAGTCCACTTCCTGGTCCCCCAGTACTGAGCTAGAAGGACAAAGTTTCTTGCTCAATGAAACAAGGGGTAGGTTTTGGATGGGATTCGAACCAACGCAGGGCTGGCTATCCAATGATTACCGGTCAAACGTCGTTACCGCTCGACCACACATACTCCTATAAGTAAGTTCGTCCTCTTTCTACCTTTTATCCACTATATTTTCAGTTTTTTATCACAGGCCGACTAGAACAGCCCCGATCTAGCTAAAACAATTTAGTAGTTTCGATGGATCGAGACAGTGCTGTTGAAATGATACATATTCACTCTAGCCAGCTCATAATGGCCACAGATAAAGTGCTCACTCAGACAAGTGATGAACGAGTCAGTAAAATATATAAAAACAATAAGTCAATCGGTGAATGATTGGTATTTTATTTAAATTACAATTCCATAACTGTATTTGAGAACATTTTAATCAATAACAATAAAGAAGATAAATTATAGTATCTGTTTTACGCTTTTTATGTACGTAGATTTCTGCTTCCTAAAAAATAAAGACTTATGAATGTAATAAGTTAAAAGTGTTTTTATAAAATGTACAAAATAAATATAAAGGGTTGCCCGCAAGACTGTAGTAACTCGCTCTTTAACACAATGCAGATACTACAGTTATACGGGCAATCCTCGACATCAATTAATTGATTTTGAATATTCAAACTTCGTTTTACATCATCTTTAACAAGAATGCAAAATTCTAACTCAAAATCTTAAAAACTGTTGAACCACGAGGATACCATTTCTTGATTATTAAAAAAGTAGCATTTTTCGCTTATCTCTTTATTGCTCAATTCAATTGTACATGTATCATTTTATTAAATAACTATGTATTATTTGCCCTGTAAAGTGCCTAATTCACAGCACGATACTACAAAACCTGTTTAATAAAACTGAAATCAGGACCGAAATCTGTAATAGGGCTTAAAAAACTTATTAGCCCTGGTCCAATAACAAATTATGCGATCTGATTGGTTGATAAAACAGTGCCGATATCAAAATATGGTCTGTAATTAATTATTTAATAAAATTGCCATTAAATAAGTGATTTGATATAGGCCCTGTTATTTTTTCTCGTGACAGTCGTCATTGCCTTTGGCATTCGGTCTAAGGCCAATACGACTACCCAAGGAAAAATAACATGGCCTAAATCAAATCACTTATTTAATAACATAATTATAGTACATGTACCGACCAAATTTTGACTAATATCTCTGATTTTCTCGCATTGGCCCAGTTTTTGTTTAATTGACCCATTTGTTCTTGCTACATGTATTGACATCGCTAAAATATTGTCTTAATAGGATGTGTATAGAAAAATAAATTGGCGCAACTGAATACAGTATCTAAACACTTGAACCTTAATTAAAAAAACAGTACATGTTCTCACCAGCAGAATGAACAAACAAAACCAACATTAACCAATGATTGTTGCTGGATCGGAGTAACAATATCCACAGGATTTACGACAATTTATTTTAGCCCAATCAACACTAGTATGACAATAATCCACATATGTTAGACACCCAACTATAATATCTTCACAATATAAGTCATATACTGAAAATAAAAAAATTACAGGACTGATTAAAAAGTTCGTAAACCGGGGCGATAGCGCAGTTGGTAGCGCGCCGGCATTTGGATACTCGTGCCTGAGGGGGTGCGGGTTCAAACCCCACCCGGGGAGGTTATACCCTTCCACGAAAATTTGACAATAAGGTTGATTTTCCTTCATTGATTAGATAATACGGAGAAGATTCCGGCCTTGTGGAAGGATAGGTGAGTACTGGTTATAGACAATGGTCCAGGAAAGCTAGGCTAAGTGCGCTGGACGCCGTAAAATGACCTAAAATTGTGTTGACACTGCGTTAACTCCAATAAATAAATAAAAAGTTCGCGGAATAAAATGTACCATTCTCTTTATTTAACACGCAAAATAAATGAAACATTTTCCAAATAAAGATATTGTTAAATTTCATTCAACTCTCTGCGGCGCATAAAATAACTCCGCTGATTTAAATATTCACTACAGTATTTCTCTACATCTGATCGGTTGTTTAAATCAGCGGAGTTAATGTTTGTACCAATGACAGTCGAATAAAAAAATAACCAAAACAATGTATAATATGTTATGCAACGAACTCACCGTAGTGGTTACCTCCCCATTGTTGAGAGAAATATTTGAAATTTAAGTGGAAAAGTATTAAATTACAGGAGGGAGAAGTTTGGCACTATAAATTCAAAGTCTAAATAAGTCAAATTTACATTATTTTTACACGTCGGAGCACATCAGACATTGCTCCTCTACGACAGTTCACGGAACCACCCGAGCAGGTTTTCATTATTTTTTTCAAGTAATAATCAAACGTATGATTACATGACTTCACAAATATTTAAGTTTATGAATTACTTAAATTAACTGATGATAATTCTGATGATGGTGATGATACTGCTTGTCACAATTATGATAATGATGATGATATTGATGGTGGTGATCGTGATAATGTTGATAATGTTGACGGTGATATTTATAATGTTGACAATGATGATTTTGATGTGGTAATAATGATGATTATGATACTGATGATAATGATGGTGATAATAGATTAAATAATCTTACCAGCATCTGGTCTCACTGACATATGTGTTGCTTGTGTCGTTGGTCTGTGCCAAATAGTAGCTGTTAAAAACAAACATATATATATAAATGTACATGTACTAACAAGTATAATAGTATACTATATACATACATGTGCCCTTTTCTTGATGAAACACTAACATCTTCTGATGTCATAAAACAATACATCTTATTATATAAATAAAGTTATACACACGTACTGTATATTGTTAAATTCTATTGAGCTGCCAGGGGCTCATACGTTAACTCTGCTAATTTATGATAAAAATACCCGGGTCGATAGCGCAGTCGGAAGCGCGCCGGGATTTGGAATCTCATGCCCGAGGGGGTGCGGGTTCGAATCCCACCTGGGGAGATTATATCCTTTCATGAAAATTTGACAATAATGTCGATTTTCCTCCATTGATTAGATAATATGGAGAAGTTTCCAGCCTTGCGGAAGGGTAGGTGAGTACTAGTTATAGACAATGGTCTAGGAAAGCTAGGCTAGGTGCGCTGGACGCCGTAAAATAACTTACATTGTGTTGACACGGCGTTAACTCCAATAAATAAATAAATAAAATTTAAATAAACATGTATTCGCTACAGTAAAGTACATCTTCTCTTGAGCAACACCTTCTGGGAGGGACTACATGTAAGGTGTGTTGCTCTAAAAAGGTTGTTGCTCTAAAGAGGTCATATTCAATTAGAAATATGCCAATGGGAAATATCAAAAGGTGTTGTTGTGCAGAGGATTTGTTCTGTAGAGGGCCGCTTTGCAGAGGTTGCACTGTATTTCTAAACTCACGATAGACAAAAGTATATTTAAATCAGCAGAGAACATGTATCCTATGTGTCGTGGTTGATGTAACACTACAAACTCCTGTCTCAATGATATGGCGATATCATGGAAAGCTTGTTACTGTTTGGGCCAATGAGAGCGTGCCTGATTATATCATGATTATGTTACAGTCTGGTTATTTGCAGGAAAGTGAGATTTTAACGAGGGTTATTTATATTTAATTTTTGAAAAATATGCCTTTTTTTATTTTCGCACCCCCTGGAGCCCCCGGTAATGCTTGGTAAGCTGAAATGTTAAACAGCTTTTTATCTCAACTATCCTTGCACTGTCCCCGGGAATCGGGGTACCGAGTAACATAATTATGCATGTTGCATTACACTATCGTGCTGCAATTTTTGATACAAAATAAGTGAACAAAAAGTGATAACGAAAATTAGATATTTTCTTACGAAAACATTGTTCTCAATGAATTGATAGTAAAATACAAAACTGCATTGATCCAGTTCTGAGCGGGCGGAACAAGATATCGCATAAAGTAAATGCAGACGACTTGATAATGAAATTATATATCCATAAAATCTTTAGATGTTTCATTTATGTTTTTTTTACTGCTTGGTATCTAAGTAGCCGATATATAAGTAGTATCATATGGCACTACATCCTCTGTTATCATTTATGAACGCATAATTTTAAGACTAAGAAATTACATGTTAGTTATTATATGCATCTCATTAATGAATCTAGATTGGGGTTAATAGAGAACAGGTCTCTAGTCCGCTTTATTTGATATTTTTCGTATTAAAGGGTCAAAAGTGTGGGCATTCAAATGTTAAAGTGACATCTGTGGTGTCTGTGTCCCCTGCAAAACAAACATATTGTTGACCCCCCCTAAGTAAATCATTGGCCCGCCGCTGTGCTATTTATAATCCAGGATCATCAAACTCTAAATTTTGTGTATTATGTTCTTTCAGGAAGCATGTGACTAATTTTACCAATCTTTTTGAACATTTTGCATGATTGTTTATGATCAGTACCTTTCCATCCGTATTATACGAAATGTAATGGCTAACTAAATAACATCGTAAGTAAGTATGCTAAGAACCCACATACATTTTTACATCGATCACAAAATCATTTTTTTTCAATTTTAACTTATGATATGACAAAAAACATACATTTGTAATAAATAAGATATGATGAACAACAAACATTTATGGAAAACACATGTACAATATATCAACGACAATTATACATGTATAAAAAAATGTTAATGATACTGCACTACAAGGAAATGTCATTGTTTTAAAATATAAAAAATCGCCCGACGACAAAATTACAAAATTGAATTTTTCACAGCATCAGAATATACATGATAATATGCATCTTACTCGATTCGATTTACAAAATGTCTTTGTTTCGTAGAGAACTATGCATGACATGCAAGTATGAAACTATACGGCATGCAAAACAACAGTGTGTTATGGCCCTTCTCTTTGAACGTGAAATTTTCTTTCATAAATCTCTTCAATAATTGTTATTTTGTTATGATCAGATAGCTGAAGGGTTGATATTTAAATGTCTAGCTTATAATTGTTAAAAACAATGTAGTTTGAAATATTTTTAAGTTTAATTGCATATAAATGAGTTTCAACCCTGTCATGGTGTGCAATTTTAATACCATTAAAATCAAAATTCAGACACTGTCATTCGTGAAAACACATTGAAAATGAAAGACAAGGCATGTATCTACAAATTCAGAACAATAAAAGTTAGAAAAGTTTAATAATTAACCGAGGAAATCAAAATTTCTATCAATTTGAAAGCACAATTTTCCTCAAATTTAGCCATGTTAGTTGTTAGCTTCGTTTCAATCGTGGTGCTCTCTATCACGTTCGCGCGTCGTACTATAAATAACTTCAACACTCAATGTTAGAGCACAAACCGTTGTTAGAACTACTACTGTGCTTAAGAGTTGTTTATTAAGATAAAGGAATCTTGAATTTATTTTACGATGGCTGCTGTCGTTGCCGCAACACCTATGGAAGTAGAGACCACTGTGGCTCCCGTGGCACCAACCACAGTTGCGCCGGCTAAAAGGGCTGCTAAGGGGAATACAACGAAAGTGACCAAACCGAAATCCAAAACAGATTCAAGCTCAAAGACGAAGAAGACTTCATCGGATCTCCATCCAAAATACAGCCAGATGATCAACGAAGCCATCGCTGCATTGAAGGAACGTACTGGATCATCACGTCAGGCCATATTGAAGTATATCAAATGTAACTACAATGTTCTACAAGACGACAAGGTAGTCAACAATCACGTGAAGATGTCACTACGTGCCGGAGTAAAAAGTGGATTATTGAAGCAAAGCAAAGGAACCGGAGCATGCGGTAAGTTATTTTATATATTTCTTCTTTTTTTCTTGACGTATACTTACTTGATAATGTCTGTTTCTAATAATTAGTTAAATAATTGCACCATTCTCGCTTGATGTTGTTCCTGCCGGTTTCCAGACCGATACTATTTGTTAAAGTTATTCGCATTTTAATGTAAAACGTTTTGTTAAACTTCTAATGTAGAAACACAACAAATTTAGTTTCGAATAATAAAAATGCATTGACTCGTGGCTTTTTGAACTTCAGAGAGGGTTTTAAAGGCGCCCTAAATGAACAACTGATTTAAATATGTAAATAAATGCTTACTTACCGAACCTACTTTTTGGGAGACAGAAAACAAACGTTTTTGAGGCATTATGTATTAATCTAAAGTAATTAATAAATAATTTCGATTTGATGTATGTTTGCTCATCATCTTTACATAAAATGGTACGAAAAATGCTATCTCGAAGTCGGAAAATAGTCCTGAAAATAAGCGTCTTTGTTGCTCTATTACTTTAGCAGTAATTTTCAAATTGAATTTCAAGATTTTCGTGGGGAATTTCTGTTTTAGATTTGGGAAACATTATTTTGTGCCCATAAATACCAACGTGTGCTCTGATTTGTGCAGGGCAAATCTAAAATTGTCCACTCGTACTTCACTCATCCTCTAATTTGAACAGACTGGTAAAAGTATGCATATTTACGCCAACTCATGTTGATCATTATTTGTTTAGGTTCTTACAAGCTGGGTGAAAAAGCAGCAGTTAAATCAAAGGCCAAGGCTGAATCAAAGCCCAGAACATCAACTAACTTGACCAAGGTTAAGAAACCCAGAGCCGCTGCTACCCTGAAACCAAAAGTGTCGGCTAAGAAAATTACAGGAAGTAAATCAAACAAAGCAGCAACGAAGAAAGCTAAATCCGCGACAAAAAATGCTCAATCTTCATCAAAGAACGTCAGCTCTCCAACAAAGAGCGCCAAATCTCCAGCAAAGAGCGCCAAATCTCCAGCAAAGAACGCCAAATCTCCTGCTAAAACAGATGCTAAGTCGCCTAAGAAATCAAACACTAAGAAAGCACAAAATCCAAAGAAAGCTGCCACGAAAAAGAATTCAGCGAAGAATTCAACTGCCAAGAAATCATCAAAGACAACGAAAGCCACCACCCAATCTGAGACACCGGTAGTCAATTCAACTGTGACACCAGCGGAAACTTCATCTGTGACCCCAGCAGAAACTTCAGCTTCCGAAACTCCAGCTTCGAAATAAACCATTCATTGACTAAATTTTATTGTAAACGGTGGTATGCAAAGTGAATATTCGTGACTCAGACTGAAAACTTTTTGTGATTTTATTAGGTCACACGATTTGACCAATTTTATTGACCTTTGGTGGTGAAACTAATGTTTAAACAATACTAGCAACTTATTAAATATTAGTTATCAGCCTAACATTAACTGTGAACTTAAAAAATGTGAATCGAATATTTTGCGTTGACATGCCATATTTACTTCAAAATTAGCATTTTCAAACTCATTTCTTTCATGTTTCATTTTTCCAATATCGTTCATTACACAAGCATCAAAGTGTATTACATTTCCTATGAATATTTGTTTGTATGTTATATATGTATTTATTGATATTATTTTGTATCATTATGTTATTTGTGTTTTCGTTTCTTTGTTATAGTAAAAAAAAATTTTGCATGGTTGTTAATTGAATTAACTTTGTTGTAATAAAATATGTAAATGATACAAGTTGTTTAATGTTATAAAGTTAGGCCAAATTGAATTCGTTCTAATAGTGTTAGAAATCTCAATTGTTGAATTTCATGCAACTGTCTGTTGCACTAACATAAACCCTGCCAATTTAAATACTCAATTTTTGCTCGACAATCCCCGTAGATTAATACTCACCACATTATTTATATACTCGCTGTTTATAAAAATGAATATCTGTATTTATGTACGGGGTTTATCGAACAAGTGTAGAGTATTCAAATCAGCATGGTTAATGCATCCACCGCTGACATGATTAGATTAGATTAGATTAGATGTTATTACGAATTTCACACATAGAACAACACAGTTTGGCCTTTGCTAAAAAGCAATTTGTCAAACAGAAAATTACAGACATATAATGATGACATTACAGTGTTACAAAACATACATAGATATTCAAAGTACAAATACTAACATAGCATACATACAGAAGAAACAAAAAAGAAAAGAAAAAACACAAAACACATGTGAATGAAATTCAACACTAATAGTTGTTGTTCATAGTATATGACAACTATAATTATTTCGAGCACTTTGTGAGCTGTTATTCTTCGTATTCATATGCAGTACACTTTTAAAGTTATTGGACAAAAGTAAGTTTGAGATGGACTGATTCACGCAAACTGCAAGTCATTTACTATGATTAAAGCTTACTTTTGTAAAATAGCATGAATCGTTCGTCGTTAAACTAATAAATTCATCAAATCGTTCTTGTTCATTAAGATATTTTCAAGAGTAATGAAGTTTAGATAGATCTTCAACAAAGCAACACTTTGCTTGATTTTCAAACAAATTAAATGATTAACAATGAAGTTAATTAAGGTTGATTGTGCCAAAATGGCATTGAAAAATAAGGGTAAAATCCGAGTAATCCATCTACATGGACCTAGCTATTTGAAGAGTATGCAAAGGGAAATAACTAGCGAATGTCAACACTATGATATGTACTTACATGTTGTTGGTCTACTGGTTGTTGTTGTTGTCTGTGACTGTGATGTTGTAGGTGATTTTGTTATTAATGGTAGTGTTGTACCTACAAGATATATCTTGTATAAATACATGAACACGTGTATGTATAGGTCGTATAAAATTTGAGTCAATGGCACAGAAGGCTACGCACTGGACTTCAAATCTAGTGTCGTGTATTGGTTTCTGGTTCGATCCTCACTCACACTGGTTATACCCTTCCATGAAAATTTGATATTAGTGTCGATTTTGCTCCATTAATAAAGTATATGGAAAAGTTGCCGGCCTAGTAGAAAGGCGATTATAGACGGTCCAGGGAAGTATTACTATAATATTAATGATAATTGGGCTTGTGTCCGAGTCATAATCAATTTAATTATATTATAATTAAATTATGACTCGGACACTAGCCGAATTACCATTAATTATGTGATTTTATATAGGCTCTGTTGCTTGACAATGACAGTTCATATTGTACAAAAGTCAGGATTGACGAGGTCAAGCGAGTCAACAACCTATATCTCCGTCAACAGATACCCTGTGAAGCACTGTCGAACAGGAACTCTAAGGTTCACTAGGAGGGTCACGATGAAATTACCTTTGTGTCGACCAATCAATGCGAAGCTTTCATCTAGACGAACCACTGATAATAGCATTTTGATTTTGATATTTTCATTTTTAGACCGAGGTTTGAGAGCTTATTTGACGGATGTGTTATTCACAGGATGTGATTGGACGGCTCATTTCAAATTGCGTGACATAGATGATGTAAACAAGTAATTTAATATTATGATTGCGTCATGAATATTGCAATGTGAAATTAGTGAGCAGGCAAGCGGAGAATTTTAGATCAG
Organism: Mactra quadrangularis; assembly: GCA_025267735.1. Lineage (NCBI taxonomy): Eukaryota > Metazoa > Mollusca > Bivalvia > Venerida > Mactridae > Mactra > Mactra quadrangularis. Next base: position 51,215,488 of record CM046300.1, on the reverse strand, counting down.
ATTTTAATCAGATTGCCTCGCAACTAAATGAAAATTCTAGCTAGTGCAAGTTGTTACCAGGCGATAGGCAAGTTGGACAGTTTAAATTATGTTGTTTTCGGAATGATAAATAAATGTAAAAAACTGAAAAGGATAGTTTGACATTCTTACTTGATCCTGTTTTACAAAATCCACAAGTCTTGGTACAGTTTTCAACTAAATATGGTAATTGTAAATGACATGTCTCTGGATAACAGATTGCATCAACTTTATCTTCACAGACTGTAAATGAAAAAAATAAATAAAATTTGTATTAAAACGTCCGCTGAAAACATACATCAGATCGTTAACGGTGCTACCGTCATCTTGCTCTCAATCTCGCAAGTGGGTATTTTCTCTGAGGCACGCATTTACACTTCGGTGAAGTGACGCATTTTCAGCTACATTTGTATATTGCTTTGCTTACGAAATCTCGCAGTGTCTAAGACGGAATTAAGACAATGTACCCAACATCTAGATGTCAATTCGCCGCATACCACTTGACCACAGCTGTCAATTCGTAAACAAATCAAAGATATACATAGAATTTGACTTACAACTAGATACAAGGCTAACTTTTCAAATTGTGTATATGTTCAAACCACAGGCGGTCGGCGCGGTCCAAAAGCAAATAAAAACACTATAAATGCATATGTACGTGTATAGAGATTTTGCTTTTGGACCGTGCCGGTCGCCTGTGGCTAAAACCAAAATCTTGGTCATTTGACTCATTTAAAAAAAAGGCGACCGGAATAAACGAACAATTTAAACAAAAATGAATTAGGGGTCAGTTAAATACTTTTTTACTAAATTTAACTTGGTATGGTTTGGATCAAATTTAGATAGCAATAAATGGTTTCCATACCTTTAACTGTAGTTGGTCGTGCTGTTGTAGGCTGTGTGGTTGAAGGGGTCGGTGTTGTTGAAGGGGTCTGTGTGGTAGATGGTGGTGGTGTGGTGGGGGGTGGTGGTGTGGTCACCATTGGTGTTGTCTGTGTTGTTATTACTCTAGGATCGTTATTATTACATAATGTATCATTACAACATGAAAATTCATCATTTGCTGTCACTGAATTACATTCCTGTAAAATTATATAATGAAATGTAAATCTATCATAATATCATGTATAGGCCTATTGTTTAATCTTATTTAACTGTCAGTTAGGCATACATTAACCCCGCTGATTTAAATACTCACTTCAGTACTTCTGTACTGATTTCGAATGAGGTCAAAGGTGGTATCTTATTTTTTGTATACATATACTTTTCAGGAGCGGATTCAGGATTTTTTCTGAGGGAGGGGTCCAAATTTTTCTAGGGGGGGGGGGGGGTTCAGAACTTTCGAACCAAAACCATATTATACACATTTTGCATAAAAATGCAACATATTAATAATAAAAAACTACATTACCATTAAATCTATGTTAAGCACCGAGAAAAATTGCTTCATGCTTAAAAATGATTTACAGTCAAGAAATACTCTAATGGTCAGGTACATTTACCAAATTCTAGAGGGGGCGGACCCCCCCCCCCTCCGCTGGATCCGCCTATGCGACGTTATCAAGTAATTGGGATATCAAAATACTATATTATATAATCAGTGACTTGATGTTTGGAAAAAACCTAATGTTTAAAGAAATTAAGGTAGTTATAACAATTTTATAAATTACACTTACATTTGTGGAAAAGCATTTTGTCTCAAACAAATTATCTGGTGCGCCAACCTTGACCACATGATGAATACCACACATCTAAACATTGATAGGTAGACATGAATAATTCGAAAAGAATAAATCTATGTAAATTTATGATGATTCAAATTAGTAATTCATGCATTGAATCGCTGTGTAACCTATCACTGATAGAGGGCCGTTGGTTTGAGCCAATCTTCTAGTAAGAGAACGATACACATTTGCTAACTTGATAAGGCCGTGCCGAATTGGAATTTGTTAAGCTTCAACTCAAGTTTGACTAACCTAGGTACCTATTCACAAAAACACAAACCGAAAACGAAAACACAAATATTCTAAGACAAAACAATGCATTATATATATAATTTATATATATATAGTTCATATATTTTTAAATGGAAAAACATCATCACAAAATGAAACAATAGTCTAAATTACTTATGAAATGACTAGTCTAAGCACAGACTTAAAACATATGGTTTATTATAAAATGACTAGTGGTTTCACGAAATTGTCGTACGTCGCACGTGGACGCTCAACAAAATTCCGATATGGCATGACCCGACTTGTTAAAGGAGAACGAAAGTCGTGTACTGGTGAATCCCAAAAACAGTTTTGAAAACTGTGAACCTTTTCACAAAACAATCTTACGAAAAAAGTTATAGTAAGTAAATTTCATAAACTTTGCAGTATAAAGTCGGAAGGATAATAAACATAGCATTTGATTTGATATTCAAAAGGTATAAACAATATTCTAAATAATTCAATAATATTTGGAAATGAATTACCAAAAAAAAACCGTATTATCAATGTTTCTTGCTTTTGACTTAAGATGACTTTTATCGTAAGATTGTTTGTGAAAAGCACCGCTGCTTGCCTCAGAGGAGTCCAAGACTGTTTAAAGGGAGGAAAAGTAAAACAACACGTGTTGAATTATTAAGAGAATATACATTAATAAATGGATTATTGTGCTATAATATAATACAAACTATATACCTCGGGTCGATAGCGCAGTTTGTAGCGCGCCGGGTTTGGGAATCTCGTGCCCGAGGGGTGCGGGTTCGAATCCCACCCGGGGAGGTTATACCCTTCGATGAAAGTTTGATTGTCGATTTTCCTCCATTGATTAGATAATATGGAGAAGTTTCCGGCCTCGTGGAAGGGTAGGTGAGTACTGGTTATAGACAAGGGTCCATGAAAGCTAGGTTAGGTGCGCTGGACGCCGTAAAATGACCTAAATTGTGTTGACACGGCGTTAAATCTAGTAAACAACATACCTCGGTTGTATCACATAATGAAATCTTATTACAAGTTGAAACACCAAGTTGTAGATGACATGTATAACATACGGGTCCAAACTGATCACTGAATCCTATAAAAGTACATCAATACAATAGTCACGACGATAGAGACACACAATTCATTGATAAAATGGAAAAGTTCATAGAGAAACGTTAACTTGTACTAAGCCTAAAGGCCAATCTCTTAAAACATGTTAAAATCCATTCGATGACTTTCGTACAGAGTTCCGAAGCTCCATATGGAATCAGTAAATTGGGTAAAACACTTCTGTGTTAGGTTGAACGTCAAATTGTATACCTCATATATCACTACTCAACGTTCCTGGAAAGGCTAAATCTCGGGATCTAACTGTTAACATGACTATGAATCATTTTTAAGATGGAGAATAGTCGTAAATCAGTCATGACCAAACTCCACGAAAATGTATCCCGCCAGGGAATCGAACCCACGACCCTAGATCAGTAGACTTGAGAGCTACCAACTGATATAGCCAGTCGGCGGTAAAACATGGTAAGAAAGTGTTTATTTAAAAATCGACATATTTAATGTTATTATGTAGCCTGCTTTTGTAAACGTAGAGTTATGATGAATAATAGTAAAATAATGAAATATCAAGTTAAACTTGTAGAAAAATAACTTCAGTGAAATCTCGATTATCCGAAATCAGCTCCAATGAATATCATAGATTATCCGAAACGATCGTCCGGTCCCGAACATTTGGCTATATAAAGTATAAAAATAAAGTCAGGCTTATCCGAATATCATGGATTAACTGAACTAAACTTATCACAAGAAGTGTTATGTGGAAACCACATAAGCCGGATTTAAAAACTTTAACGCAAAAATCACAAAGGAAAATAATCAAAAATAATAAAAAAGTTGTGGTTACTTTCTAATTCTGTTCATCACATGGTATGTTATCATAGTATGAAGTTTCATAAAGATCTGACCATAAATGGCAGAAATAAATGGAAAAGGAAAACTTTGACGCAATTGTTAACGACGCCGGATGCCCAACCGCCCGCTCTCCCGACCGTGTTTCGCCAAACTATTTGCAGAATTTTTTCGTTGAAAAATCCGGCTAATAATAATATGACCAATACAATAACTATTATTATTATATTACCGGTACTTCCACAGGCTGCAGCATTACATATATCATCAGTACAACATGATAGACATGTTAATATATCATCATTCACATCTCTTCTACCTAATACATTCTGAGAATGACATGACTGTAAATATAGGAAAGTTTCAGAAAGTTTTTCGGGTCCCGCATATTCAAAACATAAGACCGTATACTAAACTTTTTTCGGAACAACCAATGGTGTCGTATATGTTATTCATTTCTCAATACCGGAAGATAATTTCATTGATCAAACAGAAATGATAGAGCAAACTGTATTTGGTTAAAAATATAGGTCAAAAGTTGGCTTAGACAGGTGCGCTGAAAAACAACACCAAAGTTGGAGCCTGCTCTACCATGCCGTATACCTAAGCCCTAAATACAGAAGTTATTTCCTGTTAGTATAAAATACACGTTGTTCCACTAATAATCCCGCAAAAACTAAAACAAGGTTGTTTTTTTATTTCATCATTACATTATTCAATAGTTAATATACATATACTATTACATGTACAATTACACTAATCTGAAGAACACGGTATTTATATATACAATGCATTATATATACCTTTGAATGCTTCATAACGCCTTAATTTTTAGCTAACAGTTGAACTAAAACAAGTTATCATATGTATAAGTCAAAGGCGGTCGGTGCTCTTTACATTTACATTTTGCCGTCGTCCATCTTTTGTAAAAGCGACATTTGTTAAAAGAATATAAAATACATACTTGTTTATCTATACAGCCAAGTCTGTATCTTAAAGATCCAGAAGCAGAGACAAAGGCTTCCGTAGAACATAACTGTAATACAAAAGATGTGAGCAAACATGTCAGAAACAGCCACTGTCACAGGTGTCAGGCACAAATTTTCATTCTTTTTGTTCATAAGTTGTGTCTTGTACTAGTGGCAACAGTAAAAATACTTTCCACACGGAAAAAGCAAAGAGGGATATATTTTAGAATTTTAAACTTTTCCTATAAAATGGACGCTTCAAACAAATAACGAAAAGATAAGATATAGTGAAAAAAGCATGTTTCATTGGCAATCGCGAGCGTCAAATCTCTTTTTTGAACGATTTCATTAGTTCAGTGTAACAGTTTGAAAAACCCACTCCCATATTATTATCCTACATTTCTCAGCTCTGTTTCTTACATAGGGATATGTCCTGTTACCTCCCTTTGATCTTCCCCGTGACAGTCGTATTGACCCTTGGCCTTCGGTCAAAGGCCAATACGAAAAATAACAGAGCCTATATAAAATCACTTATTTAATAGCATAATAGTGCACGCGTAGATGATTACCTCATGTGATCCACATTCTATGACCTCATCACAAAGATTGGGTAGAGGTACGTCATCACACTTCAAACATGTTGTACCAAAAACTATAAAAATCAGTAGATGAGAAGTAAGGTTTAATTGAAATTTATAGTCAGCCAAATTTCATGCTGATGAACATTCACCGACTACACAACTATGATTAAACCCCTGTCGCCAGGATACTAAAAGTTATCTATCAATCCATCTTCCAGTGTAGTCTTTTTCTCCGTTTGTGCAGTCAATATATTGACGATACTGAATTTTACCACACTCGCATATACTCTAGTACACCTGGGTGGAGTGAAGCCATCGCAAGTATATTTCTTGCTCAAGGGAAATCAGTGCCCACTGTGGGGTTCAAACCCGGGACTCCTAGATCCCTGAGCGCGCGAATATTAAGTAAAAAAAAATACGTTTTTGTTATACATGCACATTTCTTTTTCAAAAACTATAAAAGTCAGAAGATAAGGGAGTTTTAGCGTTTTTTATCGTTGAAATGATAAATTTATGACGCGGAACAGAATGGGACCGATTGTTTTTCAAAGTAACGCACATACATTGTAAAGGGCCAGTGGTCATTTTCACAAAAAATCTTACGATAAAAATCATTGTAATTTGAGTAAAAGCGTTTATGTGAAGAATCATGAATGCTTTCTGAAATTCATATCATTATATATCTAATCTTTTAGACTTTGAACCTTGATTTTTTTTAAATTGACTTACGATATTTTATTTCGTAAGATGTCTTTGTGAAAATGAACACTGGTTTGTCTAAAATGTAAAAAAATATGCTCGTATAAAAACAAAACAATACGAAATAATCACCCATTTTTTCCACACATTTTGTTTTAACAGTCTTCAGACATAATCAGTCATTTTCTGTAAGAACTGACACTCTTCTCACACGAAGAGCCATGATCGGTAGCTTGGCTCAAACCTTTGAACCCTAATTCAGAAAACACTGTGATATGAAAAGAGTGTCTTAAACCATTCAGTCACAGAGCTGAGTATGTCAATACCATTGATCTATAATACAGATCAATGGTCAATACTATATAACGCAAGGAAGGCTATTTCAAGGTTAGGATTAATGTTTTCATTTCATTCTAAATGTCAATTGCGTTCAGTGTTTTATAGTTCCCATAGTCATGTCTATACACTTTAAGCATCCCTTACAAAATACATCCAAATTATCAGAAATTTATGGATATTTTTAATATTTCTAATTACCCTACCCACTTCATAGTTTTTTTCAATTTCAACAAATGATACACCCTTAATATTAAAGCTCAATGCACAGGCGGCCGACACGCTCCCTAATCAATAACACTATATTCATATATATAGTGCTTTTGATTCGGTACCGTGCCGGTCGCCTGTGGTTCAATGTCATTAATGTGGAGACACATTCAGTCCTTGAACATTTTCTTCATTTGTTTGCTCTCGGCTTTGTTCCTTTACACACAATTGCAGATAGATTATATAGAGTATATTTTACAATTCATTTTCCATTTTTTACATTAGGTCCACGTCAATAATAGCCAACTAACTCAAATGTGTCTCGCATTTTATTTAATTGTTCATAGAAAGTGCAACATACCTTCAGTGACTCCTAGTATGAACGACAAAAATAAAACAAGCATCTTCAGGAATGAAATTCTGTAACAAAACAAACTGCCACAAATGTTTTATTTCCCTTGGATATTTTATGGCACTTCTCTTGACAAAACTGCACGGAATGCTAATGTATGTAAGTTGTAATTTCAAAAGTCAACTACTTAAGTCTTCAGAGGTCAGTATAACATTTCTTCTGATAAGAGAATTGGAATAGAATTTTTGTACCACGTGACCCCGGAAATCCCATATCTTTGATAAAATCAGCTGAACTACCTCTTTCGAGTAAAAAATATATTTCATGCGCGTAGGAGCTGGGGCCGCAGGGGGGGGCGCGGCCGCGGCCCCAAATGTTCTGGCAAGCAGCGGCAATTGGACCGCGAGTTAATTTTTCATGATACATATAGAAAATCTTGAGGTCTAATACAAAGATACATGTACCTATCATGTGAATCAGTTGGTGACATATAGACCCACTGGGTCGGGTGTTCATCTTTAAATACTCTTCATGTTGTTTTCATGTTTGTAATTTATTGTCATAACAAATGTCACGAAAATAAATAATTTACTTACTTACTTACCTACTTACATAGATTTGTTCTTAACCCTTAACCGCTCAATCCCGCATTTTTACGTGTCTAGACCCCCCCCCCCCCCCTCCAAAAAGGCTGCCACAGCCTTGAAAATGGTGTTTTAAACTGGATTAAGCGAATTTTACAAAAGGATTTTTGTCCCAAAAAAATGAGCTCGTTTTCGCCCGCCTCCCCCATCAATTGATGTCTCAGGGGGGTTCCGAAGGGGGGATATGCCCCCCCCCCTTTGTTGCTGGGGTTTGAAGGGGGCGCAGCGCCCCTCATTGCCAGAAAAAAAATCGGGGTCATTGAGTGCAGAGAAATGGCGCTAAATGCTGATAAGAAAACATGTTCTCAGTATCTGAAAAGACCTGGCACTTTAGACCTCAATTTCGGAAAATATTACTGTTTGAAGTGCAAACGTGGGGTGGAAAAAGAGCGAAAATTGCATTTTTTGCCGTTTTTGCTCCGCCCCAGCGTTGCCATGGTAACGGGGATCGGGGCTCAACTTGATTTTTCTGAAAGACATTCACCCAGGGAATAACTTGGCCAAGTTGCATAACTGTATGATAATTAGTAATGAAATTAGAGCATCTTGAGGGGGTATTGAAAGTGCTGGAAATCAAGTTTCTGAGGCTTACATTCACAAAAAATTTCGACCGTCGGGATAGGATATCCCGTTTTGTACACAAACGGTGATATCTTCACCTTCTATAGATAGAATTGGAGACACCCCTCCCGTACCCAACCCATCAGCGACCCCAATATTCAGATCCTTCCTACGCGTCTGTATTTACAATCATTGTGAATGGTTTGGCTCACGGTCATTTTGTTCGCCATCTTGGGTTCTGAGGTATTATGTATTGTGATAGCACCATTTATACAGAAGGAAACATAAATTTATGAGTTAAATTTATATGCATGCGCTGATATAAGATTTTGATTAATTTGCACGCATTCTCGAGGTTATCAAGATATTCGATCTAACTTGGTGAGAGAATGATGGCACGAGACTCTTGTAATGTTCAGTCAATATATAATCGTGTACTAGACTGCATACTTTGCCAATTTTGTTTAAAAATAAACTCGGCTTAATTCAATTGAAGAAGATAAAATTATTTTATTTTCCACGTATTGTGACCAATGGTCTTGACTTGGTTCACTTTATTAACAGGAGTTCGACGATCCGTCCGTTGTTGGGTCTTAAATTAATATGCACAGTCCCTCTTCCAAACTTTGATGTAGATGCCAAGGGAAATAACCACAGTAAGTACTGCAGACGAAATGTCATAATTTTTAACCATGCACACCGTCCTAAATAATGCCCTTGCATCACGTGATACCGGCATGATGAAATAAACTGATATGAGACATTTTAGATGGTTATTTCATACGATCAAGATGCAGTCTACATCATTACCACTTCACAGGTAAAATAATGTTATTTTTTTTGTATTTTTAAATCAAAATATTTTTATTTGTGTATCTTTATGTTTGATCATGGATGACTTTTATATCACAGGTGACACTGACAGACACAAGTTTTCCTTATTATAATTTATAGTACATAATTATATACAAATTACATGTATACTTACTATAATAAGGAAAAATTGAGTGTGTCACCTGTGTATTAAATGTGGGAAATTTTGAAAGCATACTACTATATTATTTAGTAAAACAATATTGATAATTAAATTTTCTCATTTTATTTGTGACATGACTCTATATGTTAATTAAATACACATGTACATTTCCACGGTTCATAAGTTCAGGTGTTAGCTTACAGGATAGGAAATTTTTTTCTTAAATTCCCTGGTAAATGGGGACTTAATTTTTGTTTGGATTTTAATGTAAATTAAATGAATCATTGATTCTTGAATTGATTTTTTTCATGTTTAATCTTACACACACAAAGCACTACAGGGGCGGGTCCAGGATTTTTTTCGGGGGGGGGGGGGGGGCATCCAAACTTTCTAAAGGGGGGGGGGGGTCCAACTATGAAATGACAACCACATTATACACAGTTGGCACGTTTTAATAATAAAAACTACATATCTATTAGATTTGTGTTAAAAGCTCAAATGGGAGCGAAGTGAGTCTGAGAACAATGCTTCATTCTACTTCAAAAAATGGCTTACAGTTAAAAAATACACTCATGGACGGGTAAATTTTTTAGAAATTTTAGGGGGTCCAGAACCCCCCCCCCCCACTAGATCTGCCTATGTACCCAAGCTAAGCCTCTCATTGATAGATGAGTACAGTAGAATCCTGGGGCCCATATTTGAATTGTAAAACAGTCTATATTTGTATTTTCATATACCATTATTATAAGGTTTCAATATGATATGCTGCCCATGGCAGATGTCTTGGGCCTACATTATCAACAGTCTTTTTGTAAATCCCTTTATATTGTATTGCTAAATAATCGATAGAAATTTTAATATCATTTTGCCCTGCAGGAGTCATTCATGTTTAGTCAATGTATGAATGTTTAATGGACTCAGAAAACTTAGACAATAAAATTGTTGTTTTATTCAGACGCAGTCTCCAAGACAAGCTTAAGATGATGAACTATTCAATGGAAATAAATGAAGAGAAAATGGAAGCTTTGGTGCATACAAGTGGACTACATTATAGTGATTTTGATATTGGTAATGTTATAATCTATTGTACTTTAAAATTTAAAAAAAACTGCTTTTTTCACCAATTTTTAGTTTACAAAGGCATGCAGTAAACCAATTGAATGTCCCAAGTAAGGCTTAGATATTTAAACACAATAAATATTGTTTAACTTGCATATAAATAATTAGAGAATATTGAACATTGTTATTATACATTATACATAAAAGAGAATCTTGATAACCTCTTAGTACGAGAATGATAAAATGTAAGTAAAAGAAGTTACAAAAAATTCCCTGTACATGTATTCTATTTCATTACTATTTTCCTCTCTAAAAAGGTCTTGCTTTATTTCTGGATAAGATATGAATAAAGGCTGTACTACATAAGTGGATCTATAATTTCTAATATTGCGATTGTTACAATTTTAGGTGGAAAACCGAAACCATGGCAATTGATGAAGTTACTGGAATCAGCACGTTTTTATTGTCATCATTGGCCAATAGACGATACTGGCAAAAATTTCCGAGATTATGCCTCGCTGACCTCTGATAGGATGACGTTTCTAGTCACCTCAAGAATGGACATAGAAAGATGTATTTATGATTTAGATACTCCAAAAAACCCTCTCGATGTAAAAGTACAGAGTGGGTATGTCGGCAACTCTTCTCTGAACTCCATAGCAACCGTGCAAACATTACAAGGGCAACCGTTGCTAAGCAACATTAATCAAGTTGTCAGTATCGACAGAGCCACAAGACGACCAAAGAAGTTACCCGACTGGTGGAGAGAAAAATATTCCAAGTATGGGGAAAATGTTTCGCCATTGAAATTTGAACAATACTCAAAACCTGAAGGCTTGATTCCATTTGGTGTTAAAGTTGTTCATAGCGACCAGGATGGCAACGGGCATACAAACTGGAGTTCTTATGTACGATATTCCCTCGATGGTATATATTACAATGCTAAACATGGTAGAATTAATAATTTTAATGATTTTAATCAATTAGGTTTAAAATGTATGGAGTTACTACATGTAGGTGAAAGTTTTGATGATGATCTGTTAAATTTATATGTATGGAACAAGCAAGATACACAATGTACAGCCTGTGTTCATATAGAAAAAGACAATAAACTTATATTTCAAGGAACTTATACATTCTATGAGGAACCCATATTGTAAACTTAGTAAAAGGGGGAGGGAATATATAGAAAGCATAGTGAAGCCATTTTTGTACCTAGAGGTTTATATCAAATTCTCGATCAAATTTTTTTGAGAATCTTGATTACCTCTAGGTATGAAAATGGGTGAAGGGAGCAGATAGTTGGTCAGATAGTTAAAACACTGCCAACTCTAATATTTTCTTTACACGCCATATATTTCATTTGTAGAACACTGTCACACAATCTTTTAATTGTTTCTTTGTAGTTCAGGTTATATTTCCATATTTAATGATATTCATTTTTTTATTATGGAATCTATATAAGAACTACTTTCTCTCTTTATTATGATCTATGTTTATTTGTGCAGAAAAATCATTGAGGAGTTCGGAAAAGTGATGAATTTGCCACCAAGTGTTTAAAGTTCAAAATATGGTGACTTTATCTTTGTGAATGTTTACTGCTTGCTTTAGACTGACATACATACATGTTGCTCATGAACAAAATGCTTTTTTATCTTTATTAATTAAGTTATTGTATACTGTTATTGTATTTTTACATAGTTATGAAATTATTAAAGTTTTATTTAGCTTGAATTGTTCAGATTTGTTTGATGTTTGCATATTTTCAATGATAACAAACCTCTGTGGTCAAGTGGTTAAAAGAACTTACTTCTGATCACTGCATCTTTTCACTGGAAAACAATTGTGGGCTCAGCTCTAGTCACATACCATGGCTCTATATATGAAAATTATACAGTTAATAACAGACAATGGATATCTAATAAAGATGAATATTAGAAGTGGTTTGGTGAACTGTCCTCTTCATATGACTATGATTGTTAAAACAGGATGTGAAACAGGAATACCAAACGCTCTATAAATAAATCCAACATCATTCTGCTGAAAACTTAATACTTTCACAATATATGAATACAGTACAACCTCTCCTGAACAACACCCACTGGGAGGGACTAAAAAGTTTTGCTGTTCAGAGGTTGTTGCTCATTCTTGTTCCCACAAGGTATCATGAATCTTGATAACCTCGGGGTACAAGAATATTGTTGCTCTGCAGTGGTTGAATTCAATTTAAGTTACTCCTAAGGGAAATATCAAAAGTAGATGTTGTGCAGAGGATTTGTTATGAGGAGGGCCACTCTGCAGAGGTTATACTGTAATATATTTAAATAACAATATCAATTGCAATGTATCATTAGGATGTTTGTTTATTTTTTCTCTTCCTGGCTAAAAAATGATTGTACATGACTGGTCCAAAATTTCAAGTGGTATAAACTGTTTAGTATTGCAATTAAACAGTCTGGCTTATATTGTTTGTGGTTAAAAATTGACACTTCATTTAATTTCCTTGTCTATCAAAGTCTGGATTAGTTAGATTTTTGTATCCTCTCTATTTATCATACATACTCTATTAACAGCCTGGCTAGCTCAGTCAATAGCACACAAGTACACTGGGGTCCAAAAGGTTCTTTACACATGTTCATTTTTTATATTTTACAATATATTTAGATATACTTCACATGTTATTGATAGTTTCACAGTTAATGTTCAACATGAACACTCAAGTATGTTCTTTCATCCTCCCTTTTTGTCAAATGAATTTTTCTAATGAAAAATGACTTTAATTCATAATTATGAAATTCTATACTAAAGTTCAAGATTTCAGTGAAAATTGAAAAAAATACATTGTGTAAAAAAAACTTTTGGACCCCAGTGTATGCTGGTCAAGGAGTTGGAGGTTCCATTACTGTTGTGACATTATTTCATGGAGCTTGGTCATGAGATAATTTCTATGGCCATTCTCCCTCCAACCACCAATTCTAAATCATGTAGGGCAGTGGTCAGACACTGACAGAAGTATGCCCCTAATAACCGTTAAACAGCTAAATCTAGAGATTTAGTCTTTCCAGAAAATGATGAGTAGGTTGACTGACTGCTGTAATGTGACCTTTACAAAGTGTTGCTATGGCAGTATACCCAAATAAAAATTAGTAAATCAATCAGAAAGAAAATTTAACACTCACATGGTTTTTATTGCACATTTATTTCATAATTTTCATTAAAAACACTAAAATCCAGTATATATGTACGTACAAAGATTTATTTATATAGTCTTCGATGAAGACCATACTGACTGCATTCATTAAAAATATATATTGGTAAATTTCATTTAACTGTCAGTGGCACATACATTAACCCAACTTATTTAGATACTCAATTTTTTTCCATTAGCCCCATACATTAATTGCAAATCTACACTACAGCACGTCTGAACTAAATATCAATAAAAATAGATATCTGTTAATTGCATGAGGGCTTTCAAAAAATATCAAGTACACATGTACATGTATTTAAATCAGCAGGATAATGCATGCCCCTAAAAAACCCCTAAGATATCCCTCATTTAAAATTATCTAAGGAATAACAAAACAATTTGGAAGCACTATAAACCAAAAATTCAGACAATTGCCTAAGCACTACAAACCAGGCAATTACAAAACGGGAATTATGGAAGCACTATAAACAAAAAATTAAAATGTATGCCTAAAAACTACAAAGCAGGTTATTTACAGACAACAAAACCAAACCATGCATTCAAAACTAAAATTGTTATAAAAATATTTTACAGGATATAAAATTATTTTTCTAACTTCAATAATGTACACTAATGTATAGAATCGTACAACATGCCTTGGTTACAGTAAAATAAATTATCAAAAAGTTGTGTTTTCATTCACAGTGAAAATCTACAATAAAAGCTATGGTAAAGTAATACTGGCTTTAAAATAAAAACCCTAGCACATAATTTGGTATGCCTATGTAAGTTTATAAACAACATTCTCTCTTTAATATAATGTCATACACTCAGATTATAGATATGGTATATACACAATTTTATGTACAACAAAAGCAACAATGCAATAAATGCCCATACATGTATTTTTTTCCAACCAATGACCTTGAATATGAAATCTTAGCATCAATGTCAAGGCCATATCCAAGGTCACTGTATAGATTTCAAAACATTGAGGCACAAATGTCCAAGTGTCGACTGAATAGTGATACCAAAAGTAGACTTCAAAAACCTTGCTTTAACTTTAAATTACTGCCCTATAATTTATTAAGTATAGTTGAGTTCATTATATTTTGACCCATACCCAATGCATACAGGACTATCACAAACGTAGAAATGGTTAGGTTCTGTTAGGTGCTTAAAACACAATTCAACATGTAAATGGGTCATATTGATAAGGTCACATGTCCTACAACACTGAATCTAAGCTTTAAACCTTGTATCTTGTATATTCTGGCCACAGTGCCTGAAAACTGCCATATTTGATACAGGGAAAGGTGGGAGAGAATGGCCATAGAAAATATTTTATGATCTAACTTCACAAAGGTTAGTAGGTCCCACCAGAATCCAACCCACAACCCTTGCTAACTGTGAAGGTCTAAGAACAGGGCACTCAAATATATACCATCATTCAAGGGTAATTTTATACATAATTTGATGTAAATTCATTAATATAATAAAACAGCAGCTCAAGGTAACTACATTGTATATACAAAAACGACTATAGGCCAAAATGAATATTACATGATGATTAGAATGAATGAATACATTAATATTAACATAATGGACTTAAATCTTAACAGTATAATATTTAATATACCATAAATTTGGTAAAATAATAACTTACATTCTTGTAATTTCATCATTTTCTGATAATCTTAATAAATGCCCCATTCAGAAAATTAAACACTCAGAGAGCGTTTAACGAAGAATATACTGTACTTCTCTTGAGCTACCAAAAATTGCATAGAAAAACACAATAGATTCAACAAAATATAACAACGTCTTACAACCCTTTTCTCACATTAAAATTCTTCAGAATGAATATATTGAACACTAGAGACCAGAGGTGCTTTTCACAAAAATTCTAACGAAAAAAAAATCTTTGTAAGTCAAAAGCAAGATACATTAATAATACTCATTTTTTTGGCTTATCAATTCTAAATATAATACAAATTGTGTAGAATTGTGTATACTTTTTGAATATCATATCATAATTATGCTTAATATCTTTCTGATTTTGAACTGTTAATTATATGAAACTGACTTACTAAGATTTTTTTCATAAGAATTTTTGTGAAAAGCACCTAAGTTTCCTAAGCATATCACTAGCTAGCGCTTTGATATCTGGTACCCTTCTTACACCAAAAATTCTTAGTACGTTATCAAATCAAGGGTACCAGGGAACAAAGCGCTAGCTATTGATTGCTAAGGAAACTGGCCATAGAATGACAATTTAAGAACAAGTACTTTTACTATACTTTGTAAGCTTGTTTTTTATTTTATTTATTTCAAACGTGACATTTTATATTTTATAAATCTGACAAGATTTGTACGTGCTGATGTAATGATAGGATAGTGGTCACCTAGTGACTTTCTGTTTTTATGTACCTGTAAATAGAAACAAACAAAGCTTTATTAGAAAGTTAAATTGTGGCTTAATGCCTGCTTTCATATAAAGTCTGATTTTATTCGATGAGCCGTGACAGGTTGGAAGAGTCTAATCATAACCATGATCATAGGTAAAACCAGTAAATACACTCAAAATCAGAAACTATAATACAATACTATAATACGCAAACTACAATATCTCAAGTATAAAGACGCATGATATAATAGTTCAACAACATTGTTCAAAATAGAGCAGTCAGTGACCAGTTGGTAGAATATGTCCTAAGTATTAATTTTACAGTAGTGGTTTGAACCTCACTGACTCCATATTTTTCACTTCATTTAAGAAATAACTTACAATTGTCTATATTATATTGTATAATAAAATATAGACACTGGTTTGATGCGGGTATGATTAAATCAGTGCTTTAGCACGAGTGATGTAATTAGTGCATCAAACCAGTGCCTATATTTTTATTATACAATATAATATAGACAATTGTAAGTTATTTCTTAAATGAAGTGAAAAATATTTATTTCTTATCGGGCACTTTTTTCGGCTTTTCTCGTTTAACATGGAAAGTAAAATTATAACAGCCGCCACAAGCTATATTTTGTTCAATATTAAAGTATAGTTGACATCACATTAAATAAAGAGTGAAAGTGCATGTGCCTATGTTAGAATATTAAATTCATGTATAGTTGTATCATATTACGAAGTATGATCATGATTTACACAATGATAAGTTGGTTGGTTAAATAAGCTGTGTTATCTTTTTGTAGAAATGTTCAATAAATCTATAAATACATAAGTGCAGTCACGGTTCACCAGATAAAATCAGACTGTACACTGTACATGTTCAGTCAACTAGACAATTTTTTACGATAACCTCTGATCATTAAAATCACTTTCAGGCAGGTGATCTATCACAGTATTTATTTACACCTAGGTGGTGTGGAACAACTGCGGGTACATTCTTTGCTCAAAGAAATCAGGTGTGCCTCTAGTGGGTTCGGAACCTGGGACCTCTCGCTACCTAAACACATGTCCTACCACTTGACCACTGCTGCTTTATATAAATTATGGACTAAGCCAGTTGAAAGTGTTAAGGGAGACAACTCTTAACAATTCAGGGTGGCCACGGAAATTCTAAAATAAAATTCCCTGATAACTCCCTGATTTTTCCCTGACGTAACGGTATTATTCCCTGATGTTCACAAGGCATACTTGTACTATTAGTTATATATATATTATCCCCATATAACTAACCCTTCACCATTTTGTATTTATTAACTATTTATTGAACATCTCTTGTAAATAAAAAGGTTGATTTGAATATTTTGGCTAAATAGTCATTCTAT
Source organism: Mactra quadrangularis (assembly GCA_025267735.1). Lineage (NCBI taxonomy): Eukaryota > Metazoa > Mollusca > Bivalvia > Venerida > Mactridae > Mactra > Mactra quadrangularis. Next base: position 51,198,215 of record CM046300.1, on the reverse strand, counting down.
GATGTGATTATAAAGATATGTCCCCCCTATATCAGACAATAAATATGTTAACAATCAGATATCTTTTATTCTGGAAAATGCTAATCAGTGAAACACATGTCTCTTCATGTCCCAACATGTTTATCTACTGCTATTTACTTGTTTTTGGCAAGACAAAACATATGCAAATGAAATAATATCATTTTGTATCAAGCATTTTGGTATAATATGAAAATTGGTTGCATACATTCAGTTGAAAACTTTGATAGAAAGCATTAGGGGTGTAACAATACGGTAAAAACCGCATTGCAATAAATTGCAATACACGAAACCCGTATTGCAATATATTGCAATATATTGCAATAAATATTATTCTTTGCGCATGCACGCATAGCATAAATTAATGCACGTGCATAGTCTTAATTTTATCAACATCGTACATAGATATTTGTATTTTCAAATGATCTACACGTATTACGCAAATGTTTGAATAAGTTATAAAAAAGGTTTTGAATGGACTTTTAAAGATAATTATTCTCTCACTTTACGAAAAATATTTCAAGTTTCCGAACACATTTTAACATTAATTCAAACATTTAAATTTCAGACTTTGATAAAAGCAATCAGTATGGAACATAATTAGAAAAACCGGTTCAGAGAAAAACGAACCGGTTAAAAACCGTCAGAAGTCGTATTGCAATATTAACCGGTATATCGGTTAACCGTTACACCCCTAGAAAGCATTCATAATTTGTGAATTTTGAGAATTTTTGTACTATATATAGACATCAATTTAAATATAAGATGTAATGTACATATCATGGGATACATGTATTGGTTCTAGTGTTTCCAGTCCTGTTTTATAAATAACTTGTGACTTATAAACCTGAAGTGATAGATGAATTTCATTTAAATAATGCTTTTTTCAGAATGCTTGAAAATAAAAGTCACATTTTTCGTTTATCTGTCATCTAGTTTGTCAAAATATAAGTTTTCTTTTTTACCATGATGAATGTAATAGAAAAAAGTTATTGCATTTTATATGATAATTGATAAAGTACAACCCATGAATTAAACTTGATCTAAGCAGGAACCAATAAGTCAAAAAGCATCTTTTTCAATTGATTGTAAAATTCCCTGATAATGCCCTGATTTTAAGCAAATTTTAGAATTCCCTGATTTTTCCATAGAGGGAATTTTATTTTAGCATTTTCCCTGTTTTCCAGAGTCCATGGTCACCCTGTAACATTTAACTAGTTGCAACAAGGGTGAAAATTGGCCTTTTTCAATATTAACACTAGGGCTACTTCAATATGCTCTTATTTAATTACTCATTGGCTGACAGATAAGCAACTTGGCCAATTTAATCCCTAGGTATTTGTCTTTCAGATAAAAACCATTTGAACACCAATCCCAATTACCATGGCAATGCTGTGGTGGAGCAAAAAAGGGAGAAAATGCAATTTTGATCTTTTTCAACCCAAATATGCATTTCATTTAGTTATTTTTTCCCAAAATGAGATCTAAAGTACCAGATACTTACAGAGACTGAAAACATGTAATCTCATTACCATTTTGTGCCATTTTTCTGCACTCACTGACCCCTGTTTAATTAATGACAACTTACCTTAGCTTTGAGGGCTGTTGACACAGTTTTTAGTTTATCAACAAGTTCAATCTCTTTTAAGACAGGATCTGTATGGTCTTCAGCAAATACATCAAAGATAGAATCTAAAGCTTCTGCCACGACCCACAAATCTGTATCTTGACAAACTACTTGTAAAAATAGAACTCCAATATCCTGAAATTTATTTTTTACATTCATTTTTATTTAAAGCTATGTCAACACAATTTAGGTTATTTTATAGAGAGTAGAGACCAGCTCACCTAACCTATTTTTCCCTGACCTTTGTCTATAACCAGCACTCTGCTACCCTTTCACAAAGTTGTAAACTTTTCCATGTACTTTATTAATATAGGAAAATTTACATAATTGTCGAATGTTCATGGAAAGGTATAACCTCCCCAGGTGGTATTCAAACCTGTACCTCCTTTTGGAAACTAGACTTGAAATCCTGGTGCGCTATCAACTGCACTACAGACCTGGATATGTATTATTAGATAAAAACAATTTCATAGCTGATAGTTTTTATCCCCTTATTTGATAAAATGCACACCCTTGGTCTTTAAAACTATTGGACATAAAGCTACTGGTATCTTTCTGTCAATCTTAAAGATGAGCCCTATTACCAGGTTTATGAGCAATCAATGCCTATATCACACTGTTCCATTGTATGTCCCCGTCTCTGTAGTCGGTGGACCAGGATAAGCCGGGAAGATTCATGAAGAAATTAGAGTAGCTGAACTGGGAGTCACCATATCTCCACTTTAAATACTTATCATTTGTTCTATCATTTGATCCAATGCGTAAGTATGGGTATATATTTTTACTGATCGTTAGAACTGAAATACTGTAGTGAGTATTTAAATCAGCAGGGTTTTATAAATACCTTAAGTAAAGGATGAGGTGTTTTATTCTGTGATAGAATACAACCAACAGTAGATATAATACGTATTGTATTCACTCTTACATCAGACCACTGACATTTTGTTGACATTTCATACATGAACTGTAACTCTGAACCTTGTATGTCTTTAAACTAAAAAATATAATTACAATAAAATACAATTTCTTGCATGAAACAATTATGATTTTTATAGCAACAAAAAAGAATCACCTTGTACATGTGATACAGTATATGAATCAGTAGTAATATGTGAGCAATATAACTGCAAAATTGATTTAAATACCTGCTACAAAAGCCTGCTGAGATAACATGTATACACTGTAATATGGGTGAGGACATGTGCCAGTCATTTTCTAAAATCGCGTTATAGAGGCTCACTTTTGATGTGAATTGCTTTCTTGGACCCTAACAACTGTGCTATAAAAAAGGTTAGTGTGCATTATTGGATTAGTTACTACAGGGTTATCTCATCTTAATTGTGAAATTATATAAAGATATAAAACAATTATAGTAATTATGGATGGCACTGTATAAAGATACATATAACAAACCTTAGAAGAATCCACTTCTGCTATTTTCTGTATTACTGCCCTAAGAACACCAGTACTGGATTCTAATAATTCCTGATTATCTAAACCTGGTGAAATAATAAAATAGAAAAAATGTTTTTAAAAATCCTAATTTAGAACAAAATATTTCAGACTAACATTTCCAGGGAAGTAGTCCAAGCAGGGGATATAGTGAGGGTGAATGACAATGTCACAAGGCACATTCATGCTTTAGGCAGACACATTTTGAATTCAAGGTCAAGATGACCTTCAACCAACTAACCCTGAAAACTATAGGGGTAATCAATTTACCATGACCCCCAATTCTCACAAGTATGATTTCCCTATGTTTGCCCTAAAGTATCCAAGTCATCACTCAGTCAATAATAATAATAACAATAACAACAACAATAAGAACAACAACAATAATAATAATAATAATAATTTTATTTATAGAGCAAACACAGTTAGGCAGGGCCCCCTGTGAGCCTCTTAGTGGCTCAATCTGTGGCTAGCAAACAGACAGACAGACGGAAGGACAACAAGCTGTATACCATAAAATGACCATCTGAATCAGGCACTTTAAAACTTCAGAAAATATCAAACAATACAAACACAAACTCAGGGAGAAATAATTATACCTAAGTATACAAAATAAATGTATATAAATGTATACATACAATTTTTGGTAGTAGATAATTGTAGTAATCCAGTCCATATATTATATAATTGTTCTATACCACCTAATGATTCTACATCTAATGTTGTTATAAGATTATTTAAACATAATAAACCATGGCACTGTCTACTTTCAAATCTAAAAAAATAATAGAGAGAAGAATATGTTAGCATTGGTGAAAGGCCAAATTTATTTCACCAAGGTGAACTCAGAAAACATATTTCCGAGAGCAGCCAAAAATTTATTTCACCAAGGTGAACTCAGTTTCCGAGAGCAGCCAAAAATGTATTTCACCAAGGTGAACTCAGTTTCCGAGAGCAGTCAAAAATTTATTTCACCAAGGTCAACTCAGAAAACATATTTCTGAGAGCAGCCAAAAATTTATTTCACCAAGGTCAACTCAGAAAACATATTTCCTAGAGCAGCCAAAAAATATCACTTTTCTGAATTCAGTAGAATTAACAATAAATACACAAATTAAGGGAGTAATAATTCGGAACAATCACATTGTCTACTTTTAAATCTGAAAAATAATACAGAGGATTTATGTTAACATTAGTGTAAGGTCAATTCTTATTTCATCAAAGTGACCTCGGACATCATTTCTTCAAGAATGGCAAAAAACTTTTAGGGTCCAGAGGAAAAGGATGTTTTAGCATCCAAAGCACTTGATGCTATAACTTGTGTTGTAAATTTTTTATTCCTACAGGAAGCAATCGGCATCAAAAGCATGTATGTACAAGCTAACACAAGAACCAATAAAAATAACTTTTAAACGACAACAGATGATGACTTAACCTCTGACTTATTCTAATATCCCTGTGGAATGAATCTGGGCTCACTAACTTGACCCACCAACATGACTTCACATGTTCCATACTGACTTTGTGTCCACAAATGGCAAAAATTTACATCCTTGGCAAAACTCTGACATTTCTTATCATTTAATGAATACAAAGAATGTTTATAGTTTAACATCACAGAAACATAGAGTGACGTTACCTATGCTCGGTCACTTTTATATCAAAATCGAAGCGGGTTAACAGTATTCTGTCAATTCATGTCAAATTCATACCGCATTATCGTCTACATGTTGACCTACTTCCGTTTACAGAAAAACAAGCGTCTGACGATCCCGATTAATGGATAAAGTCGGCGCGGAGTATTATACGTAAAACACGGTATATTTGGAAAATTTCGGACCAGTGCTCGGTCACCTTGTTTTACTGAAAATAGACGTAAATATGTGAGATTTTTATTTTCAATTGACAGATTATTGCATAAATAATATAGATTTAGATAAATCATAATACTCCTTGAATTATTATAATAATTATAAGTGAATAAGACAAGGCTGTCCAAATTCGATTTTCTAGGATTTTCTAGCGATAACAGCAGGTGCTGTCCGCATCTTTCGTCAGCAAAAACAGTCAAGCATTTCAATGATCATGATTTCGGGTTTTCTGCGAGTTTTTGTAAGATCGCCCTAAAAATAGACACAAATCAAGAGGTTTCCATTTTTATTTTCTGAAATTTAGATGGGGTGACCGAGCATTGGTAGTGACCGAGCATAGGTAGTTGACTCTATATAATCAAATAATAATTTGTAATAAATATACCTTTTAATTAAGCTTGTCTCATCATCTAAAGATGAAATAACTTCAGTAGTTAATGGTTGAGCAACTTCTAGCACCTGTAAAGATATAAAACTGGAAATTAGAATATGTCTCCGTTTTGCATGCCAACAGTGTGACAATACTGACCGAAACGTTCTTTGGGCTAATACAAACAAAAGGAGGATAAAACGTAGTGATTAATACATGTTTTTAAAATATTTTTATATTGATGGGTATATTTGGCCAAGTTATTTGCTGATTCAATAGTACATCTTGCTACATCTAGAGGTCATGGATTTTAATCCTTTAATCCAAGACAGGGACCTACATACCTACATGGAGTTTGGTCTGGAAATATTTTCAAAACCATTCACCTGTCTATCTCCAAATTAATTTGGAGAGTAGTCAGTCAATGATGAGGCTATAAGCTGATTAATAGGCTTAAAGCTTGGGTCCAGAGATATAGGCCTATCCAGGGGCAGATCCATCCGATCCAGGATTTTTTTTCTAGGGGGGGGTCCAAACTTTTTCTAGGGGGGTCCTTTTCTAGGGGTTTTGGAAATTCCAGGGGGGGTCTAGACCCCACCTTCCCCCCGCTAGATCCACCTAAGCTATCCTGAGTACATGTGTACAACAACTGGCCACAGCAATTAAAATCAAAATGTTAAATGCTAGGTAAAGGACTAAATGCTTCTTGTTCTCAGATACAACCTAACAATACATATTTTTAAATTTCTCATACCTTCTGTACAATACCACATGAAACATAAGCTGAATGTATTTCTGTAGAAACACAAAGTTGACTATCAACATCAGTCATTTCATCATTGTCATCAGTTACCATAGCAACATCATTATATTCTTCACAACTACTTTCACTACTGTTTAAATCTTCCCAATTATCATCTGTAATAAATGAAATGTAATAAATGAATACACAAATTCTCTTTCAGTCGGGTTAAATGTTGTGGCAACACATTGTAGAGGTCATATGACAGAGGTCAGTTAACCTATATACTGTTCCCTGAAAGGCTATAGCTTTGGATTTAGCTGTAAACCAGTTACTAGGCCCATACTTGAGTCAGTGACTGACAACTTTCCTACATCAGTATATTGTAATATATAGAAATATATAACATTCATTATTCCTTTAATGTCTATGGTGAACTGTAGAGTTACAATGTATTGGCTCAAAATAAACAAGAAATGTCATGAGGAAACCACATTAAAGCTGGATTTAAAATCTTAAGCACAAAAATTACAAAGGAAAATAATCCATAATTAAGCCAGGTAGAGTTGTGGTTACTTTCTAATTCTGATCATCACATTGTATGTAATCATTGTATGAAGTTTCATAACGATCTAACAATAAATGGTAGAAACATAAGCCAAATTGAAAACTTGAACGCAATAGTTAACAACACCGGACTCCTGATCACCCGCCTGACCGCCTGCCTGTGTTTCACCAAACAATTAGCCATACTTTTTCGTTGAAAAATCTGGCTAACGAGGAAAGTGTAAAGTCTTTTAATTGTCTAAATACAGCGTACCATGAATTGATTCTGTCAAAAGTCATGCTAGAGTTATGCAACTTATATACCATAATGGTAAGCCCTAGACAATTGCAAAGTTTAAAGTAATACACTTTCGTAATTCCAAGGATTTATACTATTGCACTTAAAAACTTAACCAATAAGTGCTATGCTAACACCGACAGCAATGCACATCTGAGCAGGATAGCCCAACTTTAATCTTATCAGCTGATCTAAACAAAGGGGGATAACAATTTATGTAAATATACAAACTATAGTTACTTCCCCTGTTGAATCATCAGAATTTGAAGTTTTAAATTGATATAAAGTGACCCATGTTGCCCAAAGACAAAAAAAATAAAAACCTACCATCAGAACAACATAAATTAGCTACAATTTCTAGGGCAATCTTCTGTGCTCTTAACATATTGTCTATATCAGATAATTTGACAGTCTGTGTATCACTGACTGCTTCCTGAAACAAAATAATACAAGCATACATATAACTGAGCAAATCAAAATATAACTTGCAAATTCAACAAGAAATCAGCAAAATGAATAAAAGTCAGGAAACTGAATTTTGATTTATTATAAAAAATAAATGAAACATTAATAAGCAATAATATGATTAATCAGCAAAATGAAAAAATCAGCAAATCAAATTATAAAGTTGAATAATAAATCAATAAATGAAATGATAAATAAGTAAATTAAATAATAATTACCTAACAGAATAATAAATCAGCAAAATTCAATGATGTATCACCAAAAATGAATGATGAATCAGGAAAATGACTTATAAATTAGCAAAACTAATTATTAGAATCCAATTTATGAGTTTAAACATAGAAAAAATATATCAGGAAAATTGTAAAAATCATGAACAAACCCCATTAGTGTCTTCAATAGTTTCTGTAGTTTTCTTGTCTTCTGTTTTAGCTTGATTTACTAACGGTATCATAGCAACAACATTTATAGATAAAACTTGTGATAATGTTTGTACTAATGGTAGAACATAGTCAGCATGTGATGTTGATATATCTCCACCTTCAAGATTCATTAATACACCTACAATATATATAACACCATTAAAATGTTTGTATGTTGCTGAAACACCATTCTGTAAATGTATACAAAAAAACTCTGAAAACGGGACCTTGTTCAGACAGGGCAAAATGTCTGGTACACAGAGGATTACAGTTTTTAAAGGTTTACTGTATAGCGGGTTATTTCTGTGGGGCAAAAATTTCGCGTAAACAAGAGAGTTTTGTATTGGCGATGCTAAATATTGGCAGAAATGACTCTGAGCGCCAATTTTAAACCTCCCGGTGAAAGATGGTCAAAGGTACATAACTCTGTCATTTTCACTAAAAGGTCAATTTACCTGTAAAAGCGGTCACTACAGGCCGCGACTTTTCAAATTTTTGAATTAAGTGTCACCAAAGTTGCATAATCTTAGCGGACGTGTGAAAACCAACACTTACACAACAGATTATCTATTTTTATGACGATCAATTGACGGGACAAGTTTAATCACGTGATAAGAATCGCCATAAAATGTGAATGTTTTTGTTAAAAATATTACCTGGGTGCCACAAAGTTTGATTGACCGTTCAACAAAATAGCATAAGTAAGCCCAACTTGCGAGAGTCTTATAATAATAACAATTTGTTGTAATGAACAATCAAAATTTTCACGTTTGTTTATAGTCGTGATTAACACCTTTGTCTTTGTTAAAAATTATGGATATTTAAGTTTGCGGCCACAAACTCCTTAAAAATCGCCAAATTACCTGAATCCATTGGTCAAGGTCCAACAAATTTTAAAATTAATAGCTTGTCACAAAAAATGTATAATCAACCCACCTAGTGGAGTCTTTAAACAGACAAAATCAATTATAAAGCGTTATCACGTGACGAAATTTGACAATAGTTTTCTTTTGAATATCAATAAATAACAAGCTACATGTACATAAACACTCCGCTCTTTTTACTCAATTTGTTAAATTAGGTGATGAGAAGTTTGTCTTCGGTTTGATAGCAAATAAATTAATTGCAATACTAAAGATGACTTTGTTTTTTTACAATCAAATAAGTGTTTGAGCTAACTCGTGAAGATTCGGAAATGACCGACATACGGGTTTATAAAGTAAACAAAATGGCGGCAGCGTCGTCGACTTTCATATAAGAGTTTTGATGGAACCTGTCGTCTAATTGTCAGAATGACTGTGCTGTCTGTCTGTTTTTTCTTTTGCTACAAACATAACTGGAATCAATTCCTTTGTGTTATTCAAAATACCAAATTTTGTTCATATAATTATGTCTCACTTAATTCACTACATAATTCACAATTCTTGATTTTAAGGGACTTAATACATGCACATTTTGATGAATACAAACTTTATTAAGAGTAATGTCCCTTAGTAAACAATATGGCGGTGACTTAATACTGCGGAGGTTTGTATTCGCGATGTTTATATTTGGCGCATTTTCATTTTCCGCCAATAAAGCCAAAATAAAACCCCCGCAGATAATACCCGCTATACAGTATACAGGGTTATCAATTAAACATTACTATAGGTAAGTAAGGGTGGCTCAGTAAAATCTCAAATATTTTGCAATGATTATAAGGCTAATTTAAGGATGCTAGGTGATAACAGATTGTGAGAAAGTTAGTATGAAAATTTATTCGAAGTTATACATTTTCAATGACTTTTAAATGCATTCAACAATGAATATTTATTTTTATCTATTTTGAATATAATGAGTATAGAAACACTGTAGTGAGTATTTAAATCAGCGGGGTTAATGTATGCAACACTACAAACCTGTAGCTAACATTCTCATTAATACTATAGTAGATGTTTCTGTTGTCTGTTGTATAATTCTTTGTATACAATCTTTTAATTCTGGTTTACTAAATGTTGAGTTATCTTCAGTCACAGTGTATAAAAATTCAACTGAAAAACAAACACAAATAAGTGTTTATCAATTTTTGCTATAGAATTATAAAGATTCTTGTTGCAAGATGATTTATTAACCACTGGTTCATGCTAGGCAACTCTATATTGTGTAAGAAGTTACATCTTAGTTGAGGCTGTAATCTCTGAAAGCCAGCTCTTAAATGTGAATTTCATCATTCAACAAGATATACTACCCAAGTTTTAATAACCAAGTGCAACCTCAACATTGACTGACAACTGTTTTACTTAATATTGTGGTTGATGAGAGAATGATCATAGAAAATAGTTCATTACCAAACTTCACAAAAGCATGTTAGTCTGCCCTGAAATCAAACCCACAATCCGTGATTTTTAGTTAAATGGGCAAATAACTCAGCTAACTGAGCGAGTCTACACATGTTAGGTAATAATGAGTAAATGAACTAAAATTACACAAACAAACCTGCAGCAATCTTAAGTTCTTGTGTACTACATGTAGATTCTAATATAGTACATAACACAGGTACAATGTTCTCCCTACTAGATGTTGTAACAGCTTGATCACTGTTTGTACTGTAAGTATATATGATAGCATTAACAATAAAAGAGTCTACGATAACAATTAGTGAGTCAATGATAACAATAAGTGAGTCAATGATAACAATAAGTGAGTCAATGATAACAATATGTGAGTCAATAATAACAATAAGTGAGTCAATGATAACAATAAGTGAGTCAATGATAACAATAAAAGAGTCAATGATAACAATTAATGAGTCCATGATAACAACAAGTGATTCAATGATAACAATAAGTGAGTCAATGATAACAATAAGTGAGTCAATGATAAAAATAAGAGTGTCAATAATAACAATAAGTGAGTAAATGATAACAATAAGTGAGTCAATGATAACAATAGGTGAGTCAATGATAACAATATAAGATCCAATGATAACAATAAGTGAGTCAATGATAACAATATGTGAGTGAATGATAACACTAAAAGAGTCGATGATAACAATAAGTGAGCCAATGATAACAATATTTGAGTCAATGATAACAATAAGTGAGCCAATGATAACAATAAGTGAGTCAATGATAACAATTAATGAGTCAATGGTAATAACAAGTGATTCAATGATAACAATAAGTGAGTCAGTGATAACAATAAGTGAGTCAATGATAAAAATAAGAGTCAATAATAATAATTACATTAAGTGAGTAAATGATAATATATAAAATAAAATGAGTACATGGGTGAATTTTGGTTGATTACAATAAGTGAGTCAGTGAGTGAGTCAATGATAACAATAAGTGATTCAATGATAACAATTAGTGAGTCAATGCTGATAATAAGTGAGTGAAGGATAACAATTAGTGAGTCAATGAATATATATTAAATAAAATAAGTGAGTACATGGGTGAATTTTGTGTTTTTGCAAAAATATCATTTTTTTCTTACGAGAAATCTAGCGTTTTAGTAAAATTCCAAATTTTACATTCAGGAATATTGGCAATAAGAAAAAAGTGAAGATCACAATTGGCTCTGTTTTAAAAACTTTGAGCCTATCTGACATAACTTTTTCAGACATTTTCCACAAACACAGGCTTTTTTTCCCAATCCAAAAAAAAGTTTGTCATTAAATACATAGCTGTTGCCTAAAATAAGTCTACAGACCATAGCTACACTGTACATTCAATCTTCATGCATAAACAATTAACAAGTAAATATGAAAATCACCAACCACAAATTCTGTAGAAGATAGAAGGCATGAGAATATGTTTCACAAATCATATTTTTCCTTCTAGTAGTTTCTGTCTCTGAGAATTGATCTCCAGAACCAAACTATAAAATATAACATTGAATTGATTAAATCATTATGATATTACATCATTATATCTGAGGTTTTTTTTAAATTTCAACAGTCATTTGAAGAATAATAAATTATGCACTAATTTTATACTATTTTTTCCATTTTGATTGTGAACCAAGTCCTTACAGATCAAGCATTCTCAAGTCCACTTCCTGTCCACCCAGTACTGAAGCTAATAGGATCACGTGGCATACTCAAGGAAACAACAGGATAGGTTTTGGATGTGATTCTAACAAACACAGTACTGGCTATTCAATGATTACCAGACCAACATTGTAACCACTAAACTATGCCTACTTCTTTGTATGGCCTGTTAATCATTATAAGAATCTAATGTAAATAATAAAACATACCTGTTGTACAAGAGCTAATACAGGAGTTAATATATCTCTATCTACCATTTCTATACATACAGCCGAACCACCATCAATACTTAGATTTCTGTAATAACAAAAAACAAGAAATGTAATGTGGAAACCACATTAAAGCCTGATTTTCATCAAGATCTGACCATAAATGACTGAGATATCCAACATATTAAAAACTTTAATGCAAAAATTACAAAATATCCATAATAAAGCCAGATAGAGTTGTGGTTACTTTCTAATTCTGTTCATCACATGGTATGTTATCATTGTATGAAGTTTCATTAAGATTTGACAATATGACAATAAATGGAAGAAATATATGATAAAGAAAAACTTAAACACAATTATTAACAAGTAAATCTGTGAGCTAATGCTCACTAGTGATACCCCCGCCAAAATGTAAAAATTTGCGACAAACAGGAACTAGATGAGCAAGGAGCATGAAATCGCTTTACACCACATGGGACTATGGGATGAAGCAATATGCAAAGTATTAGGCTGCTGCATGTTATAGTTGCTGAGAAAACTGCGACGGAAATTTTGTAACGGACGGACGGACGCACGGACAAGGGTAAAACAGTATACCCCCCTCTTCTTCGAAGCAGGGGTATAATGACACCAGACGCCCGCCCGTCCGCCCACCTGCCCAGGTTTCGCCAAACTATAAGCCGAAATCTTCGATGAAAAGATCCGACTAAAAATGGAAGTTTTAGTGGTTTTTTTTTTTTACTCTGATTATACACATATTATCAACACTTATATTACTTTGTCCAAGGTGGCTAACTCACCAAACCAGCTTTTCTAGACACTTTTCTTTACAAGTACTAGCTTACCCAACCAAAAGAGCTGACAAAATCTCCCACTATAAAGGAAGACCAATACTAAAATATTGAACTTTCATGGGTATTACCTGCCTAGGCAGAAAATTTATGGTTTTCTGCTAATACCATCAATAAGAGACAGTTTGCAAGATTAAATTACCAATTTACAATCGATTTAGCACAGCCACAGAGATGCGAGTACTAGCAAGTTAATGTAACCCGAAAAATACATGTCCTAACCAGGACCTAACCCACATCTTCCAAGTTAAAAGCCAGCACTCTACCACATCCCCATAAAAGCTAGCTTGAAGATAAGCGAGTTCAAGTGCAGTATTATACCTCTGATTAGGGCTGATGTGAGTATCCGAGTACTCGGATAAAGCGATCCCGACCAGAAAATTGAGTACGAATATTTTTCACGTCAGAAATCATCGGATCGTGATCTATTTTTGGACAACAAAGAAAAAACATTTCAGTTTAATAACTGCTGAAAACGAGCCGCACTACTAATGATAAAATTTAATTTAATTCAAAATTCCGTTTGATACACATTTAAACAAAAATATTACCACTGAAAATGCACATAAAAAGCCTGGTAATAGAAATGTTTGGAGTACATGGTTTTCTATTTAGTAAAAGCTTCTGTAATTCTTCACTTATTTTTGTTATTACATAAATTCTGTATGCTATCCATTCGTGAATCACAACATACGAATCGTGGTTCAGATTGGATCGCCACTTGCTCAACGGTCCACAGCCCTACCCCTGATACATACTGATACATACATCTTTTATAAGACATAAAAGGATAAATAATGTAGTAGAAACAATATACCTGAGAGCACCTAAAGCTCTATGTCTGATATCCCAGCTATGATCTAACACTAATGGTCCTAAGATCTTGACAACATTTAACTTTAACAAAGCTTGAAGAGCACCTTGATGTGAGACTAAGTTAGCTATAGTCATACATGCACTGTCTCTGTTCTCATCATTAGGACTTTGTAGCTGTAGATAAAAGATATTACATTATTGTAACATAAGAACTTCAGTGCCAATAATAATTAATCTGATTGTGAACTTTTGGTGAAGTTCTTGTCAGGATGTCCTGATATAATTTTTTTATTGGGTTTAACTCTGTGTCAACACACTATAGGTCATTTTACGGCATCCAGCGCACCTAACCTAGCTTTCCTGGACCCTTGTCTATAACCAGTACTGACCTACCCTTCCACAAGGCCGGAAACTTCTTCATACATCTTATTAATTGAGGAAAATTGGTAAAATTGTCAAATTTTTATGGAAGTGTATAACCTTCCCTGGTGGGATTCGAAACCAGACCCCCTTCTGGACACAAGCTTCAAATCCCAGCGCGCTACCAACTGCACCATCAACCCGGATATATTATAATAAAAAAATTGAACAAAGAACTGTTACTTTCTATCCATCTTGCACATCGACTTTGTGAAGTTTAAATGCATGGATATGTAAAATCTTATGGTTAAACCTGATTCTATTGATTATCCCAGTTGTTGGTTAGCGGTCCTACTAATGACCCGAAGACGCCCCAAGACACCCCAAGACACCCCAAGACGCCCCCAGACTCCTATTTTTTACTATAAATTATATTGTTTCATTAAAATAAGAAGAATATAATATTTTTAATAAGTTTATATGCAACTTATGCGAAGAAGAAAAGATATTTACGCCCCAAGACTCATATTCAACTGCCCCAAGACGCATTAAAATGTCCCAAGAAACATGGAATCACACTTGACCACATGTAGCATAGATTAGTAGCTGTTTTATTACATATTATTGTTCATTTATTTTAAGATGGGAGGTCATGTTGTAGATCTATGATGTTTATATTAGTGTTTTTTTTTCTTCTTACTTTGTTGAAATATATAACATTTTTAGCAGAATGCATGCCCCAAGACACATTTGGTTGCCCCAAGACACTTCCAGTTAACCCCAAGACTCCTATTTTATTGTTTATATCTTAGAAAATATTTTAAAATATTTTTAAAATTTTGTTAAAATATCTTAAAGATATTATTAAAATATAAGTACATGTGTTTCTTTAAACAAAATACCATCATTTTAATAAGTATATCAATTGACCTAGCTCTTTTCTGGAGTCTTGGGGCACCATAATGTGTCTTGGGGCAGATTGCTATATAACATATAAAGAATACGGAACGAACAAAATACAAAAAACCGGCATATTTTATTAATTTAATCTAAACATTAATACATAAATCTATAAATAAACTTCTTATTTAAATGAAACAATATAATTTATAGTAAAAATTAGGAATCTTGGGGCGTCTTGGGGTTAACTGAAAGTGTCTTGGGGCAACCAAATGTGTCTTGGGGCATGCATTCTGCTATAAATGTTATACATAACAACAAAGTAAGAAGAAAAAAACCACTAATATAAACATCATAGATCTACAACATGACCTCCCATCTTAAAATAAATGAACAATAATATGTAATAAAACTACTACTAATCTATGCTACATGCGGTCAAGTTAATTCCATGTGTCTTGGACATTGTAATGCGTCTTGCGGCAGTTGAATATGAGTCTTGGGGCGTGAATATCTTTAGTTCTTCGCAAAAGACTCATTATAAACTTATTAAAAATATTATATTTTTCTTTTTTTAATGAAACATATCATTTATATTAAAAAAGAAGTGTCTTGGGGCAACCAAATGTGTCTTGGGGCATGCATTCTGCTATAAATGCTATATATTACAACAAAGTAAAAAGAAAAAAACGCAAATATAAGCATCATAGATCTACAACATGACCTCCCATCTTAAATGAACAATTAATATGTTATAAAACTACTACTAATCTATGCTACATGTGTTCAAGTGTGATTCCATGTGTCTTGGGACATTTTAATGCGTCTTAGGGCAGTTGAATATGAGTCTTGGGGCGTAAATATCTTTACTTCTTCGCAAAAGTTGCATATAAACTTATTAAAAATATTATATTCTTCTTATTTTAAAGAAACCATATAATTTATAGTAAAAAATAGGAGTCTTGGGGCGTCTTGGGGTGTCTTGGGGTCATTAGTAGGACCCGTTGGTTAGTGTCATCAGCAAACTAAACGGCATGTTAAAACTTAAGTAATTAGGGAAAAAAGCAATTTGCCAATTAAAATCGAATGCCAGCATTGAAATTAAACTTGATGCATCATGTCAGGTGACAAAAGACATTGAAAAGTAAAGGTAAAATCAGATGAAGAAACAGTTTAACTAGCTATATTGGTAACAGACCTTTTCAATAACAAGTTGTAATGTAGCTGAACTCGTATCAATATTTCCTTCCAATTCGATCTCAGATTCACACTGTTCCACACTCGGTAAACCAGTAGGACAAGGCTTGGGAGCTGAAAATTTCTTCTTTTTAACTTTACCCATATTGATTCTTCTGATTTAAACCTTCAACAACGATAAACAATGTCAAAATTTGATAAAAATCCTACAACGAGTTTCTAAAATGACACATGATTCATGGAGGCAGCCATTTTGATCTGGAGTAAAATTGTACGAATGATAAACGCGGCGCTGTCGTCTCGTATATTACACACTCGTTCATTGCCAATTGTATATTAGCATCCTCATTTATAATTTAAGTTCATTGATACATTTATTTGGTAATTAAAATAGAAATTATCATTTAAATGTAAAGCTTATTTGTGAAAAGAATGACATACAGGCCCTTTTGTGGGTTAAGGGGCTTAGTCCCCTAAATAATGAAATTTTATAGCTCGTTGATGCAATCAATGGGTTCGTAGACTTGCTTGGTTCCATTAAAACAATGCTTATGATAAAATAAAACAATTTAATGATTTATTTGGTTCCAAAAAAATATTGAAATTTTAAACATACAATTTAAAATGTTCATTCATTATGCATTATTCAAACTAGGGGCCTAGCTGTTGATTGCCAGAGTGGTCCTTTAAGATTAACAAATTTGTGTGCGTGCATCACCTTTATTATTCAATTACTGAGTTGGCAATTCCATTATCCAAAATGAATAAATATGCACGACCTATTAAACGACCCGTATATCGTTTACCGATATTATGGAGGGTCCTTGCCGATATCTATCTAGATCTATATCGATTCCGGATATTTTGTCACGCAATTTATGTTTACTGCGGCTCTTAATTATTGTAATACTGGTCGTGTTTTGTTTATAAATACTTTATCATGCAATGTAATTCAAAATCAAACATAATTCATGGACTGTATGCGTTCAATACTCTATATATACTCTTCAAACGCACGATTACAAATTTTCCCGCTATTTTTATAAGTGACACGTGTCACAACATTGGCGCACTTGTTGTTGCTATTGACAACCAGTCAGCTTCACTGTAGGTGGCGCTTTAAAGTTAAGATTGCATATTTACAAGATGGCGGCAACAGCAGACGCTGGAATTACAAGTGAAAGTTCTGGATTAAGACAACGGTATACACCTAAAGGAGATTCGGACTGGAATCCAGATTTACCTTATGGCGGGAAAGTTCACTTGGCTAGAAAAAAGAAAGATGATCCGTTTCATGTCCGAGCTTTAGAGGTAAAACTTAATTCTACATTGTTGGGTTGAAGTTCTTACGATAGATTTTTGTAGACCGAAGTTCTCTGTATTTCAGCATGGACCCTATGTGTATATATACAATGTAAAATCAAGTAGTGGTTATTCTTATATTTAAATAAATCGACACATTTTACTAGTAAACCCAATTTCGTACCCATAGGTTATCGAGAATCTTGATCTAGATTGGGAATCTTGTTAACTTCTGGGTACGAAAATGTAATAAACCTAGTTCTAAACATTTTTTAGAAATTCAGATTTTTTCTTTGGTGTTTCTTTAATTTGAAATCGTTTGTTCATTGAGTGTCTGAAATCCTATTCATAGTATGCTACTTAAATGTCATTTGACTCTTAACCTTGGTGATAGTTTAAACTATCAACTCTCAAATACGTTCTCAAACCTTGTTCACTGATCAGCCAATCTTATGAAATGTT
Source organism: Mactra quadrangularis (assembly GCA_025267735.1). NCBI lineage: Eukaryota > Metazoa > Mollusca > Bivalvia > Venerida > Mactridae > Mactra > Mactra quadrangularis. The sequence goes on along the minus strand of CM046300.1, from coordinate 51,180,274 downwards.
CGTCTTAGTCTTAGTTTCTCGATATTTCTGAAATACGTAAGCTCTATTTTTGTCATTTTTGTCATTTTTGTGGGGCACAATCTAGTTCCGGACGTATTTTCATTTGATAGAATATAATAGCGTAGTTTATTGATTCTGCCTTGTTTTCAAACATAACTTTGTAACAATATCGATGAGTTGTAAATTATTTATAATACGGTAACAGCCCAGGTAAACCAATCAATGAAACACGTTCTCTTACAGACCATGGTATTGACTAATAAAATATTGACTTCACAATCTTACAGATCAATATGCCATCGTTCTACGGTTCTACATTGGTTTCTTGTTTACTATAGATTTAATGTTTTCTGATGAATTAGTTCAACTTAGCTAAAATCAATACGATTAATGATCGTGGTGATATATTTAATTTCTCTACGCTGCTGTCCAGGTATTTTCATTGGAATAAAAGACATCAAAAAACACGCGTCATGCAGACCGTGGTGACATTTAAATCCCCTAGCGTTCATTCCAGGTATTTCCATTGGTATTAATCTTGTAAACTTGTACCATGATTGACTACTGTCTTATTTGTGGATCGTGATTCCATTAGTATGAGACACCTTGAGCTCATATACCCAGGGATCTTGACTTCTATAATTTTAAAATGCTAAATATAATTGGTCGTTGTAAATGAAATTTATTAAGCGTTCGTTTGAAATCTGTTAATTGGTGGCCATACACTAATATATCTACTCTACGAGTATATGAGTCAAAATATATTTTTGCAACAAAACTGGCATATCAAATCCAAAAAAATAAAGTATGTTTGAGAGTGACTTGGGGTATGTTTTTTATTCGATTGAAGCATACTCTTAAGAACCCATGTAAAAATGACCAATATTTCGACCTGTTTAGGGCAAAAAATATTATCATACCTGACCATGGTTTCATCATTTCCTTCATGTAACGAATTTTTATCATTGTATTTCTGGCTTATGATCAGACCTGTTCACTTTATTTTTGTTGGAAAACTTCAATTAAAATATGTTTTAATGTTAGGTTTATTGCTTTTTGTAATGCAATGACTGTTCCTCGTTCGACAAGCGTGTACGCACAGATGGGGTAGATACTATACCAATAGACAAAAACGGTTGGCTTCTAGAAACTACTAACGGACAAAATGGGTTGTCATTAAAGTTCTCCAAAACGACAAAAATCTGTTAAAATACAGATTCTACCAGTCGACTAATATCGGTTGGCATCTAGACTCTACAGATAGACAAAAATAGGTTGGCATCTAGACTTTACATATAGACAAAGTTAGTTGGTATCTGGGCTCTATATATACACAAAAATCGGTTGGCATCTATACTCTACAAATAAATGAAAATATGTTGGCATCCAGCCCATAAAAGTAGAACAAAACGGCTGGCATCTACACTCTTCTGTTAAACAATATTCGGTTCGCATATGCACTCTATAAATAAACAAAATTTGGTTGGCATCTGCACTCTACAATTAAAAAAATCGGTTGGCATCTAGACAATTTAAATTGACAATCAACCTTTAGTATCTTGACTCAATAAATAGACAAAATCAGTTGGTGTCCAGACTCTTCAAATTTTCAATAATCAGTTGGCATCTTGCTTCTACAAATAGACAAAATTTGGTTGGCATCTGAACTCTACAAATAGACGAAAATCGGTTGGCATCTAGCCTCAACCAATCCACTAAAATCAGTTGTCATCTAGACTCAACAAATAGACAAATTAGGTTGTCATTTAGACTAAACAAATAGACAAATTTGTTTGGTATCTGGACTCTTCAAACAGACGAAATTCGGTTGGCATCTAAACACAACTAATAGACAAATTCGGTTTGCATCTAGACTCAACAAATAGACAATCTCAGTTGGCTTCTAGACTCTACGTATAGACCGAAATCCGTTGGTGTCTTTCCTGTAAATATAGACCAAAATATGTTGGCATCTACACTCTACAAAAAGATAAAATTCGGTTGGCATCAAGACTTAAAGGATAGACAAATGAAGTTGGCATCTAGACTCATCAAAAGGCAACTTTGGTCTGCATCTAGACTCAACCAATTGACAAATTCGGTTTGCATCTAAACTCAACAAATAGACAATATCGGTTGGCTTCTAGACTCTACCTATGGACCGAAATCGGTTGGCCTCTTTCCTGTACATATAGGCCAAAATAGGTTGGCATCTACACTCTACAAAAAGATAACTAAAATTGGGATGGCATCTAGACTAAAAAGCTAGACAAATGAAGTTGGCATCTAGACTCACCAAAAGGCAACTTTGGTCTGCATCTAGACTAAACCAATTGACAAATTTGGTTTGCATCTAAACTCAAAAAATACACAATTCGGCTGGCTTCTAGACTCTACGTATAGACCGAAATCGGTTGGTATCCACACTAAACTTCAACTTGAATCGGATGGCATCAAGACTTAACAAGTAGACGGAAAACGGTTAGGTGCAAGACTGTTCATATCAACAAAACTCGAGTACATTTAGAAATTACAAATCGAGCAAAATCGGACTCCACAAATGAACTAAGATCGGTTGGCATCCAGACTTCACAAAAAGACAAAAATTGGATCCAGGATCTGCAATTGGTCCAAAATTAATAGGCAAATTTGCTCTTCAATGCGTCAAAAATTGATTGGCATCAAGACTCGATTTTGACAAAAATCAATTGGCATCCAGAAATCGTCCAAAATCAGTTGGCAAATAGACTCTACTAGTCGACCTTATTGGGTTGGCATCTAGACTCAAAATCAATAAAAAAGCGGTTGACATCCAAGCTCTGCAAATCGTCCAAACTCCATTGACAGCAAACATTTTCAAATAACCCAAAGTCTGTGGGTATCTAGACTGCACAAATCAACCAAAATCGGTTGGGATCCATCGTCTGCAAGTGGACCAAAATTGGTTTGCATATGCAATTTACAAAACGTCTTTAAATACTCCTTAAACGTGTTTCAATTTTACCATGTAAATGCCATTGAAATATTACCATTTTATTTTTGTCTTTTTGTATTATCAGCTATGTTTTTAAACATCTGTTGTAATCAGATGTACGTTACATCCTCATAACGAAACATTTTTTTATTTCAATGTTACTTCTAGAAACAAGTTAGAGTTATTCCTTGATGTAACAAGTTCTTTTTGATTAATCTATAATACACAAATGGTACCAAATTTTCTATTAAAGTATGAGTATACAAAACAGCACACATAGCTAACTCAACTTTACATCGATTATATCCATTAAAACGAAAGTTGAAAAATATTTTCTGCTTAAATTTCCTTGCTGTATCAAAATCACTCCTTGGTGTTACAAATTTTATTGTTACATCACTGAATGTTACATAAAGGATGTATTCCATGCATTTCATCATTTTATTAGACTCAATGGTCTTACCTATGATAAAGGTAGTTCTATTCATCGCTCAGAATATTAGATGTCTGTATTTCAAACAGGTTTCTGATTGTTACATGAAGGATCAATTAGAAATGTACGCAACCACCTCTTGCCCTTGAGAATGTAATTTTTGGTATTTGGCATCAAGAACGCGAGTTCCGGTTGCAGCCATATTGTTGTAAAGGAATACTTTTCAAAGAGGATAACAATGACGAATCTCTTGTAAATGGAGGAATAGTGGTATTTACTATTTATCAAGCTCTGTTACAGCATGGAAGTAGTTTTTGGGGACAACAAACAGAATAGAAAAAATACATTAATTACTAATTGTACTGTGTGTATAAGTGTGGTTTTCTGTGTAAATATGGATGAACTAAATGAAAAAAATAACTTCATTACTTTGGCACAAGGTTTCAACAAGTATTTTTTACCAAAATCACCAAATATTTACTTGGGAGATATTGAAAATAGTCACTTTGCTTGATTTAAATGATTTTTAAAGCATTTTCTTCATGTCCTAATGTGTATTCTGTGCGTAAATTATATCCAGATAGGTACATTCCACTGCTTAAAAGTTGTTTTATATTCCATGCATCACAAAAACAAGTTAATTTGGCCTGGGACCTATTTTTGTTGCAAAAATATATTTTGACTCATATAATATCTTTGAGATCATGATAATTCTTGATACAATTTCCGTGATGAGTAAAGTTTTACAATTAGGACTATCAAAATCGATGGTCTTACTCTTAATTTAGCGGAGTGGTCTTAATACCGGATGATTTTTTCTCAAATTAAGCATTAAAGACATAAACTCGTGAAACATCGTATGATTTTGAAATAACCAATCTGTTTTTTTTAATTGGAACTTTACCACCTGAAAGACTGAGATGGACGATTTGTTTTGCTTAAAATGTCATGAAAACAATAATTTATATACATGTACATGTTTATGGATTAGTATATTTATATCGTATACAATAGTATATTTAATTCTGATTTCAGGCTTTCGTTTTGTGTGCGACATTTGTGTTCGCTTTCTATGCATATTATTATTATGACAACCTACATTTCCACGTGACACATGCATACGCCCATCTAGGGTATCCTTCGGCACAGCATCAAGTTGGACAACGATATCTACATGGTAAACACAATTCTTACCTTCCCTTTTTTATTAAAAGATCTTATAATGCCTTCATTTTATAAACAGTGTTAGACTGTAAGTGGTGAATACATTAACCCTGCTGATTTAAGTACTCAACTTTTGTGTAATATCTAGTTTACCACTCAATCCATTTTCTTTGCAAACGATTTAAAGCTAATGATTTCAACTGACTAGTATAATCATAAATTATAATAACAAGTGCACAATCGTTTTCAAATAACAAGTTATTATTTTATTTTCTCAAGGTAAAGGAGTAGAGAAACACAAAGAAATGGCTATGAGTTGGTTCAGGTTAGTGACTGTATGTTTATACTCGTATGTTCATGTTGAATGTATTTTCTTAATTAGTTGCCACTCTCCGTTCCTAAGCAGAAACCGCTTAGATTCTTTTTTTCAATGTTTGTTTATGGCGTCCTTTTTATAAGATTTGAAAATGTAAAACATCTATCTCTTTGCTTTTTGGCTGTCTGAGAGGTCTGTGTTTTACTGCTGCTGTTCCTGATATGTTTGCACGCTCTATTTCCTATAATCAATGAAAGCTTGGCCATCTATTGGGCTTGGGTACGAATATTTGTTCACTCCGTTTCTTCCATTATCTTGCTGCATGTGTCTTGGATTCAAAGATTCATTCGAATGTTTGAGAAAACTGGATGTATGTATTAAAATTTGAAGCAGAAACAAGATGGGCTTCGCTTTTCCTATCTCGATCATGGTGATTTCCAAATTGCTTGGATTTGTATTGTTTCCATGATGGTCTTTTACTTTTTATATATACCCAAAGACTAAGTATGTATTTAATATTTTAGAATCATGAAAAGGGTTGTGATTAAGAAAAGGCGTCTGGGCTCGACTTAATCTTGATATTTCAAAATACACGTAATTATTTTTACATAGGGAAGAGTAAAAAGACAGGCAGGAGAGATAAGGGCGTTGTGCAGAACCTTGGTATCCTGCTTTTGAACAATCATTACAGTATGACTTGGTGAGAATGCACTATGTATTTTCTAACTATTTCATGCCATTTTTTTAAATTATATAATACAATGTTGCAGGAAAGCCGCAGACCAAGGACATCCGCATGCATCCTATAATCTAGCCGTTGGACATTTGAAGGGATATAAAACAGACCTTAAAAAGGGGTAAAACTTTTTGCTTTATATATTACAATCATTGAAACATCCAACTCGCGGAATCTCATTGATAACCTTTAATCTCAATTGAAAATCCACGGCGATGTTTCCGCAAATGTACATTGAAACCGGTTCTCCGAGCAGTTCCGATGCCTTAAAGGTACTCATTCACAGATTTCAACTTAAATATCTTTTTTTTTCTAAAACTAGGACATTTGTATGGAAATATTTTTGGAGGCACGAAAGAAGCGTTCTGTTATGACAATTTTAGTGCAAATTAACATACAACTACAGATGATGGTGTTTCATGAAGTAAATATCTACCTCGTATGTCACGGTATAGACACTGTTAGTGCATTTTTGTGACTTTTATTGTATATTTCTTGCAACATATAGGTCAGTTTGTCTTAAAATAATAAAATATAATTTTTTGACACAATTACAGACACTGAATGGTATCTTAAATTGTAGAAAAAAATAAACCAAATCTGTGAACCAGTACCTTTAATCTGTCGAATTTGTGGCATAGAATTGTCTTTATTATACTTGGAGCGCATACATGTACAATAATTATTTAACAATAGTACGAGAGGTGGTTGAAAAGTGTTGGGACTATTTATAATAATTAATCTATATATTTTTACATTATCTTTTATGTAATACACATATTTCATCGCTGCTGCAAACAGCCCGTAATATTTGGTTTCCTTAGCAACGCTATATGTGGTCACGAGCAGTAAATGTTGGCTTTTCGGCAATAAAATGGCGTTTTATGTTTGATAACATTTATCAAAATTAGCTACTTGTATATTTGATTATTTTTTACAGCGAAGCAAGAAAATTGATCCACCATGCCGCATCACAAGGTGTCAGTCACGCACACAAAGTTTTAAACAACGTTTGTACCAGAGGAGGCTGTGATGATTAAATAAACAATACAACGTGCATGTACATATATATCAGTAGTTTTCTATCATCAACGATAAATTGACTGTTACTTGTAAACATAATTTCAATGCAAACTGAAAGGTTAAAATAAAACAGACTCTTTTTAACACAACTACATCGTATATTATGAAGATTTATTAAGAGTTGTTTGTGTTATGTTCTGTTCTGTTCAGAGTAAAGAAAAGACACTTTTATATATGTCACCGAAATCACTAGCTGCGTTTGCATTTGAAATGTTTTGTCTAAGATTATTTATGAATCATTGATAACAGACTCTGAACTGGGTGTTTTCGAGTTTTATTTTCGTTCCAGACAGAAAATGTTATTTTCAAATACTGACATAGCTTGTACATGTATGTATTCTTGTACATAAACATGTTTGATTATGATATTTGTTCAATATGTTATTAAATAGCAAGTTGAAAAGATTAATTCCGTCCTTTGATCAAGATTGTTAATTGCACAGTTTGTTCGTTGTTTTGTATTTGAGTTGTTTTCAACATGGGAAGGGGTTTATGCGTGTTTATGTTATTTCTTAGTAAATTAAAAGAGAGATTATGTCCTACACTGTTAGCACTTTGACTAAGTTCGTTAAATTCTCCAATTGCTTCTTTTCTTGTGCTTGTATTGTATTGAATTAGAAAAAGAGTTTATATAATATTGTTTCTTAGTAAGTTAAAACATATATTCCGTCCTACACTGTCAGTACTTAGATCAAGTTTGTTAAACGCACAATTTGTTTCTTTTCTTTTACTTGTATTGTATTCAATTTGATAAAAAAATGTTCATTTATGTTATAGTTTAGCAAATAAGAAGAGGCATTGTCAGTACTTTGATTAATGTGTTTCATTAACCTGTTTTAAATCGTTCGGTTCTGTTTTTTTGTTTGGTTCAAATATATATTTATAGTTTATTATAATTATGCAAAGTTTATTATTACAATAAAATGTATCAAAAATGTTATTTGTTATTATGATAAGTCACATGTGGGGGACATTCGGAACTACCTCAGCGATTACTGCGTAACACACTTTCGTTGGTCGCCAGTTTACGGAATCACCCAAGCGGTTTTCCGAATGACATGGGGAACCGGCATGGTTACGAGTCTACAACCCTAGACTTACGTGCATGTACAAGGTATATTACTCCGAAAAATGTAGTTTGGTATTCATGTTCCGTAGGTGGCCAGTTTCTTCATTATAAATGACCAAGCTTTTGCTCCAGTGTTCATTTTGCGTCTTTTTGTATCGACTAAACGAAATCAACGTTGATAGTGGTGTTTGATATCGGTCTACAAATGAATTATTTGGTGTATGCAAAAAGTGTTGGTGTCATTTTAAAGAGCAAAGCCTTGGTTTGACGTGCATGCAAAACATAAATGACGTTTACCTTTATAATACTAAATTATAACGTTCAACATATTGGCCTGTATACTTCGCCCACACACTCAAACTTCGCACGCATACAATCTGTACTACAATGTGGTTGAATTACTAGTATGACGATACTAACTAAAATGGCGTCACTCCTTTAACATTTTGAACTACATTTCCTGGCGGATCCAGATTTTTTTCTGGTGGGTCCGAACTTTTCTAGGTGGGTCGGGGGTCCGAACCTCGAACCACAACCACATTATATACATTTTGCAAAAAAGTGCAAAATATTGATAATAAAAACTACATAAACATTAAATCTATGTTAAGCACAGAGAAAAATTGCTTCATACTACTTAAAAATGAATTACAAGCAAGAAATACACTAATAGACATGTACATTTTCCAAATTCTAGGAGGGGGGTCCGGACCCCCTGACCCCCCGCTGGATCCGCCCATGCATTTGTAGCATTAATCCTAGTTATGTACATGATGCAATGCTTGCGCACGATTTTATTTCATTTATGACCCAATCTTATCATATGTCGTATTTCGTGATGCCAATATATAAACCGATCTTTAGGGGATAGTCTCGGTTCCCTTAAAAAAGTCTCCAAAAACTCTTCACTCGTTCAGTTGTCTCGAGGCATCTGAAGAATCAAAACTTTTGTGAACTTCTGTGCTGCTTTCACAAAAAATCTTGCGAAAAAAGTATCGTAAGTCCATTTGATAAATTTTTTAGTTCAAAGTCAAAAGGATAAAAATCATAAGTAGGATATAATATTCAAAAGATATACAATATTCTACATAATTCAATAATATTTGGAATTGATTGGCCTTAAATGACCGTATCGTTAATGTTTCTGGCTTTTGACTTGTAAATATTTTGTTATCGTAAGTTTTTTTTTGTGAAAAGCGCCACTCAATTATTTTATTTAACAGTTTCTCAGCTGTCAAACTACTCTATTTCAATATGAAGCCTGTGAATTGTGATCTAATACTTTTGATAGTACTACTGCAATTTTCTGGATTAGCATTCGGAGACCTGCAACCAGGTAGGTTCGAAAACATTTTTTACTCAGAGTAACTCTTAGAGTTCTGGTACGAGAATGGTGCAAGAGCTACTCTCTCATAAATTTGCTTTTTTCTTATGATACAGTTAAATCTCGATTATTTGAATTCGTAGGAATCGTAAAAAATAGTCATGCCATATCGGAATTTTGTTAAGCGTCCGCGTGCGCGTAGGTTTTAGAGTCCACAGTCTAAAAAAACAACACAAAATTGTTGGTAAATTTTTCTTAAATAATTATGTTGTTCCGGGATTCGATAACTGATTTTTCTCAGGAAAAACTGCTAGTTCCTTGTTTCTGTGCAATTGAAAAATGAAAATGTACATGTGTCTGTTGTATATACTTTTTTATAGAATTACTTTAATTTCACATTAACGTCATAAACATTCATGTACTACCAAGTACTTATTTGTGTGAATACTAGCTAGAATGGACATGAGTTTTCGTTTTCAATTTGTGTGATTTTGTGAATAGGTACCTAGGTTGGTCAAACTTCAGTTGACCCTAGACAAAAGTCCAATTTGGCATGGCCTTATTATATTACATAGTAACCTCATTCAAATGCCACGGGATGCAACCGTGGTGTTTTGCATCCTAGACTAGATTGTCTCCCTTGCATATATATTTATACGAGTAGATACTCTTTTGTATATATTTCAATTGAATGCCCTAAGGGCATAAATATAATATCGTTTAAACATACTGCAGAAAAATAAGAGGGAAAATGGAAATAATATTGAAGTTTATATTAATTTTGAAATATTGATCTAATGGGCTATTTAGGTCCTTAATTGACATAAAAATTGTGTGACTTGTTAAATTATTAACACTGAACATACCATCTTAAAATTACTTGTACTAATGTCAAATTGAATTTAATAGACATGGTTATCTAAAAAGTTCGTAAACCGTTGAATAGTTTTTTACCTGTATTACAAAAGATGACACTACGCAATGAAGGATTGTACTTTTGACGTTCAGTCATACACACTACCAAGCGTTTGCCATCTTTTGGTGAAGCATATTATAGCTCAGGTCGTTCCAAAACACCACGCCAATCCTTTCTCATATAGAGAAGGGAAAAAGGCATGGTTACCAGAGCTGTCGATGTTTTACTGGGGGTTGTGCTTACGCTGTTGTTTTCCGTTTGTCTTTGTGAGAAGACGAACAACCTGCATGAGTCGTGCATAAGGTCGCACGATCATGTCGCGCTATGTACACTGTGTTCCCCTCTATATATCTAAGTATAAACATTTAGTAAAATTAAACACCACTATAGGCAACTTGATTTTAGGCAACACCATGTTTTAATTAATTTTGGCTTTATATCAAATATTCACTTTGTCTTGTTTGACTCAAAGAATCATTTTGGTTGAAAAGTAACTTTATCTACAAACCTTTTAGGAAACTTACATTGTATAAAGTCCAAATGTATATACATATATAAAATGAAAAAAGATGTGAAATAATTATGACTAAAACGTTTGTAGATAAAGTTACTTTTTAACCAAAATGACTCTGGGTGAGAATTTTTGATATAGAGCCAAAGTGAATTTAAAAAGTGGTGTTAAATTTACTAAATGTTTTCTACTATAAGAGGGTAAACAGGACCATGCGCCATGATCATGCGATCTTATGTACGACTCGTGCAGGTTGTTCGTCTTCTCAAAAAGACAAACGAAAACAACAGCGTAATCACAACCCCCAACAAAACATAAACAGCTCTTGTAACCATACATTATTTCCCTTCTCTGTATGAAAAAGGATTGGCGTGGTGTTTTGGAACGCCCAAAGTCATAACGCTTTTTGAGAATCGAAAGTGATTGAAATATTTAATATGTAAAATATTTGTGTTTTTGTTTTCGGTTTGTGTGTTTTTGTGAATAGGTACCTAGGTTTGTCAAAATTTAGTTGACGCTTAACAGAATTCCAATTTGGCATGGCCTTAGGATAAACGCATTTCGGATTATTTTGAAGGCGGTATCCAAGATTTTGTAATATTATTTGAAAACATATAAACTAGGATATCTATACATTATATATCATTTAATGCTACATTCAAAATTGTTTAGTTGAGTTCACAGGCGGCCTATGTTATCCTCTCATTTTCAACGCGTATATAATAAGATTATGTGGCACTGAGGGCTTTACACGTATCACAATAGATATTTTTCTACATTTGTCATCTTAACAAAATGAACTAGAAATGTAAAATAAAATTTATTAATTTCAAAGTTTTTATATATTTTGCAAAGTTTTACATGGAAATGTTGTTACTCGCATGCCATCAAAGAATTTCAATAAGTATATATCCTTGAGAAAGCTTAGTATTTATCTTAAATGGTAAAAGAAATGCAAATAAACATGCAAAATTACACATGTAGTTCATTTTATTGATGTATATGTATTCATAAACCAAATAGATACATACAATCAAATCACATTTATATTTTCGTTGAGTTTAGTCTTGAAATAATTTCTACAACCATTCTTCCTCCTAACTGATTATAAAATCATGTAAGGCAGTTGTCGGCCATTGACTGAAGTATGCGTCTAGTAATAGGGGACCTTAGTCAGTTATTTCCCCTTGTATACTCTTCAAATAGGTAAGTCCAATTAGTTAGATTACTATGACCCTTGTGATGGACAGCAAATAAATACATTATGTTGATATGGCGTTAAACTCAATTCCCCGTGAAGAATCACAATTGTGATACAAAAGATTGTAAAATACAAAAAAAATTTAATTCTTTTCTTTTTTCAGTACCATTCCTAGGAGAGGTGCAAAATGTTAGTTTATCAATCAGTACCACAAGTGTACATGATCTAGCAGAAATCTTCGCCAATAAAACCTTATCACAGAACTTCAACCAATTGCACAGTCCCTTATTGCTAAATTTACACGTTAAATGGAGCCCACCAGTGGACAAGGGCAGTACGGGTGTTATAGATCATTACGTCATACGTCTCGGAAGAGTCAAGAGGAATTTGTTTCCTATTCCTCCTGAATTCATTAAGCCTGTTAAAACATACAACCTTGCAAGTGTAAGTAATATTGTTAAATTGTATTCAACAGTCAGTGAGGCATACATTAACCCCCCTGATTTAAATGTTCAATATATGATAGCATACATTTAGAATATTTGTATATAGATTTACTATTAGACCGTTGCTTAAATTAATGGGCCCTAGTTGAGGTCGAAAGTTCCATGGTACGAAAACAAAAAAGTTCCGTAAAAATTAGTACCGAACGGACAGATTTTATCAGATACTTATTCTATTCGAGCGCTCTTGAGTTTATCAAAACGAACATTTTTGCTGGGGATTATATCCGAGTTTTTCGAGTGTGGATAAAATAATTTCAGTGCGTACTGCGGACCGGACACTTCTACCGACTTTTAATATTTGCCTTGGTTTCTTGACCTATTTATGAAAATAGTATTCTACACACTCTATATAGTTATATGGAATATATTTAGTTTAGTTTAGGACTTGTTTTGTTTTCGGCGCACCTGTCTAAGCCAACTTTGACCTATATATTAAAATTATGACTAATACAATTTGATCTACCAAACATGTTTGTCTAATGAAATTTATATATATGCTAATCAATTATACATTCGTCGTGGTACGCTTCTGTTGGTATGACTAATCTGCGAATATGGCTATTTATACTTCAAGCAAAATTAACCCTTTATAGCGCCGAATATAACGGAGCCCCTAAAGTGACATTTTGAAATACTTTTTTTATTATCACAACTATTTCGTTTTTTTCGAAATAATTATTTCGTTTTTTTCGAAATATTATTTCGTTTAAACGTAATATTATTTCGTTAAATCGAAATGATTATTTCGTTTTTTCGAAATAATATTATTTTGTTTTTTCGAAATAATTATTTCGGTTTTTTCGAAATAATTATTTCGTTTATACGAAATATAATTTCGTTTAAACGTAATATTATTTCGTTAAATCGAAATAATTATTTCTTTAAATCGAAATAATATTATTTCGTTTTTTCGAAATAATTATTTCGTATAAACGTAATATCATTTCGTTTAAACGAAATAATATTTCGAAAAAAACGAAACAATATTTCGAAAAAAAACCGAAATAATATTTCGTAAAAACGAAATAATAATACGTTTAAACGAAATAGTTGTAAAAATAAAAAAAGTATTTCAAAATGTCACTTTAGGGGCTCCGTAGAATATCAAATATGGCCAATTTGCACAAGCTATAACATTTTTCTTTCACATAGGACATAGTTGAGTTCACCATTGAGTTACCAACAGATATTATGCCCTATGATTATGGAGTACAAATAATTGCTTTTGGGTCTGGTCAAGTCCAAGAAGAAAGAGATTTTGTATTTTACAAGATTCATGTAATTCAAGTCAGCAATTCTGGAACGAATAAGCTTACCCAGTCAGGTAGGAATTTCAAGCATATTAAGTTAAAAACGTTTTAGAGAGATTTGAAGTCTACTTCCATATACATACTCGTTCAGACGACTTTACAATTTAGTGTGATAGCCAGTCCTTTTATCATAGAAATCACCACCAGGCAGACGACCCCTCACAGTAAACAGTTATACCTGGGTGGAGTCAATCTGATTAAAACCCGATCTAAAATTTTCCGCTTGCCTACTCGCTAATTTAGATCTGGCCTTTTTCAAACAAGGACCCTTTTCTCATTATAATATTAATGACGAAATTGTTATGATACGTAACTTGTTTACATCGTCTACGTCATGCGATTTGAAATGAACCGTCCAATCGCAGACTGTGAATAATACCGCTGTTAAATTAGATTGCAAACCTTGGTCTAAAAACAGAAATTACGAAATCAAAATGTTATAAATAGTGTTTCGTCTAGATGAAAACTACGCATTGATTAGTCAACATAAAGGTTATCTCGACGTGACCCTCCATTGAGATAGTAGAGATCCTTTACGGCAATGCTTTACAGGATATCTGTTTACGGAGATTGGGGTGGAGTGGAACAACTGTAGGTAAATTTGTTGCTCAATGAAATAAGCAGTGTCCCTAGTGGGATTCATACTCGGGATATCTCAATCCCTAAACGTGCGTCATACCACTGGACCCACAGGCGACCGGCACGGTCCCGAATCAAAAGCACTAAATACTCATATATATGTATATATTGGGTTTTTGATTAGGGACCGTGCCGGCCGCCTGTGACTGGACCACTGTTCCGACTAAATCTACAAATACAATGCACGTGTGATTACCTCTTTTTGATTTCAGGAAATCAGACTGTTTCAATTTAGAAATTAAAAGATCATTAAGAAAACTTACTCATATCAACTAAATTATGATATAATTATGATATATATGATATTGCAATTTGATTAAACCCCAATCTAAAATTATCCTCTCACGCATTCGCTTAATTTGGATCTGGCTACTTCATATAAAGGGTCACGTTCAGTTGACCTTTGCTTATATAACATTCATGACAAAATCATTGTGCTCAGTGACTTATTTACACATAGTCTTTATGGCATAATTTGCAATGAACTGTCCAATTACAGCCTGTGAATAACACTACTGCCAAATCACTGGCGGCCGGCACGGTCCCGAATCAAAAGCACTATATTATGTATATACAGTATATAGTGTTTTGGATTCGGATCCGTGCCAGTCACCTGTTTGTTAAATTAGATCACAAACTCGGTCTAGATATAGAAATTACGAAATCACGATGGTATTAGTAGTGTTTCGTCTAGATGAAAGCTGTGTTTTGATTGGTCGATACAAAGGTCATCTCGGCGTGACCCCCTGTGCGATGTCAGAAGATCCAATACGACATCAGTCTGCTTGATATTTGTTTACAGTGACAGAGACTGAGACGGACGCGTTAATCTGTAGAATGTAATGTCTTGTTTATTATATAACAAATGATCCGTTTTCTGTTTTAGAAATTCTTAAAACGTTGTTTGATGACAGAGGTATACAGATTATGTCTCTCGAAGGTTCCATACCAGTAATCTTTTTTGGTTAAAATAACAGACCATTCATACAGAGGTAAGGACGATAGTTTTCTATTGGTGAAAGCCTGTCAGTCTGCAGTACATATAAGTAAAATATGTGATAGGTATACTGCCGACGAAATGAAGGAGTTTCTGGATGTCCGCAATTTCGTACCCAGAGGTAATCAAGATTCTTGAAAATCTTTATAGCCTCTGGGTGTGAGAATATATTGTCTATGACAACCACGTGATAGACAGGACAACCAAAATCTACAAATAAGATAACGTAATTGCTACTAAATTGACCTGTTCAGACAACCACTTATATCCTTACTTCGTTAACTGTATGGCGTATGTTGTAGCTATTTGTGGTGTTTTTTTGTTGTTGTGTTTAACGCCGTAGCAACACAGTGTATCGGTCATATAACGGCAGTCAGTCAACCTACTCACTGTTCCTGGAAAGGCTATATCTCTGGATTAAGTTGTTAACCAACAACTAAGCGCATACTATCCTTCATAATTAAAAATCATTTGAAGGATGGAGAATGGCCGTAGAAATAATTTCATGACCAAGCTCCACGAAAGTAAGGTCCGCCCGGGAATCGAACCCACGACCCCTCGATCAGTAGACTTGAGTGCTACCAACGTGCTTCTAGTTATTTGTCTTGGACCATAATGGCTCATGACTGTCATATTTGGCGATTACCACCATCTAAAACTCATCTTTAAAGTGGCATTGGCCAAGCTGTCATACGTTTGGCAAAAAAGTGAAGCCATTCAAGTGAATTCAATAGACTGATTAAAGATTGCAATGGCGCTCTTGTTTCTTTGTTATTCGTGTCGATATCGAATGCAAATGAATGTAAATAATACTGTAAGAACCATATGGTTGACTTTTGAATGATCAAATGTGATTACAATTTCAGGTAAAAGTAGTGTCAGAACAGAATTGTACCAACCTTTTACTTTAATAATTTTACATTTATTATATGAATTCCTATATATGTACTATTATTGTATGAAATTTGAGAAATAAAAAGATCTGTTCTGTGTTTGTGTTTTATTAAATTCTATTGGGTAACTATTTATATGTACGAGCACAGGCGGTCGGCACGAGTCCGACCGAATAAAAAACGCTATATAGTATGCATGTATAGCGCTTTTGATTCGGGACCGTGTCGGTCGCCTGTGTGTACAAGTAATGGACTATTTACTTGATTTGCATACATATATGTGCAAACATATACAATTTAAGTTCTAGATAACATTTATAAACATAATTGAGTGTTCTAAGATTCATAGGCGGATCTAGCGGGGGGGGGGGGTCAGGGGGGTCCGGACCCCCCTGGCATTTCCAAAATGTACCTGTCCATTATTGTATTTCTTGACTGTAAGTCTTTTTAAGTAGCATGAAGCATTTTTTCTTGGAGCATAACAGATTTAATGGTTATGTAAATTTTATTATTTATAGTTGAATTATTCTGCAAAATGTGTATAATGTGGTTGTGGTTCGAAAGTTTGGACCCCCCCTAGAAATGTTCGGACCCCCCCCCCCCCCCGAGAAAAAAATCTTGGAACTGCCCCTGTGATGAATGTATGACTGTAGATGTGGACGTGAAAAGATCTGAAGACATATTTGAACGGCAAACCTCAAAATGGAAAAACCCGCCACCAGTGTATCGTGCGTTATGTATTCATACATGGATATGTTTTGTATAGAAAATGCCTGTACTATTCCCAGCCATAAATGCACTAAATATTACTGAACATTATTCAAGCCTGGTACAGTTACAGCTCATGTGACCCCAGGTCAACAAATCATGTACATAATAATTGACAATCCTTGAATATTGAATTTATAACCTTAGGGGGCGGAAACTAAACTTTTAAATATTACCTACAGACACTGTGTGTCCGAAATATTGTAACATTTTATAACAGTACATTGTCAATTTGTCTGATAGCATTACAAGGCGGTTGTCATTATATCAAACATCAAACAATATGGATAATTAAATGGATTGTTTTAATTAATTTGATTTTTATTGTTGATTATTTAACTACAAATTTGAAACATATTTTTCGACAGTTGTGTACTTACGTCATTACGGTGAAATCAATAAACAGTGACTAACGACATTATAAGGTTTAATTAAAATTCGAATTCACTTAGTCTGAACTGTGACTTTTATGTGAACTAAATTATGGAATATGTATTTTTTTAAAAGCTGTTGATATATTGGATTTTACATCATTGACATACAAGGTAATACGTAATGCTATGTCATATCGGAATTTTGTTAAGCGTAAGCGTAGGTTTTAGTCCTCAATCAAAATAAAAAAGTTGTTGGTATAATTTTCTTGAATAATTCCGATGTTCCGGGATTCGATTCTACAATTTCAGTGAAAATTGTGTTCGGCAACGATGTTATTCATCGTAAGCAAATTTATCATAACCGCGTCATTAATACAATATATATTTTATGTGAAAAAAACCACTTCTCATTTTATATTAAATTCAGACAATTGTTTCATATTATGACGATGTTATTTCATTGCAAATATATAACATGCATTGTTTTTTTTGTCGTAAAAAGATATTTGTGTTTTCGTTTTCGGTTTGAGTGTTTAGTGAATAGGTACCTAGATTTGTCAAATTTGTGTTGACGCTTAACAGAATTCCAATTTTGCATGGCCTAATATAGAATTTTGATTATTTTATATATTATTACACATTTACAATAAAGTTCCTCTATTAAGATCCTCAAAACTCTGCATAGTCTTAATAGCATTTTTTTTTCAAATTAAGCAGTTGGAATACACAATAGACCTACGTAAAGAATAACACATGATTTTGCTGACAAATATGTTTTTTAAGCAAAGCTTTACCAGAAATTCCAAGGTTTGAACTGCAATCGAACTTTCGACAATTAAACCACAAGGGTGGGCGACTCTAACAAAGTCTCTGTTAAGTACTATAATATTATGTACTTTGCAGACAATGAAATGCAATTGTTCTATTATACCTCTGTTACACACACTATCTTTATTATCTTATTATTATATTTAATTGTATTAATCTAATCTACGAACTAAAATATCCGAATGACAGTATAATTTTAACAATGCTATATAAAACAATTAAAGCCCCTAAATTGGGTAAATTACGATGGTGTCAGTGGTAATTTAATATGTAGAAAGCTAATATTTTATTGTCGTGCTCATAATGAACGAATTCAAGGTGAAAAATAATAGTAAGTAGTACCGGCGACCGAGACAGGTCAAGCATGAACCCTGTATATGTATATAAGGTCCTAGGGTCAAGGCAAGTCGTTAATTAAGGTAAGCCTTAACAGAATTTGATTGGAATAGAAAGAAGAAAGTATATAAACATGTTTTTTTGTAAATTGATTCGAGAGTTTAAGATTAAACAAAAAAGGTAGTAAAAATACAGAACAAAACTGTTAAATTATTACGGACTTGAGCTCTACTCAGTTACTAAATCGGCCTCAAAAATGGTCTAAGAAACACTTTCAAGTACATATCAATTATCAGATGTTTTTTAGTTCGAGTAGGCATAATATAAACTTTATTCAATTAGGTCAATGAATCTATATGCTACACGTACATATGCATATATATTTAGGGCCCTTCATCAGGTTAATGTTCCAATAGCCACAAGTTTGGATATTTCGGTAAGTAGACCGTGAACTGTCTATTAGCCGTTACCAGAAAAAATATCAAGCGTCTGTAGGAAAAGATGAAGAAAAGGTCGACCAACAACAAAAACATGTTTTCGGTTTGTTTCTCACGTTTTATGTTTACAAAATGCATACATTTGATTGTCAATGATCAATTTTTTTATGTTCATTATTTTTCTCTCTCATCACTATCATGTCGACTCATAAATAAGTCCATAACATTCTTATCAGTTGTAATTAGAACAAATTTCGGATAGTAATTTCGGACAACATGTTGCATAAGCATTGAATCAAAGTTTGATAAGGGCTCATCGACTCAGGACAATTTATGGATAATTTTGATTTTTATGGAAACTTTTTCATCATACATTTTTGATGTAATTTCTCATCAATTTTGAAGGTTTATTCTTATATTTTAACTGTTAGACAAGGTATGACTTGTGGGAAGGTCAATAGCCTAGGTGTAGTTAATTTATTACGTAATGCACTGGTTGGTCATTTATAAACTGAACCTTTTATGTTGGGGCAGTTACAGGATTGTTGGGGAAAAAGATCTGCGGATTTACTGTTGAATTCCATTTGCTATTCTCTTCAGCAAAGTTTTCAAGCAAAATATAGCAGGGGCTACTATAGTCCTAAATATAAGACCCTTCATAACTATTTTATCATACGGACGTTCTTCTGTTATGCAGGGTCTTAACGGATTGCTTCAAAAACGCATAGCAAAATATTTTTTTCAAAAAGTAAATGAATGTGGGTCAAATTAGCACCAATCGATAGATAAAAGTTTACTTTTATTCTTTCCATAAAGCAAAAGATAAAAATCAGTTTTTTCCCATATGAAAACACCAATTACTTTTCCTGCTATCCAGGATTGTCGCCGCTTGCCTCCATTTTGAACTGAATTCGTGTCGGTAAATAAAGTTTCGAATCGCTTACAGTTTACTTAAACGAATTTTAATCTCTCAAGAGTAGTCGTTCTTACTGTCAACAGTCACAAGTATGCACGGAACGGTCCGGATACTGGCTTTTATACTGTACCTAATATATTCGTTCAAAATCATTTCTTACAAATGGCGTGACCAAATTTAAATTCGGATTGCTTTGGCTATTATTGCACGATTATTGTGACAAACTGAAAGTACTCGTTAATAAAGGATTTTAAATGGATTTTTCGACTGTCTAAGGTTAGCATTTGAAATTATTTTACTTTCATCATGTGTATTTTTCGTTTATCTTTCTATTGGTGTATCGTTTTATTGCAAATTTTTCGAATTAAAACGAGTAGAACGTTCAGACCTGATTCGATGTCTGTACACTAAAATTTTTGCTATGCGTTTTTGAAGCTATCCGTTAAGACCCTACGTAACAGAGAAATGTCAAAATGATAAAAAAAGTTACGTAGGGTCTTATATTTAGGACTAGGGCTACTATAATTGGTATCTGGAGACTTCGGTAAATGACTATATCGGTAAATTGATTTTATATAGTAAATCGTTTGGAGAGATCGGTAAATTGATATTGTATAGTGTAAATTACAAAAGTAGGTGTGAATAACAGTGGCTAATGATTAAATAAAAATGAATTAATATACAAATGTACTTACATTAAAATATTTATTATTTAAGTTGTCCTATTTGACAGTTTATATTTCTATGTAATTATTATTCATTGTATTAAAAAAATTAACGTTTGATAAAGTAAAGAAAGTGGATCATTGTGAATGTGTATTAACTTAGATGAAATAGTAAATAAAATTTATAAATCTATTTTATTGTTGACTTTTTATCAACTTAATGACTGATATGAAATAAAAGATTTACAACAAATATTGTGCTAATTATGTGCACACCTGACTTGTTTGTGACCAAACTTTAATTGGCCAATTGATGACAATTAAGCCATTCAAACTTTAATATGAACAATCATGATTGTTTTAAACGCACCGGTATTTTATTATCTAATTGGCTGTCATCAATGGCAATTTATCTTTTGAGTGAACATAGTTTTTTTCGACTCCAGTTTTTTTACTGTTTTATGTTTCAGGCTCGATTCCATGAATATATTGCATTTTATAACAAATACGATGTAATTTTTATTATCACATGGTTTGATAAATATATGTCTAAAAATTCTGTATTATCTTATACTTTTTATGTTGTTTGCTTGATTCCCGTGGATTAATTAATAAATTCACTGAATTATCTTTTGACTTCATTAATATTTTATAAAAAATATGATTTTATTTACCTTTTTTATCGTTTTTTTTTCAGGCATGGTTTGATTCCCGTCGATATATTACAACGATTTATTAATTGATACATACAATGTACTTTTTATAATGACTTGAGTTAATGTATATTATATGTATTTTTTATACTTTGTTCTAATTTTATTTCGTTTATTTCAGGTCTGGTAAGATTCCCGTCGAAAATATTGAAACAAATTATTTATTTATATAACATAATCTTTTTATAATTAATTGTTTCACGACGTGCTATCAACTGTTATCTTTTTTTTTTAATATGACATATTATGCATGACATATTTAATAAAACAATAAAATAGATGAATTTATGTTAGTTATTTATTATTCTTATATCTTTTTTTAAAATATGCAATTTGATCTGAACTCCATGACTTATATGAATAGAGATCACTGTAAGGATCGACAACTCTGTATGAGAGATTGTCACTCGTATATATCAAGAAAAAAGAAAATATTATTCAATATTGAGAAATTATGATTTTATTAAAATATAACAACATTTAACAAACAATTTCAAACAATAATGTTCAAACAAATCATAATGAACATTGATTATCACACATTCAGAATAATTACACTATACAATATCAATTTACCGATCTCTCCAAACGATTTACTATATAAAATCAATTTACCGATATAGTCATTTACCGAAGTCTCCATAATCCCTATAATTATAGGTACCGCCTACATTCGGAACAACCTAGACCTTTCATGAATGAATAATCTCGGAAGGATTTGTGGGGGGTCTTCACCGGATTTTGGTGATTTTACTACCTAGTCGAAGCGAATCACGTAACGGTTACACAAAATAGTTCCTGTAGTATACACACAGATCTTTGTGTAAGCATATTTATTTGTTCTAAATTGAACCAAATATTGTTCATCGGCATGATTGAAATGAGTAATTTCAAATTTACGAACTAAAAAGAAACTTCAGTCATCGCCTAAATCGCCCTGTACTTGTTTACATAGTTTCAAAATGGCGCCTAAATATGTCCGAGGTTATTGGTAGTGAATGGCCGAGGATGTTCCGAATGGTACTGCCTATTGATGGAAAAGAGATGCAACTTAGTGATGCAGGTCGTTGTAGAGCCTACACACATAAATAATTAAATCAACATTTAGTCTTAGTCTGCTTCTTTTCGCCCCAAATTCTCTATTGGGTGTTTTAGTCATGCTGTACTACAATGCTATGAGTGGCAAGCACAGGCCAGTTCAAGCATTCCGATCATGCAAATTTAGTATGAGAAAATGAGGGTATGTTATCCCCCTTTGTGTTGATTTATAGAAGGACCAAAGGGAGGTAACTAGAAAACTGGAACATTTGTTTGGACAGTATACAGAAATTAAGCCTCTAAAACTTTCATGATACCTTAAAGTGGAAAAGACATTCATCTCTTCCACATATCAGCAGTATAGCTAGATACTACCCATGGTTACAGTAATTGATAAGTAAAAAACTCAACTTTTCCATGGGCGGCACTGTGAGTTGAAAATAGCTGGTGTATAAGTGTTTGCTTCACAATTCAGTGGTTCATTTCCTGGTAAGAAATGGTACCAACAGCTCTTGCTTGGCCCTCAACATTAAAAGATGATATGCAAGTTATATTTAAATCTTATTTTTTTTTCAGATATTGTTATAATTCTAAGAAAATCATGAAACCACACAGATTTATGTGCTAAGTTCTTTTGTTATTTTAACTTGAAATAAGTAGACAAAATGATCATAAAAGCATTCAGGCTGCTCTCTGCGGGAGGATCAAATCCAACATGTGTACAGTGTTTAAAATGTCAAATACAGTCTTCCACCAGACAGAAATTACTGTGTAGAAGGTTTTCTCAGACTAGTTCCGGGACAAAAGATGGAAGTATTTCAAGAAGTAGAAAAATGTTCTATATAGCTGGACTATTATCTGTGGCTTTTGGTGGAACATATTTTAGTTTAAAAGAACAATACAAGAGGAAAATCAGAGTAACAGCTGGTGGTTTTGTTAGATTTTTGAGGTAATTATCATTCAAAGTTTTAACTCATTCATAACTTTTTGATGTTGTTTAGTTAATGTTTAGTTTACTCTTGTATGAAAGCCTTAAGGTATTGGTAGGAATGCCATGGATTGGATGTACAATGTGTTTACTGGGTAAAACTTACCCTGGATGGAGTTTTCTTTTGTCCTCTCTTACTAAGTCTTACTTAAATAGTTTTCATTTTACATTTATCAAACCTGGTTGGAATATTTGTAGCCAAGAAATTAGTGAGACAAACTGACCGACAGAATTACATGTATGTCCTTTTATATTACATGACGAGAATTGTATTTGTTGTAAAATAGTTTGTAGATGATAAATATGTACATATTTAAGTGAAATTAAGTCCTTTATAATAAAAAATATATTCTGTTATATGATTCACTGAATCTTGAATCTCAAAAAGCTACGAGTTTAAACACTGGAATCATTAAGTTTGTAAACGTTTGTATTTGTAGATTAGATTTCTAATTTCTCTTTTTCAGGTCAGCCGTGATTGGCATGTCAGTATCTATAGATTATAAATTATCATTATGGAACTTGGAGGAGGAATCAGTCGAGTATGACAAGGCTATAAAACTATGTCATAAACGATCAGCGGAGAAATTGTTAATGGGCTGTCTTAACAACGGTGGTCTGTATGTCAAACTTGGACAAGGATTGGTATCAATGAATCATGTTTTACCTAAAGAATATGTTGATACTTTAGTTATACTACAAGATAAGGCATTATCTATGGAACCTCAAGATGTAAGTCCTTTAAACTTTACTTAGGTGTTTTTATATAAGTTTTCATTCAACTGATGGAGGAGTCATGGGTTCCACTCAGGAATGGACATATCTTCGTGGAGTGGGTCATGAAATATTTGTTCATTCTCCTTCTTAGATAGATAGATTTATTTCAGCATTAGGCTACACATATTGGTACAATTAATAAAATAATGTGACATAATATAAATATAAAATTTAGAATTAATTTTAAGACAATAATTTAAAAAACATGAAAATATGCAATTTTGAATAGTACCATGACATGCTTCCCAATACCAAGGATAACACAAAAAAGAACTAGTCTTTATTTCCATTGTGGTTCTTACCACTGATTCTAAATCAATGGGGCTTTTAGGGAGGGGGTTGAGCTTTTAAGATTATCACAGTGCTAGATTTTGAGCTTAGGAATTGAGAAGGACTTGGTTTGAACCACTCAAGGAGATTTAATAATTTCATTTTGATTGCTTCACTTCACATAGGTGTAAATGGATACCTGAAATAAGAATAGAATTCCATTGCTGCACCAGTTCATTGGCCGCATGTAAACCAAGTAAAATACATCCAATGGAGATTGATAGATAGTTACCAGTAACCAAATGAGAAGGGGGTATTAGTTGTAAAATCTTCTAGTGTGAATCAGCATGAGACTTGGACTATAATAATTATTATACTATTTTTTACTTTTTCATTCTATTAGTATAAGCCTACTATTAGTTTACAAAATATATCTTCATTTTAGATGGAGGAATTATTTATAGAAGATTTTGGTGCTTCACCACATAAAGTATTTAAAGAATTTGATGAAGAACCTATGGCAGCAGCTAGTTTAGCTCAGGTACATCGTGCAGTGACACAGGAGGGTAAAGAAGTAGCGGTCAAAGTAAGTTACATGTATATGTATAACATTGATTTTCTTGCCTAAAAATTGGGCTAAAGTTACACCTTTTCACAATGAAGAAAAAAGACAAAAATTCATACAACATGACTAAAATTCCACTGTTAATAATATATTTTAGAAAAATATTATTTCAAGCCAAAAGTCTAAGTATAATAGCTATCATCCAATGTCTGTTACACTGTTTGTGGTATGGTCAGATACATTGACATGTTGCTGTAAGTACTTTTTATTTGAGTAAAGTTTTTAAAAAGACATTGATTTATGAAAACAAGTACAGTGTATTCATTTTCTAAAGCTTTTTTGCAAATTTCTCTCCATTTTTTCACAATTAGGTGAAAAAAGCATGAACATTCTTATTTATGAAAAGCTAAAACTATCACTGGATGGCTAAAGTGACTTTGCCACTTGGCCACTTTTCAAACTCTAAATTCATGGGCTGTTAATAAAAATATGTATTCGTTCTTTTTTATTGCCTTCAAATGTCTAGTTGTCTAGTATTTTATCAGTGCTAGCCCTGGCTTTTTTTTTCTTTGAGCCAATTTCATGACAAAAATTGAAGTCGCGACAAAAAACGAAATCGAGACAAAAATGAAGTCGCGTCAAAAAATGAAGTCGCATGAAGAACTTGAATTGGTGCTTTTCTTGTCTCATTGGATGATGATATGAATAGTTAAACAAACCTAGTGCTCTTTGAAGATACATGTTCAATGGCAATGACTTCGTTGTTAACATAAATCTTTGATAAATAATTCTATTATATTGTCTATTTAGAACAGCATATTTCTTTTAGCTAAAATAAAGTACAACACTGTTACCTATGGTTACAACATGCTCTCTAGTTCAATAAATTTGAAATATTTCACATTCTTATGCATGTATGATCAATCAATATTATAATTAAAGCCATCATGAATTTTCATCAACAATTTATAACTTGTACTTGCTAACTATGTGTTAAACAGACATTTATGTTTACATACATTTAAAAGTCAATGAGGAATTCATATATCGCTTGCGGCTTGTTTTAAAATATCACATGATAGTGAGCTGTCAGTGGTTTGAATGTTTCATCATGTTTATCTAGAATACATGTAAGTTATAAATATATATATGTGTGTGTTTGTATGTGTGTCTGAAGTCAGGTCTGGTGTTTTATAGTATAGGCATTGGTGTGATTTAAAACCATCCCTTTATCCACACTATATGGTTGATTAGGTCAGTTCACTTTATATAATTCAAAACAACAACTCAAAAGCAGAATTGACCTTGGTCCATGGGGCAGTTGGCTACACGCTGGATTTTAAATCTAGTGTCCTTACAGGGGTTGCTGGTTCAAACCTCATTAGGGGCTGGTTATACTCTGATATGAAAATATGACAACAATGTTGATTTTCCTCCATTTAATAAGGTATTTGGAGAAGTTGTCAGCCTTATTGAAAGGGTAAATGAAAACTGGTTATTGACATAGATTCAGAGGAGCTAGGTTAGGTGAGAAAGCTTCTGTAGAACGACCATAATTTGTGTGGACACAATGTTAAACCCAATTCATTAATGCTAAGAATTATACTCATTACTTAGGTATTTGCAATAAGTATACATACTGTAAATGTTTTTCTCAGACTTAGTTTATGCCAATGAAGTAATTATTATGACATAACCAATCAGACTCTTGCTTTCATAACCCCATCAGTGGCACTGCTTATTTAGTTAAGCAATAAATGTTCCTTGGATTGCTTCAATCCATCCAGAAGTAAATGGGTATTGTGAATGTTACTTCTTGGTATCTAAATCTGAGGTTATAAAAGTGTGCTGATCTTGTATATGTATGGTGCAGCATTAAACTAGTGTATGTACTTCTTTATTTATAGGTAGTTTGATTAGTTTGTGATGACACTTTGATATGGAAGCAGACTTAAAACCCAAACTTTATTCATTATTTCAGTATATGATATTATTTCTATTTTCTAGATACAATACATAGACTTACAAGACAGATTTACTGGTGATATCAGAACGTGTGAAATATTATTAAAAGTTATTGGTTGGATGCATCCAAAGTTTGAGTTTGCTTGGGTCTTACAGGTACGCTTTATTTTATCTTTCATATTAATTGTTCCAGAAGCTTAACTCTCAGTTAATGGCTTATCTTATAATGAATCAAGAGGTCATATGCTCTATTTCAGGGCAGGACATACATGCCTTAGTGGAGTTTGGTTTTGAAATATTTTCTGCTGCCATTCTTCTGCTACACTCTGTATCATATAGGGCAGTTGTCAGCCCCTGGCAAATAGGGGTAGATTGTATGATTACCTCAATATGAGTAAATAATGTTTACATGGGGTTTTTAGTTTTTTAGACTTTCAGCGATTTTGCCGAAAGGCTTAAGTTATACCACAAGTCAAAAACTATCAACGATTCAAATGCCTGACCAGTTTAATCTGCGGAGTGATACTTGTGTCTCTGATATAGTACGCAGTCAGCGATAAAAGTAGTTCTGTCATCTTGTTAATGCAGTAAACAGTATACATATACAGGGAAAAATGTAAATCAAGAGTTTGTATGGGAAGAAGAGGACAAAAAATCTTTGTATTTTGAACTGATAGTATTTGCCAGTAATACAGGGGAAAATTAACATTTCTCCCACATTTTTGGCACTGCTTGATTCGTACTTGAATCTACTGTTTAAGGAGTAATATTTAGTATGGATTTGTTAGATTTCAATCTGCACGAAAGTCTTTCTGTTTTTCAATACTTTGATTTGATATAGATGTTTATAAATCCATTAATATGTACAGTGTCCTCCAAAAGTTCTTAGTAATTTATGAAATTTTGAAAAAAAATTGATCATACATACTTTGAAGTAATCTTACCGTTAATTAAGTTTATTCTCATGTAACATAGTTTATATCATATGTTGTACAAATAATTAATGCTGATTGGGAATTCTCTTAGATATGTCTTTTTCATGGTTAATGCTAAAAAGGATTTTGTTTGAGGTCTTTTAGCAGGCACTGTATGATTGTTAGCTGGATTTTTCAACAAAAAATCCGCCTTATAGTTTGGCGAAACTTGGGCAGGCAAGCGGGTGGTGGGGCATCCGGTGTTGTTTACAATTGCGTGAAAGTTTTTTCTTTACCATATATTTCTGCCATTTATTGCCAGATCTTTATGAAACTTCATACAATGATAAGTAACATACCATGTGATGAACAGAGTTAGAAAGTAACCACAACTGTACCTGCCTTTATTATGGATTATTTCCCTTTGTAATTTTTGCATTAAAGTTTTTAAATCCGGCTTTATTGTGGTTTCCTCATTACATTTCTTGTATGTATTTTGTAGGATATGAAAGGAACATTGGCTCAGGAGTTAGATTTCATAAATGAAGGGAAGAATTCAGAGAAATGTCAATCTGATTTAAAACATTTAGGATATGTTTATGTACCGAAAGTTTACTGGGATAAAACCAGTACTGTAAGTTATTTATTATCTTCCCCTTACTAACAGGAGTACGAAATTAGAGTATGAAAGTGGTCATTATAATTATTATTACATACGGCATTTGTATTGTGTTCATTTCATATTGAATATATGTTCAAAAGTGCTTCACAATCATATGCATAATTAGGAAATACGAGTTTAAGTGAAAATGAAATAATAAAAGGAAATGATATTGAACATTCCTCAACTGTCCATCCCTAGTCTAGCTTTTCTTTATGTAACCTTCAGCTGATGTGAGATTTGTGGGTAAGCACGTAATATCCCCAACTATGTATTATATAATTCAATGTGTCAGTGCAACTTTTGCGACGACCCACAAAATAATCTTTAAGTATTCTCATTAAAGCCTACATACAGTAAAACTTACATAGGTATATCATCCTTGTTCAATGTATAATTTGATGAAATTCAATTATTTTCAACTAATTTATTGTCTTAACGGTCTCTTAAAATACACATATTGGCTTGCTATTGATATAATTATAATCATATATACAAACTTTATTTGATTTCATACATCACACCACACCTGAGTCACAGTCATATTAACCATATTTCCTTTTAAAGAATCTTCTAGAAGGAACACGCTTTCTGACCACTGAACAATTCTCGCAACTCTGCAAATTGATTTTATATTTCATTTCTAAACATTTTACCAATTTTAGATTTTATTATCAAGTTTGTATCTACCTTTTTTATGAACAAATTAAAAAAAATACTTTATTATCATAATTAAGGAAGATATCATGATAATTAACTTTTATGAACGTTTTTATTGCATTTAACAAAATATGATGGGTAAGCACAAATCTTGTCTACATTTTTATCTCTTTACATCTTGTTTACTGGTCTAGAATTCCAGCATTTTTCAATCTGAAGAAAATGCATAACCCTTGTGTAAAAGCTCCTGAAAATATGAAATTCTGAATTTCAGGATCTTGATATTGTTGAAATTTGACCTATATCTGAGTTGCTGAACTTTGCTCTATGTGTTAAATGCTGAACTTTGATGACCTTGAACTTTGACCCATGTTTTAAAAGTTGAATTTCAACCTTGAACTTTGACCCATTCTTGAATATAACCTGTGTGATAAAGTGTGATAAAGTGATGAACTTTGACCTTTGTGTTGAAATGTTGAAATTTTACCTATATAATTTATTTAAATGTTGAACTTTGACCTATATATTTAAATGTTGAACTTTGACCTATATATGTTATATGATTATTACTGTATTGTTTTACAGAGAGTGTTAACAGCAGAGTATATAGATGGTTGTAAGGTCAGTGATGTTGATGGTATAAGAAAACTAGGATTATCTTTAAATGATGTAAGATTTAATTTACTTTAGATACATATATTACATCTTGATTGTAGCACCTTTTGTTTTTAATGTGACATCATTTGGTACCCATTCACATGTAAATACTGTCTAAAAAATTAGGATATGACAGTGGTTGCCCGAACAAGTCATTTTAGTTGAAAACGCTATATGTTGCTAGTAGAGTTTTGTTGCCGAAAAGCATCAGCCTTTGTTGATGATATTCTACACAGTGTTCCGCACAGTAGAGCTACAGTCTTACTGATATCCAATCTAAAATTCTCCGTTAGTACATTCCCTTTTTTAACAATCTGACAAGCACAAGTACAGAAGAGTTCAAGTAATCTATGCTATTATTATATTCATGATGTAATCACTGTGCTTTCAGACTTGTTAACTTTGTCTATGTATGGAAGGTGGTGCAATTAGAAAAGAATTGTTTAATTATAAAGCATGAATATTATGCACTGTGAAATTGATGATTTTTATGGGGAAACAGCCTTAATAGGGTCTTTTCTACTCAAATTTAGCTCTTTGGACTCTATAATCATAAAAAAATCATATTATTATGCAATAACCATGGTGGTCTTTATAGCGGAACTTTACTGTAAAATCTATCAATCATCACCCAATCATTAAATGATATTATTTTATTTATTTAAACAGGTAGATCAGAAGTTAGTTCAATGTTTCTCTGATCAAATATTTCTTACTGGATTTGTACATGCCGACCCTCATCCTGGAAATGGTAAGTAGTAACATATATACATGTATGTTAAAAAAAACTAAGTAGACAAACCAATGTAATGATTTAATTATTTTCCTTGACCAGTTTCTTACTATCGCCAGGAAGTTATCAAAAATGATGTATTGTCATTAATAATATTAGAAGCTGAGAATTGTGCAGGCAGTGAAAAGCAGAAAAGTTAGAAAACTGCACAAGATTTTTGGTCCAGAAAATATTTCTAGATTATACGTCTCATTGAGAAAACTGGACAGTTGAGGAAGGGAGACAGTTAATAGTCAGTTCAGGCACTATGTAGTAGTATTCTAAACTTCTACTGTACATTTATTAATTCAACTGATATTGATATATTGAGAAATTAATATCGACGATACACCGATATACATCGATACCTTCACTGCAGTAGAATACAGACCATTTATGATGTCATAAACTATAATAGATGTATATTTGTCATGAATGTTATACCTTCTGTGGTCTAGAGCTATTTGTTTAATGGGGGTGCTGTCAATGTTTTAGACCCATCAGTTCATATTTTGACAGCGCACTTTTTTCCGTTTACAATAGATGGTTCATCTCACAAATTTGTCACAAAATAGTGACATTAGTATATTTTCCTATATAGGCTTTATTATCGATATTTCAAAATGCATGTCAATTATTTATCGGAAAATAAATATCGACGATACAGCGATATGGTTGGAATCGATGACAGCTCTATTCATTAGGGATGTTAAAAGTTTGATGATATATCTCTATTTGACCATATTCTATTCTATCTATTCTATTCTGTTCTGTTCTCTATATAATTCTTATTTCTAATTCCAGTATTTGTACGTCAAGGTAAAGACCACAAAGCAGAGATAGTTTTATTAGATCATGGATTATACGACTATTTACAGCCTACACATAGAGAATATTTATGTAAATTATATAAGGCTATTATCATGAGAAACGAAGAAGAAATGGAAACATATTCACATTTACTTGGTGTCAAAGGTATGTTATAATAATAATGATAATAATGATAATGATGATGATGATGATTATGATGATGACGACAATGACGATGATGATGATAATAATAATGATGATAATAATAATAATAAAGACTTTATTTATAGAGGCAACACAGTTAGGGCAGGGCCCAATCTTCCCTGTGAGCCTCTTAACAAAAAAAAGAAAGAAAAAGTGGACTCTAGCAGATGGAGAATTGGAGAATTGGCTGTAAATTTTGTACATATTACAGTCGAATTTATTACGAATTAGTGGGTGTCTGGTTGCCTGGGGCAACTACTTTTTAGTTTGGGCAACCAAAATCTACAAACTACATGGTAGATATAGAGCTTGCTACTAAAATGACCTGTCTGGACAACCACTTTCATATCCTAATTTTGTAGACTTTATTATGGAAACCTACAACAGCTTTTATTGTGCTGTTTGAATATGTTTTAAATTTATTTGGCGTATGCAAAAAATGTTGGTGTCATTTAAAAGAGCAAAGCCTTATCTATGTAGGCATGTACATTGATCTGTAAAATTAATTAGTTATAATGGAGAAATTGACCCCTTGGGTAAGACGTTTTAGTAACGTAACTTATATGTATATATATTGTCTTGTGGCGCTTTTCACAAAAAATCTTACGATAAAAATCATAGTAAGTCAAAAACAAAAAGCATTATTAATACGGTCATTTTGTGGCCAATCGATTCCAAATATTATGTAATTGGGTAGAACATTGTATACATTTTGAATATTATATCATACTGTTTATTATCCTTAAGACTTTGAACTGCACAGGGGCAGATCCAGGATTTTTTTCTAGGGGGGGTCTGAACCTTTCGGGGGGGGGTCAAACTTTTCTAGGGGGTCTGAACCTCGAACCACAACCACATTATACACATTTTGCAGAAAAAATGCAACATATTGATAATAAAAACTACATAACCTTTAAATCTATGTTAAGCACTGAGAAAAATTGCTTCATGCTTCTTAAAAATGACTTACATGCAAGAAATACACTAATGGACAGGTTCATTTTCCGAATTCTAGGGGGGGGGTCCAGACCCCCCTGACACTGGATCTGCCTATGCTGCAATGTTTATGAAATTGACTTGTTCGTAAGAACTTATGTGAAAAGGTGCATTGATTGGGATTAGATATTTATTTCTATGATACATGTAATATTGTATTTAAAATAATATTTTGTCTTTAGACTATCAGATATTTGCAATGCTGGTAAAACAAGGACCAGTAAAGTTTACCAAGGCACCAGCCTTGTTCAGACATAAAGTTGTGGATATGAAAGCTTTCCGTAAGCTTCCTAAAAACGTACAACAAGAATTGAAGGAGGATTTTGAATTTCTACATGAGAGAATATTTCAAGCCATGCGTGATATGCCTAGCTCTCTTCTGTTGATATTTAGGTAAAATTGTCATCTGGGAAAATGTATTTTCTGCCTATTTTGTATCAAATATTTCTGTTATAAATTTCTCTCAATGATGTTTGTCTATTTTTTATATGCCAGAAAGAATTTCGGGCATATTATGTTTTCCCTACCCCTGGCGTCCGTCCTTCCGTTACCAATTTGGTTTCTGGAGCATAACTTAAGTTCCATTTGGTCCACAATATTCAAACTTCATAGGATGATTGTCCCTATTGGTTTAAAGACCCCTATTAATTTTGGGGTCACAAGGTCAAAGGTCAAGGTCACTATTACTTTAAAACTAAAAACAGTTTCCGGAGCATTACTTAAATTCCATTTGGTCCACAATATTCAAACTAAAAAAAACAACACTTTCGGGCATATAATGCTCTGCCTAGCGGTGCTCTTGTTTATTTTTGTCTTATTCTCTTTAATGTTTTAGAACTTTTGACTGATGAACTTCAGCATCCAGTGCCATTGATATTCTGACAAATATTTGCACAGGCTCTGAACATGAAAGAGTCCTCTCCCCACCTGTGAAAATTTTAAATTTTTTAATAAAAAATATTTTTGGTTAGATTATTTCATGCTGAAATGCTGTAATTATTTGAATATAAAGAAAAATAGATAATTACATTAAATTGCTATCTGGCAGATGAACACTAAGAGAATTTATAACAGATTTATTTGTTTTGTAAAAACTAGCCATTATATACAACATAAACTGTAATTATTACTTTCTATGTTTGAAGCTGTCCTTTGGCAATATCCTTCACTTTTTTGTAAAATTCCAATGTTATGTTAACCGGTCCATGTTTTATTGATAAACTTAAGCATTTATATATAAATATATGAGGAGCGGGCGTGGCCCAGTGGTTATGACGTTGGGCTGGTAATCATTGGATAGCCAGCTCCATGTTGGTTCAAATCCCATCCAAAACTACCCTGTTGTTTCCTTGAGCAAATAACTTTATCCTACTAACTCAGTACTGGGGGACCAGGAAGCGGACTTGAAAGTGATAGATCTAAGTTGTGAGAATTTATTTTACAATCGAGCTAAACTAAATTAGTATAAACTAAACATATATAAGTCATACGCCAAAATTCTGTGATAAATACAAACAATCTCTCATTTTTCTCTATAAATGAGCATTTTTTTGGAAAGAAAAAAGTTTTGATAACAAGATGCCGTCAGCTTCATAATTTCAGTGCTTTGATTATGATAAAATATAGTGTTGTATGTAATGGCTTGTTGTATAATATTGTTGAAGGTTTTTCTTCCAAACTTTGTTAAATTGCTAACACAAGGGTTTGCATGCAGCCATTTTATTTGTTGTTATTTCTTAGATATTTTAGAATAAGCTTCTAATTGGCTAGTTTAAAAAAATAGCCACTCTACCATAGCTGGCCCCTAATGAAACAGGTCCCTATTAAATTGATCTGGGGTAAAATATATCATTTATTTAGTAATAAACCTTATAATTTTATGATGTGAATATAGTGTTTTTATTGGTACAGTGCTGGCTACCTATGTCCTCTACTATGCAAGGGTATTGTTTCAAAGTAGAATTTGGAATAACCAGTAAGTGTTACTTTGTGAACAAATTTTAGAACCATCTAATTGCTTGCAAATGAGTGACAATTAAAAATTATGTCAGACTGTTCAGAGAATAGCCCGGCTATCTAACTGTGTTTTGTGTCGGTGGTGGCGTCAGCAAAAAATTTCTTGGTTAAGTTTTTAGGTGCATAATTTTTATATCTTTGAAACTACTGAAGGGATTCACTTGAAACTCGTGCATGTCTGCAGGGTTACCATTGGAGGTCAAATACCTAGTTTCACATCTCTAGCATGAATTTTGACAGGTTGTTGCTGTTGTTTACACGAATACCCTGAATAGTCAAGCTCTATTCATGGACTGTTCTTATTTTGCTTTTTCAATGGTATGATTTAATTGAAGCGGTGTGAAATTGATACACTGCCATGACCATTGACTCCATCCAGATACTGACATGCTTGATTCTCAATTTTGTCCCAATCATGATGCTTTGAATTTAGGTTGAAATCAACTTAGCTGTAGCTGGAAGATATGCATGTTTAATCCATACTTGGCCACGATTTTGTTCACTATTTGACTCTGAAACTGATACGTGTATCCTGGGCTCATCTCACGGACCCTGGTAAAAACTTAACAGTCCGTATGGGTACGCAAGAGTTTGTACGGGTCCTTGTGGAGCTTAATCGCACGGTGCCCTCACGGCTATTTTTATGTTTATGGGACTGTAGCTTTACAATTGTTTTAAGAAATAAAATATGTTCAAAATAATGTATTTTATATACGTTAGGCTTAGCAGAGAGCTGAGGAATACCTGTTAGCTATACACAAGTACGAATAATTGTATTCTAAAAGAGTAACAAACAGTTATAACTATATATGTATATAATCTTTTGTGAAAAATAAGTCTAACTTCATATATTGATATAAATAAGGACATTTTTAGATGAGTTTTTGCTGACCCTAGGCCATCTTAATGTAACATAAATATGGTAAAAAGGAATTGTTTTCAATTTTATAGTTTAAGTATTTCATCAATTATCATTTTCCATTTTTTGGCTCATAATTTCATGCTTATTGGCTTAATTGTTCAGCTTACAGCTAAGTTATGTAGTGTCTCATCAATTAGTTAGAAAAAGCCTTCAGGATCCATTTTCCTTTATGGCTTCATTATTCTGCTTACAGTTTCTTGGGTTAAAGAATCTAGTCTGGGCCTGAAAATCAAGATTTTAAGTTACAGAAAGTGTTCTTTGCCTCTGATAATAGTATGATATTAATGAAATTTGGCTATTTCAGGAATTTGATAATTTTGAAATTTTACTCCTGCAGTTATTCTATATAATTTTAGTGACTTGATTAATGATTAATTTGGTAGAAAAACCTTCAGTGATTTATTTATACTTAATACAGTGTATACAGTTTTCAGATCAAACCCTCATTGCAAGTTGGTTCCTTTTTTCGATTTAAGGACAATTCTAAGAATTTTACATATAATTTCTTTTGTTTCATTTCTTAGGTCAATGGAAAATTGGTTCTATATAGAAATTGTGAATTGGAGAGCCTGATACATGTTTTTTTAACCACACCCAGTGAAATGCAGGGATGTTTTCCTTAATTATTTAATCATATAAGTTAATCACTTTATACTTCAAGATTTTTCTTTCATTTGTATTCCCTACAGATAAAGTGAGTTTATTTTGTGAGATTCTAATACAAAAACCAATGTTGAATCGACAAACTTTATTTTTACCATGTAAGCTAACAGAGAAAGAACTCGAACATATGAAAGCTGTAGCTGCTAATCATTTTGACCAAATAATGGAAGTTTTAAAATCTATACCACGAGAAATGTTACTTATAATCAGGTTGGTAAATTTACGATAGAATTCCCCTTATGAGATTGTGTAGTGTTGGATATCATGTAGAGTCAGATTTGAATCTATAAAACTTGAGAACCCACTTCATGTTAAAATATCCAGTTTTGTTCTTAAGGCGAGACCTTTTTATTTTTCTTCTTACAAAAATCTGGACACAATAATACATGGTATTAAACAACATTACATTGTATTACACAGCATTACATGGTATTACACGACATTACATGGTATTACACACCATTACATGGTATTACACACCATTACATGGTATTACACAACATTACATGGTATGACACTGAATTTCACAATATTACACAGTACAATGTTACACAGAGATCATTAGGGGAATTCTCCATACAATATGTTATGTACAATATAGTTATAACTGTTTGTTTGGTTTTGTTTAATTTCTGCAAGTCCTCGTTTAGTTTTACTCAGTTACCTGTTTGTTCATTAATTCTTTGTTTTAATTTTCCAATGACTGTTCATGGTATTATGTTGCCTCAACAAGCCACATCTTGTGTATCAGAGCTGTCAACATTCCCCTTTTGCTTGTGTTCTCTATTTTGGGTACCTTTTCTAACCAATAGTTCATATACCAATTCATTGCAATGACTTGGAAAGAAATGTACAGAAAATTTCCTCTGTCTTTTCTAGAATGTTTTTTTGTTAGCAAATATTGGTATGGTTATGGAATATCATTTTAAATCATTTCATAAGGTTTCATTTTTTGTATTTATTTACTATTTATGTTGGTGAAATGTTGGTGTTTATTTTGTTATGATGTAATAATCAATATTATGTACATACTGGTGTGGGTTGTTTTTTAAGTAATGTTATAAAAAATAATGAAAAATTTATGAAAACTTGTATTTATTTGTCCTCAAATGTTGGCATATAGCATTCTTTTTGCTTGACCATGACATAACTTAAACACATTTACTTCAAATGGCAAAGAATGTATGCCTTCCTATCTAACTGCCCATTATTAACTACTGTACCATGTTTGATAAAAAATTGGAAAAGTTATTATAAAATGGGGAGCACTCTTTATGGCTCAACATTAATTTTAAAGGCAGTTGCCTCCTTGGACAACCAGGTGTTTGGTTTACTTGCCCGAACTTAATGTTTACCAGAAGTACGATGTTGCTTGAATTTAAATATAGGTCATCCGAGCAATAGGAGAACCGTTAAAGTTCAGCCCTGCTCTTATTTGAGATATACTTGATAAAGCAATGATTACAGTTTTTATTATTATCTTTGTAAAAGGATGAACTCAACAAGTTGACTTTTCATTTAACTAATTTACATGAAAATTTAAAGCATTTTAAAATATTATTTACAGCACTAATTGATTTATAGATTGAAAGTATTTTTATGTATTTTTCTATAGAAATATGAATACAGTTAGAGCTATAACCAGAGAACATGGTCATCTTGTGGATAGATATGGTATCATGGCGAAAAGGTAAAACATATGTCTTATTTTTTTTATTGAGTTTGACGCCGTGTCAACACAATTTAGGTCATTTTACTGCGTCCAGCGCAACTAACCTAGCTCCTGGACCCTTGTCTATAACCAGTACTCACCTACCCTTTCACAATGCCGAAAACTTCTCCATATTATCTAATCAATGGAGGAAAATTGACATTATTGTCAAATTTTCATGGAAGGGTATAACCTCCCCAGGTGGGATACGAACACATACCCCCTTCGGGACACGAGATTCCAAATCCCGGCACGCTACCAACTGTGCTATCGACCCGGGTTAACATATGTCTTTGTATAGTATTTGTTTATTTTGATATTTATGCTTTCTATTCTTCAGTCATTTATGGTGGCTATCTCAGTATTAGATTTCTTGGACTCTGAATGCTTACCCTTCCATAGGAAGATGATGGCTTTCTATGATCCCTGAAAGTAGATAGACCTAGATTTCTTGACCTAAGCCCCTTACAGTGTTTATGTCACCCTTTGCTATTTAACCACTGCCAACACGTAAAACTTAACCACTGCCAACACGTAAAACTTAACCACTGCCAACACGTAAATCTCGTGATATGACACAAGTTATACCAAGTTATACCACATGACGCCAATGTATTGCATGCGAAAAGTAATTTCAGTATTTTTAAAGTTAATGCTTAAAGTTAAATCAAGGTTTTTGAAGTCTACTTTTAGTATCACTATTTAGTCGACTCTTGACATCAACTTCCCTGATCATAATGTCACTCACCAACTGTTAACAAACGGCACAGATTGCAGCCACAGCATACAGTGCATGACCCTAACAGGTACCCATTTACACCTGGATAGAGTGAAGCAATTGCAGGTAAATTTCTTGCTCAAGAAAATTAGCAGTGCCCCTAGATTCGAACCCAGGACCTCACGATCATTAAGCGTGTCCTACCACTTGAGTACTAAATTACAAATAATTAACTAAAACTATTTTCTTTCTTTAAGTATTATATCGTTATTATAATTTCAGTGCTATAACAGGGACCTATCGTAAAGAAACCAGAGATATTACTGTGATATCTAGAGCTCAAGCATGGTGGGAAAGATTTGTATTTGATTATAGAGTCAAAGCTGAGGCTTGGAAATTGTGGTTAGCTTTTATATATCTACGAGTTCTACAAATATTGGGACGTGTACCACCCATGGAAGAAGTCAAAAGTTTTATGGAAACAGAAGAAAAAAGGTAAAAGCTTGTGAAGTGTCATACAACTCTTTCCCAAAAAATGTATTAAATCTGTCTTGCAGGTGCTTTTGATGTTGTCGATCACATGACTGATGATGACATCACATGGCTAATTATGACATCACATGGCTAATTATGACATCACATGGTCAATGATGACACCACATATGACATCACATGACTAATTATGACATCACATGACTAATGATGACATCACATGATTAATTATGACATCACATGACTTATGATGACATCACATGATCAATGATGACATCACATGACTAATTATGATATCACATGACTGATGAAAACATCTCATGACCTATGATGACATCATATGACATATGATGGCATAAAATGACTAATGATGACATCACATAACTAAAAATGATGTTATATGTTTAATTTGTTGTGTAGAATTTAGAGGCTAGATGTATATGTAGAAGCTATTTACAGTCTTTGCTTTAAATGTTACAGTTTTAGTTCACATGACTTATGAATGATTAGATTAATAATCCACTAAATATTTAGACGTTTAGAGTTTTGTATATAACAAATTAGATGCTTATTAATATTTAAAATACCTGATGCTAGGTGTATTTATTCATGTAATATAACATAGTTACTACAGTACCCTCCAAAAGTGCTTGGACAAATGAATTTTTTGGAAAAAAATTCATTCTACTGCTTATTCACTATAATTAAAATTACTCTTGTAACTCATATATTGTATCATGTGTTTATAAAATCAACTAATCAATGTTGATTTTTGAATTTGGTCTAAAAATATTGTGTCTAACCTTACTTAGCAAATCTTGCTGACCCTGGAGTTTTTGTAATGCTTCTCATTGGTATATGTGATTTGGCTTATCCTGAAAACAAGGATGTGTTCATGGACTTGTGGAGGATACTATTATATAGCATATTATCTTTAACTTTGATTGATACTCATAAATGATTTTTCTTTCATGCTTTAAATGTGATGTTGTTGGATTAAAATAAGAATTTTATGTTTTCATTGTGGTGAAATTATAATCTTATATTTTCATTGACAAACTGATGTCGTCTTAGAAGATAAATGACTTCATCTTGGAGAAGAGATGATGTCATTTTATCATTAGATGTATATTACACAAATTAAGTGACATCAATATATCAAATATGACGTCATTTATCTTCTAAATTATATAACTTCATGAACGATGAAAATATAAAGTTACATTTTCACTGCAATGAAAATATAAAATTTATTATATTTTCATCGAATAATGCGACGTTTAACCATAAAGCATGAAAGAAATATTCTGTCTGAACTCACTCGATGAAATAAAAAAGGTCCACCAAAGTTGACTAATATTCTCTGTATATTCGTTATATTATCTTAATTCTTTATATTATCTAATAAATATGATATTATCCTAATATCTAATAATTATTGATTGATTTTCAGGAAGCTTAAATTTTTGCCAATTAGTTCTAAAGTTTGGCAAGAAATTCTTGAAAAATACAGTGAGAATTTTATTATAAGTTATTTCTATAAAATTTTAATAAAGCGGTGAATGTTGATAATTTTTTGTCAGTCAATAAAGAATTGGTTGAGATGAGGTTTTTAAACAAAATGTTGCATGAGAAATGGTTTTAGGTTTGTTTTATGATCAAATGGTTAAAGGTTGTTTTTTATATTTCATTTAAAATAAAA
The DNA here is from genome assembly GCA_025267735.1 of Mactra quadrangularis. Classification (NCBI taxonomy): domain Eukaryota; kingdom Metazoa; phylum Mollusca; class Bivalvia; order Venerida; family Mactridae; genus Mactra; species Mactra quadrangularis. The sequence continues at coordinate 51,139,664 of CM046300.1, read as the reverse complement.
ATTGTTGCAGAATTTAAGGGTAGTTTGCCAATGTTGAGGAGAACGATATGTTTATGGGTAATCAACTTATTCTGTAATTTTCGTAGGAGTTTGACAATTTCTGTTTTTAAGTTGCGTACCAATACAATTGTATGAAAGCGAATAGTGACTTTGTGTGTTTTCTCTGTTTAGCAAATTTCTGATTCTTATTACTGTCATGATTTAATTTGCTTGATTTGTACTGAATCTAATACTCATGAAATGTACAAATGTAATAGTAACTTTGTCAAATGAAGAATAAAATGATGTATAGACTTATACCCAGTAACCTGAAAAAACTGTCTCAACTCTAGTTGTTTATGAATTCATAAAAATATACCTGCGGCAAAAAAAAATACTGAAAATATGGAAATACTGTCATTTCGTGATCATCTTGACTTAGTATGTACTTGTAAGATTTGTATTACATAAAAAATGAATCCACTGTAAAATGAATAAAATACTTAAGTTTTTGTTCTGATAAAATGAACTATAGCTCCAATTAATAAAAAAATCAGTATGGAGATAGTATAGTCGTTTAAAATACTGTCAGTGATACATTTTTTTCAAACAGTGCGTGACATTAAAGGTTATCCTTTTGTACCTGACAACCTATAATTGGGTTCGGGCAATCTGTTACTGCTATTAAAGATATAGTTTGAACAAGTTAAAAATATAGCTGGCTGTCCATTCACCCTGAATCAGGCAACCTAGATTGAAATTAATGCCGTGCCCTGTTGGTGTACTATTTTAAGTTTACGATTTTTTTGTGTTATATAAAGTTATATAAATGTAATAAATTATTTATATATAAATAGTAACGTTTTTTATATAATTATGAATAGTTATTAATTCAGCCACTTGGCTTCTTGTATGTTGTTGATTTATTTACTGAAAGAGAAATTACGAAGTTTTTTTATAAAAAAAGGCATCAATCAGCTGAAACATTGGATAAATAAATATGATATGTTTTTACGTGTTATTGTTGTGACTATTATTCTATGAGAAGATTTTTTATGAAATTGATTTATTAAAGCTACCTTCTCATAGAATTGGTTAATTTTGGACATTGTCTGGATGAATGTATTCATGCAGAAGGAAGTAGAACAAGTTTGTTTGTTTGATTGTTGGGTTTAACGCCATAGCAACACATTGTATAGTTTATATAACTACGGTCAGTCAACCTACTCACTCCTCCTGGAAAGGCTGAATCTCTGGATTTAGCTGTTAACCAACTACTAAGCGCATTCTTTCGTCAGTGACTAACAAGTGCCCTACATAATTAAAAATCGTTGGTAGGAAGAATGACCATAGAAATAATTTCATGACCAAGCTCCACGAAAGTATGCACCACCCAGGAATCGAACCCACGACCCCTTGATCAGTAGACTTGCATGCTACCAACTGAGCTAGCCAGGCGGCATAAAGTATAAATAACGATTTGTTTAATAAGAATAATTAGATTTTTTGTATCATATGTGACAACTTTCAACTTAACTCAGTTTTTTTAAATATCAATTTCTTCTTATTTTCCTATATTCTTTACATTCTTTTATTTATTATTTTGACCTGTAATCACCCGTAGCATAAAAGTCAAGTGTGACTGAGACGACATAAAAATGTAGATGTATTGCAATTATAAAATTTTTTTCCTCACAGACACATCTGGTACAAACAAACTTTTTTTGTATGGAAAACTGAAGTTCTTAATTTGATCTATTACTAGATTGTATGCCCAAAGCAGCCCTAGTTATATTGTACTAATTTGGTATTGGATAATAATAACATTGTTTTTATAACACACAGCATTACAAAACGTTGATCACTTTTAAATATTTCACACTATCTTGTTGTTTACTAATATTTACATACTTTCAATCACTAACTAACATTTTATGCTAATTCTGGGTCAAAATTTAAAATTGCTTTTGTTTATATTTTTGTTAATTTATTTTCTTTTGCTTCCATAACTTTGCTTGAAATAATTATTCTATTTATTGTGTAACTTGAGCTATGTTTATGTGAATTTTCTTTCTTTTATTAGCGTTTTAAAAGTACCTTATTCTGGCCCCATTTGAATGCCAAAAAATCACTGGCAGTGACCAATATAAAATATATCAAGGGTGAAACTTTATATTCTCATGTAGAGAGGGGTTGGGTATATTGGGACTCTTAACAAATTTTCAAGAAATTAAAAAAACAGGGTTTTTTTACTAGGAAATCGTTTACAATGAAAGTCTATCTCTTTGTTGTTGTGAGTAAGTGGACAGTTTATCATTAGATAACAGATTATTTTCTGTTGCTCCTTTTATGTTTCTTTTTGTCACCTTGTTGGCTGTCATACTGTCCATCATTTCACTGTTACCCGAGTATTATATATATTTATATATAAACTTGTGTTATATTTTTATTTCTAGGTATGAGACTGTGTGAAGATGATATCAATTTATCAAAACTTGGTCTGTGAGACTGTGATAGTGCGATAACATCATTTGTGATTTCTCTAGAACTTCTCTAGAAAAAAGACAGGGTCAAGGAAGAAAAAAGAGACTTGGTGCATAAGCCATGAGATGGTTGATTTTTTTATCTACTACTTCTGCATAGGGAGTACATGAAGCAAATAAGGGCAGAGATAAGAGTAAAACAACAGGGTTAGGCATCATGCTATTCAGCTTTAGAATGATCCCTACATCACTATCTAATCATAATTCACCCATTAAAAAGTTACTGACTGTTAGCTATTAACTAAGGTCGGGAATAATATTTGAATATTCAAATGTCATTGGTTCTCAGCCCTACTATTTACTGAAGACATGCTGCTGGCTTGACTGCAAGCTGGACATGTTTGTATTTGGTATGAAGGGTCCATAAGTCATAAACTTTTTATTCAGTTTACATCCAACCTGGTCAAAATGGTATTACTATGATAGCTTGGAGGAGTTGAACGATCAGACAAATTGACAAAGTTTCGCTAGAGTTGTAGTCCTTGCATTTTGTGAAATATGTGTGTGTAATATTTTTACACTGTTGTGATGCAAAATAATCATTCAACTTTTATATATTAAATTTGACAGTAAAATATTCTGTCTAAAAGTGGTAGTGACATCATGTGACATTATGTGATTGTTTGGCCTCCCATCATGTGACATTATGTGATTTTTTTTACCTCATGTGACTTCATGTGATTGTTTGACATCATAAATCTTATGTGATTGGTCAACCTCATGTGACATTATGTGATTGGTTGATTTCATGTGACATTATGTGATTGATTGACCTCATGTGGCATTATGTGATTGGTCGACCTCATGTGACAATATGTGATTTATTGAATTCATGTGACATTATGTGATTATGTGACATGATTTTACATTATGTGAGTGTTTGACATCATGGGAAATTATGTGATTAGTTGCTTTTATGTGAAGTTATGTCTTGGTTGTAAAATGATGAGTACTTGCTACTTAAGAAGCAAAAGAAGTGTCCAAAAGTTATTTATTTTCAATATTTGTTCTTCCATTTATTCAATCAAAAGTTATTTTTAATTTTAGACATATATGAAGCTGAACTGTACATGTGAGCTGAAAATTATACTCTTACAGTGTAATTGACTGATGTATAAAATCAATATTCAGTGCCCAACAAAAGTTTGGTGACATTTTGACTTTGTAGATCTACTATATAGCTTTTCTGGAAAATTTGAAAACTCTTTATTTTGAAATGCTTTTTTAATTAAGCTTAATTTTTATTATGATTACGTTTCATAGTTGAGACTTCAAAGTAGCTTAGAAGCTATGATATATATAGAAAAGAATTTCATTGAACGTGGTATTTGAGGCTTGGAGATTTCTAATGTTTTATCTCAAAAATGAGATGCATTCATGGAACTTGTTTTATCTCATCACCCACTACACTGAATATGAAAAATAATGGATCTACAGAAAGTAATCTAAATTTATTAATTAATTTTTAGTTAATTTCCCATATCTCTCATAGATCACTCATTGGGAAAAATGATCTTACACCCAAGTCGTCACCTATCCTATATTTCATTGATAAAATTCAGTCTCCATGTTTTATACAGTGCCCATCAAAAGTACAGAGACAATTTCTGTATGGTAGTCTACTACATAGCTTTTGTCAAACGCTTTATGACCGTTTAGTTCAGTTAAGTCCTTTTTTAGTTTTGCTTTATTTTTCATTATGGTTCTATTTATAGTCGATACTGCAAACATAGCTTAAAACAATGTTTAAGAAAAGAATCACATTGTTAATTATTTTGGCATTCTCGTACCCAGAGGTTATCAAGATTCTCGAGCTGATATCAAGAATTTTGATAGTCTCTGGGTATGAGAATGGATTTTGGAGACTTTTGGATGTCAAACGCTGAATCTTGTAAACATAATGTATTCATTAAAATTGTTTTCATTTTGTCACCAACCATACTAAAAATATTAGAAATAATAGTTCTACAAAAGACAATCATTGAATTTTAAATATTCTGATAACTACTCGAGCCGCGGCCATGCGTAGTGGTTAGCATGTCTGACTTCAAATCTGTAGATAGCGGCTTCAAGCCCAGTCGCAGTAGGTTGTACCCTTGTGGTAGGGTAAGTTAGTACTGGTGATAGAAAAGTGTGCATGAAACCTATATTAGGAATAGCTGGCCGTCGTATACAGTGCCATCCAAAATTACCTTTACACTTGTAACACACTTGTTTTTCATTAATACAATTGAATTTTATTTAATATGAATTTATACATACGGATAGTTATAAGAGATTGTAACATTTGGAAGGGGAGTAATGATATTTTATACAATTGTAGTTGTTATACATGTACATATATCTAAAGATATGTTTTAATTTCTCAAGAACAGGTAAAAAGAAATTTAACAAATTCTCATTCACAAAAGTGTAAAGGTAATTATGGATGGCACTGTATATGACCTTAATATGTGTTGAATACGACATTATAAACCAATTAGAAAAAAAAGATAACTACTCAATGTCTCCCAACTTTTGGTGTGCAATGTATAAATGCCAAGAATGTTATTCAGGTTTATTATCAAGTCTTCCTCCTCATTATTTTTCTAACATGTCTCATATTACATATATTATATTCCTAGACTATTTTGTTATAATCAATATCAGGCAGATGTGATAGTTATTTATATGTCTTGCAGAGTCATACTTGGTTCTTACAAATTATAAATAGATCTTTTTATGTACCGTATAATGGAAATTTCTGTGGGGTTCAAATTCTGAGCTTTTTAAGTACGTTATTTTGATTCTCGCATCAAAAATGTATTACTATATAAGATATATTTTGTAGAACTATTTTTACAAATTTATGCCACCATGGATCAAGATGCTGTTGAAATACCCCCCTCTTGCAAAGGTTGAAAAAAGGTATTGATTTACACGTTTTACATACCGAGTAGGTTTGTATGAACTGTTGACACTATTTCGGCATAGTTCATTGATCGTTGGGGTAAAATAATATAAAATCACTGTTTTTGATTGACCCATGATGGCAGACATAGCAGTAAAAAAGTTCTCTCAAAAATGTCCATTTATACAGAAACAATGTTTAACGGGAAAGTTTCTATAATATATACTTTAGTAATTATATATACTTAACAAAACTTCTAAGTACCCTGATTTCAATGATGTTGGAAATTTTTATTTTTCCACATTTACGGTAAATGGAACAAAGAAAAATTGCTGATTTTTTTTACCCCTATTAAACGCCCCCTCTTTTGAAAATGTAACGCCCCAGGGGCATTTATTAGAAACAATACGGTATGTCCAATTGTTAATGATAAGTTGTATAGGACTATACTGTCGTCTGCTTGCATGGTATTCATGCTTTTTAATTGATGCAAAATTGGTTTTGTCGTGCATGTGCTGAATGCGTATTGATATGCACAACAAAAAATCGAGAAATGGCTTGAATGTCACTTTAAAAATGAGAAATTGCTATAGGTCTTTTGCAAGGTGGTGCATAATATGCAGGATAAGATTTTTTAATTGCTAATTTTCTGTTAAATCTAAGCAGTTAGAAATCTTTCCATATCAGCACAACCTAGACTAGTGCTGCAGGTAATCACTCTGATCATTATCAGCTAAATTAATTCAGCAGTGGACTGAGGTTATCAGTAGTTAGAAATAATATGCCTTTGATCAGGGTTAAGGAGAAAGTAGTTACAATAGAAAATAATTAAAAGTAAAAGTAATTGCATTTTATATTCTCACATGCTTATGCACGTTCACTGACTGTACTGATATTACTTGGGCATTAATTAAGACAAACAGATTTTGTCAATGGATCAATTCTGCTTTTTATACCCCCCCTCCCCTAAAAAAAATAATGGGAATATATAAGTCAGCTTGTCAATCGCTTGGGAGGTCTGTGTGTAGATTTTTCTTGTCAACTCGATTTTTCAGCAACCAAGTTTTAGACAAACACCCGTGGGAGGTATTTTATTACATTTAGTGATAGGTCTAATTTGTTTAGAAAATATCAGATATTGAAGCAAAATATGTACGTCTAAGAAACAGAATACATGTATATACTTATATTTCATGCTTTACGGTGAAACTTCCGCGTTATTTGATGAAAATATATGATGAAAATATAAATTTTATATTTTCATTGTAGTGAAAATACAATCTGATATTTTCATTGTCAATGATGTCATCAGAAGATAGATGATGTCATCTGGGAGAAGAAATGATGTCACGTTATAATTTGTGTAAAAACGTCTAATAAAACACATAACTAAGAATGAAAGAAACAGAATATTTGTCAACTTTAGTGTAAGATCTCTTTTATTTCAACTCGTGAACTCAGAAAATGACATTTTCACTCATGGTTATGCCACTCGTAAAAATATGTTTTCTGAGCTCACTCGGTGAAATAAAAATTGATCTTACACCAAAGTTGAGGAATATCCTCTATTTATTTCAACCAGATTATGTCCACTTTGTTCTTCCAATTTACTTTAATGCTACCATTTTAATTCTGTTAATTTTATTTGTTATTGTTTTAATTTGTTATTGCTCTTAACCATAAATTTTTTTGGTTGTTATAAAATGATAAATTAACCATTTTTATTTGACTATATATGTACAATGGATTATGTATATTTATTGTATATTTATCGCTTTTAGTGTTTAACATTTTTAAACTGACTGAGCTCGGAAACAATATCTGTATTTTTGAGTGTTGCATATCTATGGAGCCACTAAAGTGACATTTTGAAATACTTTTTTTATTTTCACAACTATTTCGTTTAAACGTAATATTATTTCGTTTAATCAAAATAATATTTCGAATAAACGAAATAATATTACGTTTAAACAAAATAGTTGTGAAAATAAAAATAGTATTTCTAAATGTCTGGGGGTTGCCTTTCCACTGATTATATACTCATTACCTTTAGGATTAATACCTTATTAATCCAATTTAGGCGCTGACACTGATGGATGTTCTGGCAGGATCCTTGGATTAGAATCCGACTTTGCACCTTGCAATTATGGATTTTCTAGGGCATCTGGCCAGATTCCCCATTGGCTACGGGGTTGCCTTTCCACTGATTATATACTCATTACCTTTAGGATTAATACCTTATTAATCCAATTTAGGCGCTGACGCTGATGGATGTTCCGGAGGGATCCTTGGATTGGAATCCGACTTTGCACCTTGCAATCATGGATTTTTCAAGGCATCTGGCTGGATTCCCTATTGGTCGGTGGCTGCCTTCTCTCATACTCTAATCTTAACTATTATCACTTTTACTTTATCACTATAAAATGCATGGTCGGGGGACGTGCGGCACTGATGCTGATGGATGTTCTGGCAGGATCCTTGGATTGGAATCCGACTTTGCACCTTGCAATTATGGATTTTCTAGGGCATCTGGCCAGATTCCCCATTGGCTAGGGGTTGCATTTTCACCGATTATATACTCATTACATTGAAGATTAAACCTTGTCTAACCAATTTAGGCGCTGACGCTGATGGATGTTCCGGAGGGATCCTTGGATTGGAATCCGACTTTGCACCTTGCAATCATGGATTTTTCAAGGCATCTGGCTGGATTCCCTATTGGTCGGTGGCTGCCTTTTCTCATACTCTAATCATAACTATTATCACTTTTACTTTATCACTATACAATGTATGGTTGGGAGACGTGCGGCGCTGATGCTGATGGATGTTTGGGTGGGAGCCTTGGAGAAGAATCCAACTTTGCACCTTGCAATCATGGATTTTCGGGGCATTTGGCCTGATTCCTCATCGACTACGTAGCTGCCGTTCTACCAACAATCCATTACCTCTCTTTCACTATTTTTAAAATTGAAAATTCACTTGTTTTGTTGTTGTTGTTGTTGTTGTTGTTTTTAAACTACTATGAGCACTTTATTGATAACAAATTTTAGTTTATTATTATTTTTCAGTTTATGTTTTTATATCTTAACATTTTCGTTTTTATTTTAGCTCGTTTATCCTAATTATGCATATGATTGTGAAGCGCTTTTGAACATATATTCAATATGAAAAGAGCGCTATACAAATACGGTATATAATAATAATAATAATAATAATAATAATGTCACTTTAGGGGCCCCCGTACATGCCCACACGTTTAGACAATATTTTTATTTATTTTTAAACTATTATCTTGCATGTGCCAACATTATTTTATTTTTCCTGTTTTTATTACATGTTTTCCTGATTGTATGTGATTAATAATTTTTTATATGGCTGTCAAAATCTTTGCCATTTTCATAAAAAATATGTTATTGTTAATTTAACCCAAAGAACTATTTCAAACAATCTAACCATATGCAAACTGTATCAATTATCTGAAAGAAAGAAATATTCAATCTAAAATTAAGTGCTTAATAACCTTTGTAGTTCGTTTTTTTCTCAATCCTCACTTTCAATTTAGCTTTTGGCGTTAAAAAACTTTTTGATTTTCTGATTTTAGAGTTATGTATAAACCCAAAAAAGAAACATGTCAAATGTCTCCGTCTTAGACCTAAAAAATCCTGTGTTTTGGGGCAGCCTGACCCTACCTAGCAAATTTCGTCCACCCTAGTGGGCTTTTTTGTGAAAAATTATCAATTTTTCACTCACAAACAATTAAGACTTTTATCAAAGTTCAAAATTGTATTTTACCCTCAGAAATATTGACAATGGGAAGACTTTTAGTGAAAATCTCAATAAGCTCTGTTTAAAAAAAACTTAAATAAAATTTGAAGCCTTTTTACCCAGCCTTTTTCAGACTGTTGCCCTTAACAAAGAATTTTTTTTTCTCTAATAAAACCAGGTTTCATATTCAGGTATGAAAGAAACCATATAGTTATAATTGTCTTCAAGTTTACTTGAATTGTTTTACACTCCATGTAGAGACACATATCGATTTATTGGTGCTGTAGTCTGTTGTCGCAGCAATAGTTTTGTTGAAGATGTATTTAGTTGCAAGTTCAAATGCATAAATTGTACTAGAGTTACATGTTGGGTACTCCTGAACTTTGATGCAAGAGTGGTTGATATTTAGTCCAGGGAGCTTCATAGCTAACCATTTTATAATGAAATGCAAATGAAACTATTTTTAGCCAAATTTTTCAACAGGTGGGCGGGTCGTCAGGCATCTGTCGTTAACAATTGCATTCAAGTTTTTTTCTTTACCATATATTTCTGCCATTTATTGTCAGATCTTTATGAAACTTCATACTATGATAACATACCATGTGATGAACAGAATTAGAAAGTAACCACAACTCTACCTGGCTTTATTATGGATTATTTCCCTTTGTAATTTTTGCCTAAAAGTTTTTAAATCTGGCTTTAATGTGATTTCCACATTACATTTCTTGTTCGTTTTTCTTTATTACTCTTTTTCATATTTTATATTAAACACAGGATACATTTATAATGTACAAGAGAACAATAAATCGTAAGCAGAATGCTTCATAATTTTTAAAAAATCATGCGTGAAAGTTTTAAGATTTGGAAATATATACTTAAAACTACTGTTGAAGTATTTTGATGTAAAGATTACATAATATTATAATCTACATAGAAACTAAATAAACTGAATACTTCTGGGTTGGATTGTGTATAGAGTTTAGGGAAGCTTGTTACAAGAGAAAGGAAACCCTTAAGTTAATTATTGTGTCTTATGATTAGTATTGACATATTTGTAAGAATACAAACTATAAATTAAGAGCATATATAAATAAATTTTCAAAACATGGCATGTTATTGTAATTTTAATTTTGGATTCACCCGTTAATGGGAAAACACATGAGTCTACACTATTGTATAGCAGTTTCAAAGTATTTATTCTTGTGTAAACAAATTAATTATTCAGTACATGTAGCACAGTGAATAGAAGTGTATATATTACTCACTTGTTTTATATATAGATAATAAAGAACTATTTCTGATTACTATGATTATATTCATCCATCCCTATTTTTGAAAGTTATTTTATTCTTTAGTTAAATCGACACACCAAGTTAAAAGATCCATTTATATTTATTTTCTATATTGGTTGAGAACATCCTTTTCAATTATTTTCAACACATAAATAAGATTATGAAATTTGATTACATAACCATCTGTCAAGAGATCATATTGAATATCTTATTTGATATTTTGTTACACTATTTCAACATTGGTATAAATTATTTTTGTATATTTGTTAATAAACATACATCATTAAACCATCTGTAAAATATATACTTGCTTTTGAAATACAAAATTAATGTATTTATATTGAGGGCTGAACAAAATACTATTGCAACTTTATTTGAAAATAAAGGAAGTTATCATAGTTTTCTGGTCAGCCCTCAATATTTTATTATTTATTGGTAATTTTGCTCATAATTATATCATCAAATATAAATGTGCCTATATTTAATTATTAAATTATATTTAATTATTGTTAAGTTAACTTTAACCAAGGTTTGAGGTCATTTGACTTCAGAATATACTCTGTGCTTAACATTTATGTTTTCTTTTAAAATGACAAAGCTGAGTTTTCTCATTACCTGACAGATCTATAAAGCCTAAGATACATCTTTTTCTAAAAACCTTTTTTTTCAAAGCAGAGTTTCAATGTTTATGTTTAGAAAAAAACCAACCCTGAAGATGCCTTGAATGGCAAAACGCCAAAAACATTTAATAAACAATAAGAAACATATTAGCTATGTGTTGGTAGTGTTTTACATTCAATTTACTAATGTTTATGTTTAAAATATAAAAAAGATACTTTATAGTTATTTTTATGTTTGATTTATGTATTTACTTTAAAACTACTATTAATTACACCCCTCCCCCCCCCAAAAAAAAATTAATCAATAAAAATTTGAGGGGTATATAGAAGTCAACTTGTCGGTTGGTTGATTGGTCAGTCTCTAGCTTTTTCTTGTCTGCTCATTTTCTCAGCATCCTTTTTACTGCTTTGATTCTAACTTCACACATATTTTAGATATACTAGATATCAGGCAGACTTGTGCATATCCCATTTTGGTTACTGTCCGTTGATTTTTTGCAGAGTTATTGCCCTTTGATGAAAAAAAATTGCCCTCTTATTTTTTTCAGCACCAACTTTCTTGACAACCAACCATTGGGGGTATTTTATCACATTTAGTGTAAGGTCAAGTTGATAATAAGTTTAAATTGTGCTACAAAATACTGTTAGATAAAAAATTTGCTTTTGCTTAGAATCTGTTTTCAAAATATTAATCGTGTACACTAGTTTATGAACAAACTATTTTGTTATATTTTTATTACTGTAACATTATAGTGACATTATAAAAATGAGCTGTGTCCTTTGTTTAAAGCTTAAAGACAAAAACTAGTTCTTTAGATTTTTACAATATCTATGTAGAAAAAATCTAATTCCATCATCAGTCCCAGCTCATATGTATTCATTGTATATTCATTTGACATTATCCTGTTGTTTGTATATAAATTATACTGTTAGTCATTTGTCTCAAGAAAAAACATATAATTGTTAATTCCATTTGTTGATAATATGTCATTATGCCATATAATTAATTAAAGATGAAATGAAACTAAAATTCTTTGTTGTAGTATTTTATCGCTTAAGATTTCTTACTTATACATTAAGTTACTCAAAAGCCGCCCGGCTATCTCAGTTGGTAGCACGCAAGTCTACTGATTAAGGGGTCGTGGGTTCGATTCCCTGGTGGGTCATACTTTTGTGGAGCTTGGTCATGAAATTATTTATACAGCCATTCTCTCCTACCAATGATTATTAATTATGTTGGGCAGTTATCAGTCACTGACGAAAGTATGCGCTTAGTAGTTGGTTAACAGCTAAATCCAGAGATTTAGCCTTTCCAGGAGGAGTGAGTAGGTTGACTGACCGCCGTTTTATGACCTATACAATGTGTTGATACGGCATTAAACCCAACAAACAAACAAACATTATGTTACTCAATCACTACTGAGACGATCAAAATCAATGGTCTTAATACTACATGTATAATGTAATATATGGACATTTTTTTTCTTAAAGGTACTAGTTCACAGATTTAGTTTATTTTTACTATAATTTCAAAATACCATTCAGTGTCTGTAATTGTGTCAAAAATATTAATTCTAATTATTTCAAGACAAACTGGCCTATATGTTGCAAGAAATATACTATAATAGTGTTATGTAATCTGAAGATTACATATGATTTTGTGCGATGACCAAAGTACGAAGTAATTAAGTTAACTCATTATACCCTTGGGCTACCGGATATACATTTTATATATAGGTTAGACTAATTAGTTGTACTTACGTACAGTTGTTGAGCTGTCAACTCAACTGTATAAAATGTATCGCATCTCAGTGACCATTGCTCAGAGGCCCAGAGAGCCTGGTGGCCGTTGGCCAGAACCTTAGGTCCACGCTGGACATAAGGCTTATGTACCGTAGACTATGGATGCTAGTACTTGTATGTTTGACTACCTTACAATCATGACATTTGATATGTGTTTACATGTGATGTTGAAATGAACATTAAACTAGTTAACTATCAGTGTTGTACTGTTGTATCCTGGGTTGTTAATACATCACTATACGTAAGCAGCTATGCGACAATAGTCAATATTAAAATGCTCTAAAACTGTTAGTACCGTGACATACGGGGTAGATATTTACTACCTAAAACTTCATCATTTATAGTATGTCAATTACCACTAAAATTGTCATTATCAGAACACTATTTTCCTGATATCAAAAATATTTGTATACAATTTTGGTAGTTTTAAACAAAGTTGATATGTAAGTTAAAATCTGTGAATGAGTACCTTTAAATTAAGCATTGGTGACTTCAAAAATATTAAAAATGGAATTATTATGTAGTCCTTGAGATAGATACATTTATTTGATATACCCGGTACAATGTGACAGCATAGCATACATCATAACAACATGCATACAAGTTACTCCCCGAAACAACTGGTGTGGATTACTGAAAAGCCATGTCAAACAACATTATACAAACATAATTTTTATAGCTAAGTTAATGCCCTTTCTTGTGATATATATTTCAAGTATGTGCAGTAAAATTTGTTGACGCTGCATCAGCAGTCCGGTTATTTCTGGATCATCCCTCGTATATCAAATATTACACAAAAAGAGAAAATAAATTCTTATTTCTACTGAAGTCCTTGTAGTCAATTTAGCAGAACTTTCCTGTAAACATTCATAGGCGGATCCAGCGGAGGGGTCAGGGGGATCCGGATCCCTCCTAGAATTTGGAAAATGTATTTGTTCATTAGTGTATTTCTTGACTGTAAGTCATTTTCAAGTAGCATAAAGCAATGTTTCTCGGTGATTAACATAGATTTATTGGTTATGTAGTTTTTATTGTTAATATGTTGCGTTTTTTTTCTGCAAAATGTGTATAATGTGGTTGTGGTTCGAAAGTTCGGACCCCCTAGAAAAAAAAATCCTGGATCCGCCCATGTAACATGTTTGAAAAACTCCATCTTGAAGTGAGATCAATATTATAATGTAATATAAGACCATGAAGAAAGTTGAATCTTTTATAAGATGAATTTTAATAATGTAGGCAAGTGATAATCATTATCTCCATATCATACAGTATAAACATGATCATTATGAACTTATTATATCTACGTTTTTTCCTTTCACTTCCTGTTACAATCTTACTGAGTTCCTTAGTTTAACTGTTAAAAGGTTACATTTTATGTCCATGAAATCAATACAGACAGGAAGTATTAGTATTTGAAATGATTTCATCTCTGTGAGTTCGTCCAGAGTTTAAGTGAACTAAATATCGCCAAACATTATCAACATACACTCTACCACACATTTAGTTGTGATGTTGTAGTCACTTAACGTCAGTTTCTGTTTTTGGATTGGGTATAACACCGTTGCAACATAATTATTGTATACCTTGTTTGTTTGTTTTTGTTGGGCTTAACGCCATAGCAACATATAGAAGGTCACATAACAGCGGTCAGTCAACCTACTCACTCCTCCCGGAAAGGCTAAATCTCTGGATTAAGCTGTTAACCGACTTCTAAGCGTTTACTTTCGTCAGTGACTAGCACCTGCCCTACATAATAAAGGACCTTGTATACATTGTCTTATTTCAGTTTTCAGTCAAAATATACTCACCGTTCCTAGAATGCTAAATCTTTTTATTTAGCTGTTAACCTGTTACCAGGCACATACTTACGTCAGTGACTGGCTGCTGCCCTACATGCCTTAGAATCAGTGGTAGGGGAGAATGGCTATACATTGTATAGTTTTTTCATGACTAAACTACACGAAAATGTGCCCAAACTGGAAATCGAAACCACGACCCTAAATCAATAGCTTTTTGTACAGTATTACAGACTGATCTAACCTGGCGGCTCCATTTGTATTCATTAATGTTGTAGTAACATAAGGCCTGTTTAGATAGAAGAGGAATAAAACAACAAATGACAAGGTCAATAAGTTAACATATATGTAATCAAACAACGAGTTTAGGAAAAATCATAGTTCAAGTACTTTCAGTGCTTTGATTTATTCAACAGCAATAATGTTAACATTATACTTGTATAACATATCACAGACAGAAATGATAACATATAGAAATGTATAAGGCACAGAATAGATTGATAGAAATATTAAACTTGTACATAAGAATAAACATATTTTAACAACAATTTGCATTGTATGTAATAAACAGAACAAATTTTGTAAATATCTAATGTTAATTTTACCTTTTAAATGCTATTAGGTGACTGTTCGTTATGACTAAAGCTATTGTAAATGCAACGTAGTGGATAAATCATACTGAATAAAAAAGCTCTTCTTTCACCCATATAATATATGATCAAGTAGTTAATCTTATTTCCGCTTTGGAGTGAAGCACGTTCTGCTTTAACGTTTTGCTTTAACTATCATATTTGTTTTCAAACTAGTTGCAGCTAATCGTCTCAAGACAAAAACTATGTTAATTAGGTAATTATCAAAGTATTTGAGCAGATGCTTAAGGCACAAAAATAGATTTATGAAGGATGCGAAAATAATAATGATTAAATAGTTCTACAATTTTCAAGTATGACATGTTACATTCAAGATTACTCGAACAAGATGACGTGGACACTTTACGCTATAGTCATTGATACCTTATACCATATATCACAGAGTGAGGAACCCACGTGACTTCATCCGGGCATCATTTACCATATATGGAAAGTGGGTCGCTCGACTAATGTAGGCTTCCTGCTTATCATTATGAGTATTTTTAAACCCCCTGTATACGAGATATTATTGCTACAGTAATTGTTTTCTGGAAAATTCCGCTTTGTCATAGTTTGGGAAACAAATTTCGAATTAAATGAATCTCGACGTTTTTATTACACCACGAACGTCACTGTGTATTAACATCAATGCCTTTCGGTCTATATTATGCACCTGGTTTAGACCATTCAGTGATACATATACTATATCGCAGAGTACCTATTAAAGTTGAGTATTATCCATGACCATGATTTCGTACATGTATGTACTTTATGGCAGATATCAATATTAATACGGTAGTCAGATGTAAGTCAGTTAGTCAGAGCATTTGAGCCTTGGCCGACACTCCGTGGTGTACACTCTGTGGTGTATAACTTCGAGCGGGATACAACTTGACTAGTTTTAAGGAGACGAACATTTAACGCATAACAATGTTAATAAACATATAGTAAAACTAGTTTGACAAAAACTGTTCATGTATGCTCTGGTTATTTAGATGAAATAAACCTCTTTGGTCTGTTCCACATGAAATGTATGTAATGGTAGATAAGATTAATACAAATCAAAATTTGGTTACGGTTTTGTCTATGGAACATGTATAATTGATGATACTTTGGTTTAAACACATGTACATCAAAATTTAGGTTTTTACTTATAAAATGTACAAGATGTTCCATTATATTTTTACCAATCAAACTTTTGTTTCTTCCATATGAAAGGTATCTAATGCTGCCTTTGATTTAGTAAATTCATTCATTTCTCTAGTGGGTGCTACATGTTTATAATCGTTGTTTTCTGTAGAATAATCTATTGTTGGTTCATTATTTGGCGTATTGTAACTATCCGTATCTTTAGATAAACCTCCAGAATGCTCCTCTTTCACTTCAGATAAACTCATTCTACCTAATTGAAAAGTTAGATTACCACTTGAGCGTTTTACTAATGGTCGAAATGATCTGAAATGTCAAATTAAATTGATAAAATATAAGTGTTTTTAGTCTCGTTATTTATAAAAGACTAACAAAATATCATTTCAAAACAAATTTAACAAAATCCTGATGACACAATGAATTACTGTATTTTTTCTTATCCTGGACATTTTCACACTGCCTTGTTTCTTGTGAAAGTTAATCTGATTGGTGTTCATTTAGTACATGTATACTTTATATAACGACACTCCAAAACAATTTTTAGCAAATTAAAATACACTCTGCAGATTAATGTGCTATTTGATTTTCATTCAAATAATGTATCAGTAAAAAGCTATATAATAAGTGAAGTAAATTACAAAATCGTCTTGTTTTTAGTGTTGCCTTTTTTGGTTTAACGCCGTAGCATTGTATAGGTTATATCACGGCGGTCAGTCCACCTTCACACTGTTCATGGAAAGGCTAAATCTCCGGATTAAGGTGCTAACCAATTACAAAGCGCATACTTCCGCCAGTGACTGACTACTGCTCTACATGATTTAGAATCAGTAGTATAAGTGAGAATGGCCCGCCCAGGAATCAAACCTTCAACCCCTCAATCAGTGGATTGTGCGCTACAGACTAAGCTAGCCGGGCGAGTTAAAAACGTCTTGCATCTTGTATATAAATTAACTTAGAAACCACTTTGAAGATAACAGAAACAAATAAAATACAACCTACCCTCTTGAATCTTTTTCATCAGCTGATATGTCATCTTCAGAGAAAGTATTTATAGCACTGTCTTTAGATACTTCTTTTGTGGTCTGTAAACGTTTTAACATTGCTAGTTTTAATGCTGCTTGATGCAAATATCTATGAACTGTATCATTGTTGCTATAAACAAAAATTATTTGTAACAATTCAATACAATTTTAAAGTAAGGTATAAGATTTGCTTCCATACATTAATGTTTAATAACCAATATTCTTTTTCTTTCAAATCACTATGAGACAGGTGACCCATACATTTACAATTTGCGCCTAGATGCAGAAACAAAGCTGACATTTAAGTATTTGGGATCACTAAATCTAAATCATTTTCAAGGAGCTTAACCTTACAATTAGTGTTAGAATATAGACCCAGGAATGGAGAGAACGAAACCTTACTTTTTCAGTTACTAAAAGTCACATCGAAAACTATGCATCTTCATAATTTAAAAAAATATGAAACTAACGTAATACATATTTTATACATATAGATGCACACTATAGCTAAACTATTTTCTTATCGGTAAAATCACCTTTAGTAATTTTATTTACTGATTATATTTATACAAACTATTAGCAATATTACCTTGTCTTCTCTAAAGAGTTAGCAGGTGTTTTAACAGATCCAGGTTTTGATTTATCACATCTAGTATACTGATCTAAGGATGATTGTTTGGTTTGATAGGCCGAATCTTTTAATTTTATATCTGCGTTCCTTAAAGTCCCTTCACGTAGTGTATCAATATTACCACTACTGTTGTCATTATCATCAGCACCATTATCATCATTGTTACCATCGATATAAAACCGAGGAGACGTTCTAGAAATATCATCCTGATTATTATCAGGTTGCATAGAATGGTCAGTTTCATTTATATCGTCATCAACATTGTAGGCTTCCATATTATACAAGTGGTTACTACTCACAGAATTAAATGAGTTACCTAATCTAGACTTCTCTGAAACAGGTGAAGATTGCATAACATTATTAACCATAGAAGGTTCATGAAATGACCCAGAATGTCTACCAATATTAATTTCATGTTGATGATGTTGATCTATACTTGATGTAGACGACGATCTATGTGGATGGTAGTTTAGACCAGACCGGATGTCATCATTAACATATGCTGATCCGGGATACCTCTGGTATTTAGCATGATACGTGTCAGTAAGAAATGAGTTCATTAAAGACGTTTTACATTCTCGATCAGCTTTAGTATCAGGATAGTGATCGTAATCATTAATTGAAGAGTTATACAAATGTCTCTGATAACAGTCTGTTTCGGAGTAAGCTTCCCTAATGGTTCCAGCATGAAAATGTTTTCCTTTGTACATAGATGTATGGGCTGAACATAAACAAGAATCACTTTCTGTGCTAGAGTATAACATATTAGCACTATGAGAACGGCGTCTCTTACTTTGTTCCACTAAACTAAGATGTCTGGATGAAAAATGACTACATGGGGTATGATGGTAATGGCTAGTCTGGAATCGTGGTTGATGGGAATGTGAGCACAGATCTTTTCTATGTTGTGAACGATGACGATGCACACTTGAACGTTTGTGTCTATGTCTTTTATGTCTACAACAAGAACTTACATTATTAGAAAAACGTTTTGACGTGCAATGTCTATCACTCTTATCTAAACTTTTCCCATACATGTAATTATTGAACGATGAATCTTTATTGCAAGACGTACATACGTCTGATTCAAATGATGAACATTGTACTGAGGTAGATGGACGAATATATTTTGTAGTTTTTGAGCTATGTATATCACTAGTTGGACCAAGTTGTGAGTCTGTACCACTTATCTTATAAAAGGATGTACTCTTTGACTTAGAACTGAACAATCTTCTCTTCTCTGAGGCAGTTGTTGGATGCTTGTTTGTGTCAGTCTCAATAGACCCAGTCTGTGTAATATTTGAGACTGTGGTTGATGGATAACCACTGTCTATAATTTCTACAGGAGTAGGGTTTTTATCCAAGATATCATCTTTAATTTCTTCAGCATCGGCTTCAATGTCATCAGATGTCTCACTTTGATCGTGTCTACCAGTTTGTTCTACATTATGTTCATTGATTATCTTTATTTCTGGATAACAATGAATAGGCTTTTCTAAAGAATCAAGTTTTGTATTAGAATGACTTGGTGAACCTGAATAAGAGAAAGCCTTTAATGGTGAAGGTCTTCTTAGTTTAGAACGTGTTGTTGTTTCTAAACTTGAACCACTAATAGTATAAGATCTAAGAATACCATTGGTGGTTTCAACGTTCGATTGGTCTGAATCGTCTGTTCTATTTAGAGTTAATGTTCCACCTTTAATACCACAAGACATTATATTTCGATTTAACAATGACAGAGACGGTGTCGTCGATTGTATCGATGTAATATCTGGAGTTAATTGATTTTTTCTTGAATTATATGAAGCAAACAGTTTTAATGCAGCGTCTTGATTCTGTTCAGTTATAACGGGAGTTGATGGAATTGATGCACTGTCAAACTGAAAATATAAAAACAAAAAGTTATATATTAAGTTATATCAAAGGAATTGCAAATCAAAAGTTTAACTTCATATTTCCTGATTTTTAATTATATTTTTTATAATTTTGAATGCAACAGACATACAGCAGACATGTTATATTACTTGGCAAAATATTTCTTTATTTTCTCATAATATTTGGGGTGTTTCCTAACTAGACCCACGTGGGTCAGGTTAGCTAAAATAGATTAGTGTTAAAATATGCATTTACTGATGAGAAGATACTAGAGCTTGTTATTGTGCAACATTAGTATAATTCTATTAAAAAGATATCCTAACCGCCTAAGAAGCTGAAAAGACAAGAAGCGACCAATGAAAATGTTTATTTAAAAATGTTTAAAATATAATAATAATATTTTAGAACTAAGGATGTACATGAATATACATGCTTTATGGTCCATTAGGAATAATTCTTGACATTTTACGGTATTTAGTCCCTTATAGTTTCATAATAAATATGTATTCAACAAATCTTGATAAATAAATAAAACAATGATGTTATTCCATAATTCTCAATTTCGTTGAATTTGTCTTGTATATTACATTATAAAAGAGACAGACGCGGGTAAACATCTCAAAATGTAGAAAAAGAACTCAGATCAAAGAAACAAAAACCCAGTTTTCATTCTCGGAACAGCTGCTGGTATCAATAACATTACCAATAAATCTAATAAAAAGTATATTATATGATACCCGCATGTCAACAACGTTGATAATGACAATTTATATATCAGTGAATAAATTGTTACAGCTGTAGAAACATAATTAGGTAAGTTCAATTAAAATTTATCAAAAGCTGAGATTTACGTAAACTTTGATATTATGAAACGAGAAAGAAAGTGCAACAAAAGAAACCACTAGTATTGCGCATTTAGTTTTGAATGTTAGTTTTAGATCAACAATTTGTATAGTGATCTGCTGCTCCGCTAACTAGTTAATGCGTAGTTAGCATATATAGAAATATGTCATGGTTTTTGTAAAAGATAAAGTATTCAAAGGGTTTGACAACAACATTTTTATATAAAAATATAGCAAGCAAGGAAAAATATTAAACTGTCAATTATCAGTCACAAGTGACCAGCAACCCGATCATTGTTGACCAGAATATTGGTATGGAGTACTCAGATAAAATGACTATGTTGCTGTTCCTGGTATGATTTCGTATTCTTTTTATTATGTCATAACGTAAGTTAATCAATTTAAGCTAATGACTAGTTACATTAACAGGTTAACATTTAATTAAATATTTAGTTATGTGATTTACTAGTTGCAATAACTAGTTTACCTCTTACGTTAATTAGGTTAAGTGGTTAACTAGTTACTGTAGCTAGTTAACTACTAAAATAACGTGTTAGTTATGTGGTTATCTGTTGGCAGGGATATGCCACCATAGTATTGTATAGCTAGAACGATGTAAAGTAGGTCGTACGTTTGTTTTGATACTGTCACCTAATATTAGTAAAAATCTTCGTTAGTGTAAATAATGTAATATTTTTAGTAATCAAATTGAATCTGAATATCATTTTATTAATATGCCAATTTTACAATGAACCTGGCCTTACTTGACAAAATTCTGAATTTTATCAAATGCATCAAACCGTATTTTTTTTTATAAAATTAGCATCATTTTTACAATTTGTATTTAATATTGTATATACGTTGTTTGTAAAACTACTGCCTAAGTTTTTCTTGGCGATGAATATATTGTTTATGCCAATAAAATATTATCAATTGACTTGACCTATGGTTTTAATGGAATTTAATTAAATTGATAAGTTAATATTTTTTTAATCTCATATAGTACTTCAATGTATACAAAACAATTTATTTGCCATTTATGTTGATATGAACGCATCTGTTCTTAACGTCAGCGAGATAATTAAATCTACTGAAACATATTTGTACCCTCCATTAATTGAAATACTTTAGTACTTGCTGAATGATATGAACCAGGAATTATAATTAATTGGAAAAGTCACAAAGGCGCTACCAGTATGATTAACTGCTGCTTACTATGTGAACAGCTTACGGGATTTCCAAGAACTGACAATAAAACTGGACTTATTGATCTGAACGAACTATAAAAATGTCCTTAACTTTTCGCACGTGAAGTTATTACACTGCTGAGATCTCGGATAAGTTTTTCGTAAAGTGAACTCATTAAATAGATTCACGTGTATTCAACTCTGCACATATAAACACATACATCAATTGTTGATGAGATCAGCGATATGTATGAGCTTGTAAAGTGCTTTAAATTGAATTCTGTTTAACAGCTAAAACAAGTGTTCAAAACTTGTAAAATAAGCAAACAAGCAAAGAGGTAGAAGTTTTTAAAAAGAACATACATACAAATTACGAAAATGTGAACCTGAAAAGTAAGCGGATTGAAACGAACAGTGGAACAATAGTTCCCCTTCCTTCGACAAAAAGTTTCAATAAACGGTGTCAAATAAAAACATTCTAAAGTTACCCTATCTGTAGAAGTATGTCGTTTCAATGAGCAGATTGAATGTGTAGATATTTTAGGTGTTTCTAATTGTATAGATGATATACTTCTCTCATGTATTCTGTCTAAACTATCTATGTTATATGATGAACATTTAGAATTCTCTGTAAATAAATGAACCAATAATACAACGTTAATAACCAACATGTTCAGTTTCATATTAACCTATTGCATGACTTTACTATAAACAGTAACACTTTGACGCCATGTATTATATATCTTGTCTCATTTCTAGGAAAGTTTAATCATTAAGACCTAATTATATAATAAAGATATCAAAACTATAAATATACATATTTTTGACAACTAACAAAAAGTATATCAAAATAAAACATCACACAGCCAGATTTAACATTTGGGTTTCCGTCTGGTTTTGAGTCATGCGCTCTTCTTAAACCGTCAGAGTAATATGAAACATACAAATCACACAATTTAACATTCGCTTCCTAGTTGAAATAGTACAACAATAATCCATTAACAGCATTTTGCTTTCTACAATGAAACATTTTGGTCGGCCATAAGCCTGTATCAATGATAGGTCACTGTGATTCAAAATCAGCAGTTTCAACAACTTGGGCGCAAGACGGAAGTGATTTTTTTCGTAATATCAAAATATGAACTTTATTTAACAACGATATACTAAGTGAAAATGTATATTTTGATAAACAATATATTCTAAAGTGAATATATTTATATTCAATGATACATTAAAAGCCAAAATAGTTATTCATACAATAATACAAATTATCAAACGGTCAAATTTGAGACAAACTACGGTCATTCATTACTTAACTTAATTTCTGTTGTCCAGTGTTTTATTTGTTTGTCACAATCAAATGCCTTTATAAATGCAGAGACACATTTAAAAAAAATTCTCCCCGCGTTAGAATATGAGACGAGTAAAGATTTATACAGTTTGATCTTTGATTGGCATTCATCAGTTATAAATCTACATTCTTAAAATAGTTGAAGATTGTACAAATGTCCTACCTTTAGAATTAGTCCTGCTGCCTGGTTTATTTCGTTTAGGAAACATTCTTGCAATTTTCTTTCCACACTTTCTTCGTACCACATAAGCCAAACAAAAGAACACAACCAAATTAACGATGACAATCATTCCGATCCAGATTGGTTCCTTAAGTAACTTTTGTCCTATTGTCATATCGTTAGTCGTATTCTGTGTGATAGGTATATTACATTTCTCACCTAAAAGTAGATCCACAAGCTATAGGACTGTATAGTGTATACTTTTATTATTTAATTTCATTAATTGTTATCATCAACGGCATCCAGCGCAATATAACATTTTTGTGTTGATGCACCTTTAAACCTTAACAAACCAATAAACAAACAAACGAACAAAAAAGATCCGCAAGATGAGTCACTTATTTCATAACTAGTTGTTCTTGACAAATATTGATTTGTTGATGCCTTTACGTAGAGAGAACATATATATCAACTAAGACGACATTTCAATAGACTATGACATTTAAGGGCTAATTAACTAACACAAAGCTCTTTTGTCACTTTGAAGTATGAGAAAAAGAAAATCAGAACGTGAAAGGGTAGATATTAGTAAAGAACAATTATAAGAAATATATGAAAATGTGGATGAATGGTAAAAATTGGCTAATAAGAGAGTAATTTATTTAAAAAGATGGAAATTTTGATCATGAGTATAAATTTAGTTGGCGTGTCTATTTTCAGATAAGTATCATTTTATCAAATATTATTGAGCTATAGTGACTTTTAGATAGAAAATGTAAACAAAATAATGGCATAAATACTGTACATTAAATTTCTAAAAAGATATTATTTTCACAGGTGGGTCAAAACGTGAGTCGATAAAATGCAATTTTTTTCATTATTTCGTTGCCACGCTAATCATTTTTTTGCAAATTTGGTTTTCAGGGCTCGCACAGTGAATTATAAAATCATCTCAAGCCAAAGTTATGACCATCCATTTTCAATCTTAAGACATCTTAAATGCTATAAGAACTATATATTACCAGTGTAGTATTCATCACAAAGGCATCTTTGTAAATATTGTTTCACTTTAACACATTGACCATTTCCAGAACATTTTCGTTGTCTACATGTTAACTCATTCATATCACATATTTCACCCCAGTAGTCTCGTGAACACATACATATAAAACCTGTGTCAGTTAGATTACATATTCCATGTACACATGGCTCTAAATCACATTTGTTCACTTGACAAAACAATCCTGCAAAGATAAACGAAAACAATAATTAATTTGATTTTCCGTTTGAAGAAGAAGTTACTGGTTAATTTAAGTTTTTGTTTTATGAAACACATACTTTAAAGGATAATCAGACCGTGCCAACCAACTGAAGATAACAATGAGAGATGACAATATATAAAACCAAACCAAAAAGAGAATACGAGCTTGTGAGTACGTTTGTACTAACACGCAAATGACAAAAAATAATTAAGGTGGAAGTCGACTGTCACTGATTGTTTTAGAGACATAAAATTTAATTAAAATTTATTTTAACTGGGTTTAACGCCGTGTCAACACAATTTAAGTAATTTTACGGCGTCTAGCGCACCTAACCTAGCTTTCCTGGACCTCTTGTCAATAACCACTACTCACATACCCTTCCACAAGGCCGTACACTCCTCCATATTATCTAACCAATGGAGGAAAATTGACATTATAGTCAAATTTTCATGGAAGGATATAACCTCCCAGGGTGGGATTCGAACCCATACCCCCTTCGGGACACGAGCTTTCAATTCCCGGTGCGCTTCTAACTGCGCTTTCGACTCGGTTTTATTTAAAACATAAAGCATAGAAAGTATCTGAATAAAAGTTAATTTATCGATAGATTATTTGCACTGATAATTAGTACAAAACAATTACTGCTAATACGAATAAATAGTTCTTTTTTAGAATCCTAAACTGATAACAAAATAAATTCCACTTTAAATTACTTAATTAATTAATACTAGCAATGACATAATGAGATATTGAAATCCTGTTATTCTCACATCAACAAAATCCACTTTGAAGAAATTGATTAACAAGTAAAAAATTGCTGCTAAATGCAGCAAAGGGATTGTCACGGCAAACAAAAAAGAATGATTAAGTATAATCTAAAGGTAACTCAAAAGAGCATTATATTGAATTGTCATGTTAAGGTTTTTCAGTAATTAAAAGGTAACTTGTCATAAAACGTTTTTCTGTTCAAATGTAACAATCTCGTTCCAAAAGCCTAGTAAGATTCTCGATACTAGTTAGATTGAGAATCTTGACAAATTTGGAGTACGCGAATGGTCTGGATCTAGACACCATCTTTATGCCGACAGGATGTTTGGTTTTAGTTGGATTTATTTCCAGTAATTCATATTTGCATGACGCTTAAAAAGATCGGCAGAAGGGAAAACATAGTTCTCCAGAACAGAAGCTATTTACATGACTTATCGCTTCTGTTTAGTCAAGTGCTCCTCACATTGCGGATCGATCTGTTCTTACCAATCCGTGTAACCAATCATCTAACTAATGCATAACTGTCCAGCATCTTTGAATTTCGACATTTTGATTTTACAGGCGTGAACATTTGTTGCATTTATTGCATTTATTTTTTAATCACGAGACAGCCATGCAATCTAAATGTGTGTGTCTTTGCCTTGACATAGAAATAACAGTTTGCGCATAGTATTTAAGCAGAGGTAGAGAGTCAGCGAGTGAATCTTTCAAACCAGTGTATTAGAGAGTAGTCATACCTTTACTTGTTACGAAAGAATTTTGTTGCCGGATACACGAAAGGATTTAACATGTATTTTAATTCCGAAAGATGCACTTAAATACAAAAGGCAAGCTATTTCGAATAGAAATCATTTTTCTTAATAATGAATTCACTCGGACTCGAGAAAACATACTCCATTCGAACAAATTAAAAACTGGCGAGCTTTTCACCTAGGTGTAAATGTCCGTCATTTTAACTCTCTTAAAATTACCTGGTCCGTCTGGTCAATAGTCCGTCAATATAGTACCAAACTTTTCATAATTAAAAAAGGTCTGCAAAAATAATCTTACATCTGCTCGATCTATAACCAGAAGCAAGTTCAATTACACAAAACGCTACAGTACGTTACATAACGATGCATTCGGAACTCCTCGGTCATACATTTGTTTACTTTAACGCCGGACATTTCAAAATAGCGTCCAAATATGTCCGAGATTATTCGCAGCAAATGGACGAGGACTTCCGAATGTATCGTTGCGGAACGTTCTATGACGTTCGCAGTTACTGAACTCAACCCTGGTCCGTAACTCTTATGCTCTTAAAATTAACTGGTCCGCTGCACTTAATCATAGTTAGAAAAGATCGCCAATAGAGCTCAGTAAGAGTAAGAATTAAGAGTCAATGTTACACGATTAGGCTTCTTTATTTATACAGTCGGCTAATAAGAAAAAAGGTATATTATTAAAATATATGAATCATATCAAATTAGTTTTCAAATGATAAATGCTCTAACAGTTGAAATATATAATATTTACAACAATATGTGATGAAGCAATCGACGATTCTTTTAATAGTTAAAGTCTGCAAAGTTATTTCTTAAAATATAATTTCGATATTGGTGTCTTATCTTTTCAAATAAAATATTGGCAAATATCAATAATATATGTACTATACACACATTATGATACGCATATTTGTTAAACTGTATCCGTATACTAAACTGGTCTCCTGGTCCGGTTGGTTCGCGATTTATACCTACCCCTTTTCGTGTGATTCGAAAGGATTTGCGGAAATGTGTTGATATAAAACGCTGATTTTTCGTGTGTTGCATTGTTGCAAGAAAAATTGTTTATATGGATTCCCCCAAAAATGATTTTTCTATTTAACTTTTAACGGAAATGGGCTGTACTATGACTGCATTAAAAACAATAAATTTGTCGGCAGTGGAAATCGAAAGGATTTTTATCATTTTTTATCACGTGACTTTTGCCCATTGCTATCAAAATCTACCCACCACAATATCACGGCGTTGAGACGCCGTGAAATAATAACTGCAATCACAAAATGATATTAATAAAATTCAAAACAATCTCATTAAACCAATCCACTTTAAATAATTTAATGTATAATATATGCAGTTTCCTAATGATAGTCATAAATCATCAAAAATATCACATAGACAAAATCCACTTTAAATGACAAATCAAATATTAATACATGCACTTACAGAATGACATTAATAATTTTTAACAAATCCACTTTAAATGACGAATCAAATATTGATACATGCACTTACAGAATGACATTGATTAATTTCCCAAGCTCACCACTAAAACACAACCCCTTTGAATTACAACATTGATTATACGTACACTCACATTATAATATTGATAAAATCACAATATTCTCACATAAACAAAATCAACATTGAATTATTGAATAAATAATACATGCAGTTACCAAAGGATATTTTTGAAATCCTAAAATTCTCTGATAAATGAAGTCAACTTGAAATTACTAAATAATACACGCGGTTATAAGATAATAGTTATATAGCATTTCCTTTATATTTATAACGTCAGCATAGGTATTATATGTAAGTTAGTACGTCATAGTCTTCCCTTGGTAACACTTTAATTTATAAAACACATTGTTCGATGTATCTAAATACCATTCAAGTGTCTTGGAGTGAGACATTACTGTGGTGTCTGACACGTTTGCAACAGTTTTATTGTCCTTTACGTCGCTCATTCGTCAGTTAGTCACATGGAGATTGCCAGTCGATTTACTAATTGACTATTGAGAGGTGTTGTTGTGCAGAATCAAAGTTTACAAGCCATTTTTCGTTTAATGATAAGCTTTCAGAGTTATGTGACAAATACATAATGATAGTTAAGTTACGCTAAAAAGACCACATTAAAAATGTTAAAGTTAAAGTGCGGTTTAATGCCTGCTTCTATATACATATTCAGATGACTTTACAATATTTGCACGATAAATCCTGATTATTAAAATCTCCTTCAGGCAGGTGATCCCTCACAGTAACCATTTACACTTGAGTGGATTGGAACAATTGTAGGTAAACTTCTTGCTCAATGAGATAAGCAGTGTCTCTAGTGGGAATCAAACTCAGGATATCTCGACTCCTATCTGGCGTCCTTCCACTGGATCACAGCTCCTACATATATTAATTTGAGGGCCTAATACTAATACCGTTCCGGTACTAAGTCTCTCCATTGTGATCTTCCTCACAGTGGACCTTTTTCTTATGTGAAAACTGTTTTTGAAAAAAAAACAAGGGCTACTTGCTTTCCATTGCATTTGCTTGTCACTTTTGAACCGAATTCGGCATTTATGGCATACCATGTTTTATTATATGTTGGTATGTTATTTTGGTGCTTGTATAACCAAATATGGAAAAAGTAAGGTTTAAGAGCTATGAGTTACGTCGCAATCTGTTAACCACACTACCTGTATCAAATATTATGCAATGTTGGCATATTTCACACAATCGTGTTTACAAGTGTATACTTATATACATATATAGATATAATGTGGTAACATTTATCATATTTCATTCCAGGTATACCAAATAAATGGATATAAATGGTAAAAACAAATTGTATATAAGATATGTCATTATTAATGGTTAGCAACAAGAAATATAAACCGTAACAACGCTTGGTAATGATGCTACACGGTACACCGATCATATATCTTATTTCCAGGAAAGTTTAATCATTAAAGCATTGATACATGTATATCAAATATACAAGTAACTATAAATAACTTAATATCAGAAAATACTTGACATCTAACAAGAGGCAATATCAATAAGAAACACAATCACACAGTCAAACAACTATCGAGTTTCATCTTGCTTTAGGTCGCATGCTCCACTTAAACAGTCAGAGTAATATGAAAGATATCATCTAACCATAGCTCCAGAGGTGCAATTAAACAAACTCTCTTTGAGACGTATTTCAACTTTTATTTGATGCTTATTTCAAACAATTAGATTAATTTGAGACGAAGAGAATCGTTTCTTGAAGGCACTATTGGTGCAATTCCTACCTATGTAATCAAGGACCTACTTTCTCGCATAAACCTTAAGGTTTTGAAATGTAGCTGAACTCGGACCAAAACCTTTGACAAATGAGAGCCCACATTGATTCGAAAACAGCGACCAAAATACTTCGAATACCCTAATGAAGTGAACAAACACGACATACACTAGTTTATAAAATGAATGCAATAGAATCTGTAGTTTTTAATAATTTCCGAAACTGAAGAATAAGTTGACTATTTTATACATGTTGCTTGGTTGAGACATGAGTGAGAAATAAATACAAAATCTTCTTGTTGAAAGCTAGCTAATTCTCAAGATAAATTGAATCTATTTCGACATAATTAATGTAATTCTATCTACCAGTTACTCTGTATAAGTTATGTGGTGTAATTTTAGTAGCTTATATAAAGTTACAACGATCGATAACATAATTAAAATCGAAGCAACCAGTCATTTTAGTATAAACTGAAGAAACTGAAGCTTGGTATCGTCGTTAATAAAAAGGTTCGTGACATCGTTGACAGCAAACGATGTATTAGGCACGAATATAGTACATAATGACACATTTTATTCGATAATTTTATAGAGAAAGTTGACACATAGAATTATAAGACTGGTTCACTTCCTGGTTCAAATTGGTACGAATGTGCTTATAAGACAATTCACATTATTTTCAAGATGGACGCTTTTGAAAATTTAGAAAAATCAAATACTTATAGTAATGTTAGTTGTAGCGTTTGCTTTGATAATTAGAAATTGCACAATTGATGAATTGATGAACGTGAAAAATTGTGCTATAACTACTAAATGAAAGTTTTACTATTTGTTTTTGTTCTGCAGACAAGATTTTGTTGCAAAATAAGTGAAATATACTAAAATGGAAGATGTTAATGTAGATGACTATATCAGACTGTTAATTGTCCTTTTAATACCTGCTGTGATGCATGATACGCAGAATTTATACCAGTAGTATAAGTTTACATGCACTATAGAAAAGATACAGTTAATCTTTAAATTGCCGACGAGAATGTTATTTGGTAGCAGAACATTCTCAATATCTGAGTTCAAGAAGTGAAATTCTAGCAAATTCTAACAATGAACATAGATAGTGTAGTTGATGCCAAAATTAACAATGGACAAAACATCAACTCAATACAACAATCAGCTTCTATCTGCTATTATACCTGTATATTGTGCAGTACATGAACACTGATATCTTTTGTCTTCTGTTGTCAAACATTTCCCTCCATGTTGACAAGTGTCATTTAAACATTCATCAAAACTTCCTGATATTTCTTTGGTTTTCTTCAAATAGTTTGTATCTAAAAGTATTGAATAAAGAGTAAGATTATGAATGTAAAGCTAAAGCTGGCTAGTAAATAAACAAGATCCTTAGTAATATTATTACAAAAAACAAAGGATACCATGTAGATTTAAAATTGATAAAATTTATTATTAGACACTGACGCTAACTTAGTGACTTAACTTATTGGCCTTCCAACAAAGAAGCAACGATAACAAGAATCTAAATTTTGGAACCATGAGATAATCATTGGGTTTAAATTTACACAAATAAGTAGTTTACATTTAAGTAAAATAGGGAAACATTTTTCAGCAAGTCCGGATTAACCTACGTAGTAAAAAACGCAACTTGTAAAAAAGTGTCACATTTATGGTAAACACTCGTTTGATCAGTACAAAACATAATTATACA
Organism: Mactra quadrangularis; assembly: GCA_025267735.1. Lineage (NCBI taxonomy): Eukaryota > Metazoa > Mollusca > Bivalvia > Venerida > Mactridae > Mactra > Mactra quadrangularis. The sequence goes on along the minus strand of CM046300.1, from coordinate 51,108,337 downwards.
AAAGTAAGAAAAATGTTAAGGAAAACCCAATTAAAATAATTTCTAAGGCCATAAGTTTTCTACGAAATACAAGAGTTTGAAGTCAAACAATGATTAAAAAAAACACCAGATGTTTGTAGAGGTGATTGGATTGTTAACCTTACAAATAACAAAACAGTCAGTGGGAATTACCTGTATGCTTTTGCTAATAACAGAAAATAACCCTTTCCTGAAATCAAGTTTTGGTAACTACTGTAAATAGGGTTGTAATAGTAAATGGCGGTTGATGTTGAGAAGTTTTTAAGAGTGGGTATGACTAAATCTTTAACTTGCTCATACCAATCACAATTTATACGCCTGAATAGAATAAAAGTATCTTATCTTCTAACATTATATACTGCATGTATACACTTTTAATCTCAATCTCCTTCATAGAGCCGAAACGTTCCGTATCTGAACGTAGTGTAACCGGGGAGCAAAAGAGTACCAATATTATTGAAAAAGTAAATACTATACCTCTTACAGATGTGACGACTCCTATGTATGTCAATGATGAAAAACCATCTCTATGATATCCAGTATTTACATTTAAATCCATTGAATTCAGAAACGAAGTGATCTTCAATTTCTTGTTTGTGACACTTCGTGTTCCATTTGTAACGTTCATACAAGAATATAACACATTTTCTGTATGGTATGATTTCACGGAATTGTCAATTAGTTCTATAAAATCCATGGTGCAATTATCATTTCCAATTATTGTTATATTAGTTAATTCTATGACTATTTGAAAACCAATTTGTGTTCTAAATGTAGAATTTCGTTTAATTACAGCAGGTGTCGTATTAGGATACATCAAAGATGTTATAAATAGACTTTCATCTTCTGACAGTGTAATTATATCACTTAGAGTTGTATTTACTTCAGGGACTGAAAACAAAAACCGAAAATTAATGTTTTCTAAAACAACTTCATGATGCGTCGCGCCTTTTTTATCACCTATGAATAGCATGACTGCTCGCCGATGTTAACATGTTTTCATTCATATGGTAACGATATGTTATATTAAGTACATATATTTTCTGGAGATCGTACTTCACAAATATAGAGAATGACACATGATACATGTAAAAGTTCTAGCAGTTTTGACAATGGGTATTATTTAAAAGGAAGACTAAATGTCACGAACAAATAAGGTTTGAATGCTAGGACGTCGACATTGTAAACAGAGAGATGAATGAATGAACCAATTAGAATATGGCATGACTAATAGTATTATGTAACATATAATAATTAGAAGATTGACAATACTTCCATCAAATTTGTTCTTTAAGTAATAAACTTTTAATTAAAATATCCGTAGCAGCTCAACAGGGGTTTAAATGTCAGCATAAATGTGTAGTATATTTGAATTAAACAACTCCTAAATGAGTTATTTATGTTCGAAGATTCATTAGTAGCAATGCCAACGAGGATTTTTGTCTGTGTTTTATTCATGAAATATATCGTTAAATTAACTACAGTAAGCATGTAAGATTTTAAATTACCAACTACATGGCATAATTTGTTCAATTTAATATTATAGTGATTGTTTTAAGCAAATATCAAGAGTTTGTCCGTTTAATTTACTCCTTAATCAAGATCACTTCTCGAGTTGACAAACATGACCAGTTTTAACCACACATCACCTTATCTTTGCTTGTCTCGACATACTTAAATTAAAATTGATATAACTTGTCCCCTTTTCGCGGATCATTTTTCAAAAGCGGGGTCCAAAATTGGAACACATTTCCCAACCGCTTTTCTCGTCTCGACTTGCAAACATATTTACATTAACTTCGATGCTACAAATCTGTTCTTCTTTTCATTTTCTTTGCCAATTCATTGACCATTATCTTTTATAACCACAATACAATGTACTATCAATACTTACCTATTCTAAATGTAATATTTACACCTTCATGTGTGTCAAGTGTTTCAGCTTTTAAACAGAACGTTGCTCGATGTCCTTCAACTATGATGTATCTATTGTACATATCTCCATTTATAGAAGTTCCACCACAATAAAGTTGTACAGTATTGTCTTTATCCGAATCTATTCTAAACTGATTGTCATCACAATTTACACCTGGTAATTCAATATTGATAATTTCTACCACCAATCTATAAGATTCTGGTATTGTTATATTGGTACATTGATCAATGCGATCAGGAAATGGTTTAGGGTAGTTAATAGACGTTAGTATACCATGTACATCAGGTATAATGTATCTAATCTTGAGCATACTGTCGGTGCTGATGCTGTACCAACTTATATTGTAACCACATCCAGTTCTATCAATGTCTGTATTCAAATGTAAACTAGCAGAATTGTTTTCTGATAAAAAGTACGTAGTTTCAATTTTTGTTCCACATAATTTAGCATTGTTCACCATCCCTGATGTCTGCAGATAATCATATAGACAGTCTTCTTGGTATTCTATGTCAAGGGCATGTAATTCAAATATGATCTTATCTCCAGAAGCAACAGTAAACTTTGATGTAACAGAAATATCATTACTATAGTTTTGACCGTTGGGACAAAAATAAGCAAAATTTCCTGAACCTGTTGTGAAGGTTAACACTGTCGAATCTGAAATGAAAACAAATATTGAACTGTATACACGGGATAGTGAAGTCGTATGTTTTGAGATTTGCAAGCAGTGTAAGACATTGTGTCATTAGTTTTGGCATTCAGGATACTTAAAAAAGTTTTACGTCTACCTTCAGTATAAAGAAAAACGATATGCATCTAGACATTTTTTTGTAATTATGTAATTATTCAAATGCTGCATGGTAAAACGATTTATTTTTTCTATTTTTTATAATTCCTAAGGCATTAAGAGTTCGTTTGATGTGAGGTAATTCTTCAAATGTGTGATAAAACGAAGCGAAGCAAATGCAGCATAAAATCAACACAGAATTATTTTTGTCGTATTGTTGCATTTCTCAAGGCAATAGGGAACTCTGAGATGTCCTTTTACCCTTGAAATTTGGTACGACACAATTATTTAATTGTCTACGACTTACGTTTTCTAGTCTTGTAGCATATAGCTTGTAATCGTTCAGTACAAGATGCCTGTAGTTGTTCTATTGTATGGTTTATAGTTGATTTAGAGTTGACATTTGATGATTGTTTACATATTCTTGTTTTATTACACATCATGTCTGAAAATATACATTTACATAACAAATTACGGTTAGTAACTTATTTTATACCCGCTTGGTTAGCTATTCGGTTTCGCTTCAAGGGTTGAGGTTTTGATTCCGTGGTGTGACCGTCTTATTTCTTTGAGTTGACCACTTGTTAGTTAAGTGATTATCTAGTCACGTATCTAGTTTATTACTTGCTAATACTACATCTTTAAGATCACTGACCGGTAAACAGTTCACAAGTTATGTAACTGATTCTGGTTGCGTTCTGGTTTCACAGTTCCTGTTAGGATGATCGAGTTAAGTTTTTATGGTATTTTAGCGGACGCGGGACTGCTTTTGAATATCGTATAGAATAGACAGGAGAGATACGTGATCTGTCACTGATAGTCACTATCATATTCACGCCCACATATTCCTATTATCACATGAATTTAAATCAAGATAGGCCACTGGCTATAACCTGACACATTGCATGACTAAAGCACTTAAGCAAGTACTGTTGGTTTTCATTAAACCAATTTCATCATTATCATATGTGGAACTATTTTATGTCAATTGAACGTTACATACGTTCATCTAATATGCTTGGCTGCTATGGTCGTATAGTTGAAGTTGCTCTTTCACAGCTTTATACTTATGTATCAACTTTTCTAAAAATCTCCAAATTTTATAGAAACATTTTGGAAGCAGTAGAGCAGTGTTCTGATAATACCATTGCTTGTGCATACAACTGTAGAAGATGGTGATTGTATGTATATAGTAACGATATAGATTATGTTATAGTGTGTTTAATGGTGACTTTAATTGTGTATTTCTCACAATCTGTAGGTCATTTTAGCTTGTATTTATCTATTGAGAAATAGAGGATATTTGTTTATTTCGGTGTAAGATCGATTTTTATTTCACGAGTGAGATAATGACGCAATATTTTCACGAGAGGCGTAGCCACGAGTTGAAATATAATAGCATTAGCTAACAAGTGACATAAATAGATCTTTCACTGCAAAATAAATAAATTTGAATTTGTAGGAAAGCCAGATTGGCCACTTACAGCAGGGGATCGCTGATAGCAGGTGGCTGTTAAGTGTTAATGCAAGTTATACTGTATACATATTTTATATAAAAATGGTAATACTGTAACATAAAATGCCAATTTGGAGGACGTCCAATAAAAGGACGTCTATAAAACTTTGAGCAGTGGTCCAGTGGTAGGACGCGCGCTTAGGGATCAAGAGGTCCTGGGTTCGAACCCCACTAGGGGCACTGCTAATTTCCTTGAGCAAGAAATTTACCTGCGATTGCTTCACTTCACCCAGGTGTAAATGGGTACCTGCGAGGGTGGTATAATTCCGTTGCGCCAATTTGTCGGCTGCATTAATAAGCGGAGTAAAAAGACTCCCCAGGGAGATTGATAGATAGATATACCAGTAGCCCAGTGACCAGGGGTAATAGCTGTAAAGTCGGTGAACGTGCGTAAGCATGAAACTTAGACTATAAAATGCAATTACTTTACTTTTTTACGTTGTTTTACATCTTAAATATGTATATACATACATAGTGTTCATGACTCAGGAGTGTGCCTGTCGTCTATGACTTTCACTTTTTGCTCTGTGTTTATCAACTTCAGCTACATAATCGACTTTAATGACCTGAACCATTGATAATATCCTAATTAATACCAACTTACCGCTGCTTAAAGCTATTTCATCAGTTATTGACGTGTTTTCTACTGATGTCATCCACACTTCCTGGCATTCTGGAAAATTAACAACATACCATAATTAAACATTGCATGTTTACTAAGAATTATTAATTAACATAAAAAAATATCGAGTTCATAAATTGAGTATTGAGTATAATGAACTGTGAAGTTTTAATAACAAGCTTGTAAAAATTCCTGATACAACCCCTAATGCTTGTACTCTTTGTAAAACTGTGTCGCTTTAATGAGAAGAATTTTAAAACCGTGTCTTTTTAATAAGCAACATTTTGTAACTTGAGTTTTTAATCGGTACCATGATTAATTCTTTATCGTAGATGTCGTTAAAATCTAATCAGAAAAATGCAAACGCAACATGATCTCGTGTGTGTCAACGTTTTACACGACCAATCAGCGAGTCGCTTTCATCTTGTTGTAAGTGACACCATGGTGTCAAAATCAAGTTGTTTATGGTGGTGTTTTTGTCATACATTGCAATTTATTTATTGCATAAAACGAATAACAATTTTTATAGCATGAATCAATATATAATGAAAAAAGCAACATAGTATTGATGGAGTGTTCTTAGTATGGAATACATCAACCATTCATTGAGGAAAATATCATTATTAATAAGTACATTATTGTGAGTGTCTATCTTTATATTATAAATATTTATAAATATTTTTGTATTGTTTTGTCTTCACATGTGTGTTTTTGTGTCTCGTCTTTGTCAGTGTTTGTCTGTATGCAAGAGATTTTTGTACTTTTAGTTTAATTGTATGTTTTATGACATTTCATATTTTGGTACATGCCATTTAATTTCAGTTGAAGGCCATTTGAAATTAATGCAGATGTTGTAGTTTTACTTTGTATGTATAAATGTTACCTTCAGAAAATAAAGTTATTATTATTATTATTATTATTATTATCTCGGACGGATTCCTGGGCGTAGTCCATTTTATAACATTGGCTTTTGTTATACATACGCTGGGCAAAGTACACATTTAATGCAAAATAGTCCTTGTCGTAAACACATGAGGCTAAGGAAACACAATTGTTATGTTTAATATGTGACTAAATATTGTTCAGCGATATCATTGAATTGTGTATTTCAAATTTACTGACAAGAGACATTAAGCATCGCTTTAATGATCGTATCTTTGTTTACTTCAACACCTACCCCGTGTTCAGTAACTACTGTTAGCTAACGTTACGGGTACGGAAGAACTCAGTCGAAGACAACTCAACCCGTGCAATACTTAACTCAAAGTTGGGACAACTCAATCCGTTAGTAGGGGATTGAGTTGCCTCGGGTTAAGTTGTCTATGGGTTGAGTTGTTCCGACACTTCCGTTACGGAACGTTTTGGAACGTTCAAGGTTACTGAACACGCTGCTGATACAGGATTGTTTGGTCATGTGACGTTGAATTAGTTTTAACATGGCGTAGTTGCAATATGCCCGAGGCTTATCGTAGTAAATGGCCGCTATTTCAAACTACCCATTCTTGAAAAATTATCAATCGGTTGATTATTAACCTCGACATCTTCTTTGTTTTATGAATAGATTAAGTCGATTGTCTTTTTCCAAGACGAAATAATCATCTAGTAAAGACTCTAAAACTTGACGGTAAATGGTATGTTTTAAGGTATTATACAAGATAAAAAAAGATAATTATAAGGTCAAAAGTTCACTGGCGTTGACTACTAATCATTTTCTTAGCTTGAATAATAATAGCTGTTAACAACTTCAAAAGGGTAAATTGTTTACAACGTTTATACAACAACAACAAAAATAAACCAACAAAATAATGCTAATTTATATAATTACCATTCTCTTTCAATGCTAAATAAGGTATGACGTCACGTATTTGATCATAATTGATAAGTGATGATGCCTCCATTGCCATACAAGTCGATACACTGTCTATAAATGTATTTGTATCATTTATTATAATAATACATTCATTATTGTGATCTAAAACAGCTGTGCCAGGTTGATTGTCGATTTGAGTACCATCGGTGAAACAAGATTGAACTGAAACATACAATTATATACAGTACACTCCAAATGTCGAACAACTGTGCTTTCAGCACTTTGATTAGTGAGACCGTTGCAGAGTTATATAAATAATGTAAGAGTGGGCGTGGCCGATCGGTTATGAAGTAGGACTGGTGATCATTGGTTAGGTAGCTCCTCGTTGGTTCGAATCTCTTCCGTTGTTTTCTAGAGTAATTCTTTAGACAGAAAACTTTTTCTTTTATGGGTCAGTACTATGTAGAAAGATTTATGAGCAATATGGGCATATTCAAAATTAATATTAATAAGTTTATCAACAAATGCTTAATGATTCAACATATGAATCATTTTGTTTGTTTGTTTGTTTGGGTTCTAAGGCGCCCCAACACAGAAATGTTATATCGCGCCGAAAGCACTTAATAATACTTTTAATTCAAACGAAATTAATTATCTAAAGCTCTATATCTTATTATATACATTTATTTCCTTAAAAAAGTTAAGTATCGCATATGATGGTATAGACTCAAAAAGTTCTTTAATTAAGTGAGTTAATATGAATCATTTAAAGCTTTAATGATAGTACAATTGCTTGCAATAGACACCATCAGTTTTTTCTCCATATTTCATTTGCCCAATAACTTTTAGAGAACAACGTATAAAACATGTGTGGGTGTTTATATAACAAAAAATATGAAATACACATGTAGTTATCATATCATATGATTATAAATACTTCTTGGAAAGGTTAACATACGATAGGCAGGCTAACAAGCTTATATAACCATTTTATGACCTAGATACACCTATTTATAGCAGGGCCTTTGGGTAAATATCAATTCTATTCAACATAAACAACAAGAAAAGAGTAGATAAACTACATATTCCATATAAAATCAAGATAAATGGAAAATGACCGGCGATATCCAAGTGAAACTTTGACCGCGTGAGGAATGGAACCGATGATAAACAAATGGAGAAATATATTAAGGGATTGGTTTTGATTTTAGTATCATTGAACGACTAAACTCGTTATTAAACGTCTCAGCAACGATAATAAATAATAATTATATAGTTGCCAATATCTTATTTAAACTACTTCCTTTTAGGCCACAACAAGTTGATCATGTGTTCTACGGGTATTTCTGGAAATAATGGGGCGAGCGAACGAAGAAAAAAATCAGTTGCTTTGGATAGCGGTTTGACCAAATTTTTATGAGCGTGCGAAGAAATAATAAAAAATATTTTTTTGTAAACCGTCAAAATTAAGGTGGGAGCAAATCCATAGAATATATGATCAACTTGTTGTGACCTTATGTTACAGTCCCATAAGCATAAAATAGCCGTGGTGGCACCGTATGAGCGCCGTGCGATCAAGCTCCGCAAGGACTCGTACGAATTCTTGCGTACCCGTACTTGCATATCTTCCAGCTACGGCACCGTACGGGTGTGTTGTTTTGTGCTATGTGTGTACCGTCACCTTAATACGCAAGACTTCCCATGGGCTACGGCTTTCTGCACGTACGGGTCCGCAACATGCCACGATTTTATGGGACTGAGGCATAAATAGCTGGTTCTTAAATTTAGCTTCATCACTCTCAAGTCCGCTTCCTCGTTCCCAGCATTGAGCCAGTGGATAAAGTTTCTTCTTGCTCAATGAAACAACGAGATAGATATTTGGATGTGATTTGAAGAAAAGTGGAGCTGGCTATCCAATGAATACCAGTTAAACGTCGTAACCATTCGGCCACGTCGATACTACAATATAAGACTGTGCGGCGGTCTAAAAAATCAAAGCGCTGAAAGCACAGAACGAAACACTTAATAACAGTTGTCGAACATATAAAAATGGATGCACTTTTCGCTAGGAGTTAAAGTACAGAAAGACACATAGTAATTGATTCCTCATGATCGTACAATAAATTATCGAAAAATTAATTAACTGCAAATTGCCTTTTTCACCATACGGACAAAATTGCCGCTCGTGTCAGAATATAAATATCCACTTACCAGGGTCTTTCATCGTCACTTGTACTTTAAATCCCGTATTCTGCTTAGTATTGTCTGTTTGAAATGTTATCACAATTTCATTGGAAATGGAAACACGACGTAACAATTTTAATTTACTATTCCAATATCCACAATAAGGTCCATGGTGTTGATGACTTCCTGGTTCAAATATTGTTAGATTATCAAATTCACACCTGAAACAAAATTACATTGGGTATGTAGCGAAATAAAAACTTTTTTTTAATTGGGTTAAACGTCGTATTCAACACATATTTAGGTCATATATACGACGACCAGCTCTTCCTACTGTAGGTTTCCTGGACACTTTTCTATCACCAGTACTAACGAGGCCGACAACTCATGTATAGAGTATGACCTACCGCGACCGGGCTCGAACCCGCGATCTCCAAATTCGAAGTCAGACATGCTACACCTGCCGTAGAACCACTACGCCACGGCTGCTTCAGAACAATTTTGTACTTAACTAAATGCCATTGATTTATTCGTAAAATCAACTTAAGTGCGAAAAACCTGTCTTAATAGTTTTCGCCCAGGGGTCTGTGCTAACGCTAAAGGCAAAACTCCGTTTTAAATAGAACTACAGCTAAACATCAAGAAAAGTAGAAAATGATCGAACATATCCAACTCTATTATATGTGATGATCAGAGCCAAGGACTAACAAATATAGAATAATGATAAGCGGGAGTGGATTTTCCAAAGTAATATTGAATCCTTAAAATCGTTCAAAAATGAGCGAAAGTTCAATTGAAGCGTACGACCATCGTTAAGTCGACCATCTGGGCCCTTTTTTTACAAAATACTTACTGTTTGCCATCTTCAACATGAAAGTATAAAAAATCTACGTAGATTTGCTTATCAAGAGGCACTGTTATGATAGTATGGCAGGAAAGCAGGGGCGGATATTTGGCGGGAAAATTTGGTGACGTAATAATGGCGCTCGGCTGATCTGATGTTAGATTAACAATTTGTCCACATGTTGTCATTTCTAGTCCAACTGAACGTTTATCTGAAATATACGAAGCACATTGTATTCATATACGGTGTCATATTTAATTTACAGTTAAAGACATAAATTAATCAAGAAATATAACAATTCTGTGTTAATACACCGAACTATTTCCTTTCGCGGAGTAAACTTCCCTACAACAGCGGTGAGTTGTTTGTTTTGGTTTGAAGATATCATTTCATCTTCTACGTATGTCTGAGTGCGCAATGATGAAAAACAAATGTGACAATAAAAGAGTTATTGACTGTTTGGAGATCAAAAATTCATTTTACGGACTAGCAGAAATTACTATGCTCTTGCAAAATCACGCAATCGTTGGCGAGTTTTAAGTCCTAATTTTTTAATTCAGAACACACAGGTCTCTGTATTTAGACAATTACGCTATAAAAATCATCGATTTTGATGACTTTTCTATAATATATAATGAAACTGTTCTGCATGTCATACTTTATAACCAGTTTATGTAATAAGTTTAAATCAATGCGCTACACGCCATTTTAATAAAGCTAAAATCACGTATAGTATACTAACGCTCATTAATTTTGCTAATGGTACAATAACACAATCATATGACATACTGCTTTCCTTTGGGAGTTCGTGAATGACGTAAACGGAGAACTTTATGATTACTTGGCGAACTTTAATATTTTTATGATCATCAAGTCACCCAGGAGAATACTTGGGTAAATAATGTTTAAGCTTTTTATCATATATTACGTCATTGGACCGTGCATCGTTTGTTAATCTCATTTACTTCAGGCTAATTGCAGGTAATGGCTTAAAAGGGCAATATGGCAACATGCTTTCAGGCTGTGATAAGTAATAGCATTCAGGCAATATTTTGAGACATAACTTTTTGAAATGTAACGTTTAACAAGAGCAAACATTACATGTTAAAGACCGTTCAGCTCAACTCAAGCGTTGCTATGGTAATTACCCGAGGAACAATTTGACCGAGATGCGCTATTGTCATGCTTTCAGTGATAAAAAGATGAAAAACATGTACTAACAAGTATATTTTCAAAATGACCTTCCGCGTTATGTCGTGAAATAGGAACATTTTCAAAACAAAGTCAAAATCGTTAAACGTTAGCCATAAGCAAATCCATTGGGGGGTCAGGTGGTCCGGACACCCCCTAGAATAAGAAAATATGTATTTCTTGCCTGCAATTTTTCTCGGTGCTCAACATAGATTTAATGGTAATGAAGTTTTTATTATCAATATGTTGCATTTTTTCTGCAAAATGTGTATAATGTGGTTGTGGTTCGAGGTTCGGACCCCCACCTAGAAAAGTTCGGACCCCCTAGAAAAGTTCGGACCCCCCCTTTAATACCTTTAATACTACAGCATATTGTATAGAATGCATAATATGACATGCAGTTCGCTATTGTCACTTTACAATCTCTTATGTTCGACATAACACAGTATCGAAAGCTCAATCCTTTGGGAAGCATAGATATTTAAATGTGTCTGTTCGGACCATTTTCACGTTCATGAAAAAATCATATTTTCTATTTTCATCGTATATTTCACCGCTTAACACCACAACTCACCGATAAATATGAAAATAAAACTAATCTAACAACAACTCACATATTTGCTTGTCAAACTGACATATATACGGATTCTTTTCTTCGCAATTTCTATCATTCCAGAAAAATGAGTTTGCAAGGTTATTCCCTTTTCCAGGTAATGAAAACTCTCGTTTTATTTCTACACAGTCTTCGTTAGAGAAGCCATCGTCGCTAGGTTGACCGATACTGTGATGATGTGACACATTCTCAAATACCCAACCTGGAAACCAATCTATAGAGAAAATAAATTGAAAATGTGTAATAGTGTGGCATAGTTTTGTATCATATACTAGGAACAGAACAGAACAGAACAGAACAGAACAGATCAGATCAGAACAAACAAGGCACAGTGAGCGGAGAAGAGCAGAACATAACATAACAAAGCAGAATAGATAGAAATGGAGCGGAACAGAGTAGAACAGAGCGCACGGCACGACAAGGTTCGACAAAACACGATACGACACGACTCGACACAATGCGACACATAGTAGCACAACGGACATTCTGGTAACCAGGGTCTAGTAGGATTCTCGATACTAGCTCGAGAATCTTGATAACCTCGTGGTACAAGAATGCACAACGGAGCGCAGCGCAGCCGAAAACAATTTATAATGCAATACCTTACAAATAAAAAACAGGACATAGGCCCATTTTGAGCCAGTTTTCGGGACAGCTATAACAATTGAAAAATAGTTCAATTGGTCATGTTTATCATAAAAAAATGATTCATAGCATGTATAACCATATGTACCGTATCTTAAGGTTCATGTAAAGTCTTGGTTTGCTAAAAATTAGTGAAACAGAAATAGCTCTAATTCTGTCATATTTCCGCTAACAGTATTGTTCTATACATCAAAATGTTTCTTATGAAACATACAAAGTGATGTTTGTCATCAATTACGATAAAAAATTAGCAAAAGATGTATTTGCAAAATTGATGCTGCATAAATAAAAATACTAAATTACATTAAAATTTTCTTACAACAAAATTTAACATTATTTCCTTTACAGAACCTTATAGAACACATTCCAATGAAGGTACTGCAATATTTATAACCTCAATATATATTAAAACAAAACTAAGGCAATTAAAAAACTAAAGTGAAAGTAGAAACCGGGTCGTGAAAACCCATTACACTTGTATATGTCAAAATGTTTTTCATTTACCTTAGTTTTGTTTTAGTATTTATTTAGGTTATAAATATTGGAGTACCTCCATTGGAATATGAACTATAATGTTCTATAAATGATTTAATGTTAAATTAGTTAGTAAAAAAATCTTAATGTCTTTTAGTATTTTCAGTTTTACAGCATCAATTTTGCAAATGCACCTTTCGGTAATCGTTTTCATCTAAATTAATTACATCACATGGTATGTTTCATAAGGAACATTTTGATGTATAATACACTGTTCTTGATGGGAGTATAAAAGAGTTAGAGCATTTTTCATTTTAATGCAAACAAAGACTTAACTTGAACCTTAACAACAGTGTGGCTCGCAAAACACCGCAAATTATTTTTGATAGCACATGGAAGAAATCATGATGTGTACACGTACCAACCAATGTAAACAAACCCATTTAAGATGTAAAACAACCTCATGGTAATGTAGATTAATTACATAGTAAAATGTTAACAATAGTCCCTCTGGAACCGTTTAAGTTTAATCACAAGTGATTGAAATTCATTACATCTTTTTCCCGTTTGAACGTGACGATTTGTTTACAGTTACGTATGTATAGTCATCTAGGTTAATGTTAAAATAGGGATAGACTAATAATAGAATAATGGTAATAAAACAGTTGTTTGTTTTGTATTTCCATTACGCATATCAACAGTCATACGAACAGAACAGAACAGAACAAAAGCAAAACTGAACAAAACAATAACAGAACGATACAAATATTTTATTAATTAGGACATAAACATGAACATATTTATCGTTTATATTTAGTTTCATATAAATACAACCATACACATATAAATGGCCAAAAGTTAGAACGATAGTAAAATCAAAGTACTGATAATGCTGATTGGACTATGCAATTGTAAGCACGTGTTTTACGCTACACCAATGGAAATTTTGCTATTGATTTGATATTTTGAACCGCATTAGCCACTAAAAGTAACGTGGTATAAGTATCGTACGTATATGTACAAGACAATAAGAGACCGTAGTCGGTTATTTCTCCTTGTGTACTCTTCAAATAGGTAGCACCAATTAGTTGGATTACTCGGATTTTACCCTTTCTTTTCAATGTCAATTTGCCAAAATTAATCTTAAATAACTTTCTTGTAAATCATTTAATTTGTTTAAAACTCAAGCTAAGTATTTTGTAGGTAAAGAACTATCTAAATTTTATCACTTCTGTTAATATCTTCATTACCAAGAAAGATATTAGATGAAATATTTTGTTATACTTACATATGACTTCAAGGATAAAATCCGAGTATTTCAACTGTAAGGACCTACTTACCAATTGGATTGCTTCAGATTTTATCAAGGAAAGATAACCGACAAAAGTCCCTAGTTATGATATTTTGAATCATTTACTAAAGCCGCGGCCGTGGCGTAGTGGTTAGCCTGTCTGACTTCGAGTCCGGAGATCGTGAGTTCGAAACACGGTCGCGGCAGGTCATACCCTATTCATGAGTTGTCGGTCTCGAGAAAGGGTAAGTTAGTACTGGTGATAGAAAAGTGTCCAGGAAATCTATAGTAGGAAGAGCTGGCCGTCGTATATATGTCCTAAATATGTGTTGAATACGACGTTAAAAAAAAGAATCACTTACTTGTATACTGTAAGGATGTTCTATCAGTCCACATATAATCTCCTTCAAATAAACGATCGTTAGCCCCAATCCATAAAGAATGGTCTTGTAATCGTCTAGTAAATAAAATGAAATATTTCATCGGTTAATACTATTATCTGTTCAGTCTAGCGGCAAAATCATTATCTGTACAGTTCGTGTTTTGGTCAAATCAAAATTTGCAACCACAAAATCTAGATATTTGGAATCGCAAAACCTTCTTATAGCAATTCAATGAATGGACTATTTTTGTCGCGAATTACTGGTACTATGGTTCTGTGGATGTCGTTTTCGTAAGTCAGAACTATTTCTTCAAAAGCATTGATGGACAAAGATTATATACACGGAGTAGGTTAATGCGATGTTTACAACGTACCTACAATGTACATAAATGAGTTCCCACTTTAAATGACAGCAGGCTCTATTTTTACAACGTTGTTGACATTTACCCTTGACATTTAAACCCAAAATTATAATCTTTCCGCAGTTTTAGGAATGATTCTTTAGAAGTATCTAACTCTAATGTTATTTCAGTCAAGGTCTGTCGACAATTTATTTTTACCATCCGAAATAACACACTATCCGAACGTGTAGTCGTTTCGGTTTTCCTCCACTTCGAGGAGGATTTTCAATATTTCAATGTTCGGCAAATCTCTTTGAGATTTGGAAACTGTTCTTCTATTATCACCTGTAATTTCTTTAATTTTTCTGCTCGATAATTCCTGTTTTGATAGTTGAATTAAAACCCTTCGTGCCTCAGGGGTCAATTGTTTACTGTGTCGCTATGCAACTTTTTGCAGACGTAAACAAGGGAATGGTAATATAACAAGTACTTTGTTTAATGAAGATTGATCTAATAGACATCATATTATTACCCCTTGCATTTAAATTCTAGTTAGAAAGAGTAACACCGTTGAAAGAAGTGTGGTTATGCACGAAACTTCGAACGTAGAAATAACGTCATTCAAGGTGGGAACTCATTTATGTCCCGTCACTATATAGTCCTGCAGTATATGAGGTGAACCGTGCACTTGAGTCCCCACAAAGTTTTTTTGCTGTTTCTATATCTTTGAAAGGTGCTGAACAAGAATCCGAGTGATGACATCCTGTCATCCTTGAGCAATTTGCATAATATGCAAATTAAGTCCGCCATTATAGAAATTCCGTTTTTCGCTAATAACTCAATACCCAACTTGGATACAAAATTAAAATATGTATCCATACCCATGTTTTCAGGGTCTATCTATCACATGGTACTAATATCAGCTTGATCAGATCATTTAATTATGCAAATTTATGCAAATTAGGTATTTTACAAAATGCAATATTCGGTTTTGCTATACAAATCAACGTCTGTAGTTTTTACATTGATATTTTGAGTAAAATATGTTTATGTTATGCTACTTTTGTATATATTAAATACAAATATATCAAATAATTACATTAAATCAGTTAATGATACTATAAAGATATGCAGAATATTCAAATTACGTTAAAAATTGTAGGATTTTGCCTCAAACATTACATGATGTCATGTATATTATTGCCGTTGTCTAGCATTCTGTGGAGGTCTGGATAATTTTGATTCAGTTTTTTGGACAAAGCTGACTAAGAAATTTAGTTAGGACATCCTGTCGTCCATGAGCACTTAGTATAATATGCAAATTTAGTTTGCCATTACTGAAATTCCGTTTTTCGCTTATAACACAATTACCAATCATGATAAAAAATTAACATATGTGTCTGCATCCATGTTTGTAGGGTCTAGCTATCATATGATACGACCTTAAGCATTATCAGAGATGATTTGCAAATGCAGATGTATGCAAATTACGTCTTTAAGTGTAGGAAAGTGTTGTTTTTTTCACTATATGAAATAAAGATCTTGTACCAAATTTCGAGTTGTTATGAACAGATTAACGATAATTTACAAATAATTAAAGACAAAGCATTTAGTTAGTATATTTAGAGTGATGACACACTTGAAAAAAATTCATAATATCTCAATAACCATATATGACAAACATAAACAGTATGTATTTACCTACATACATGTGTTTGTTTATTATATATATTATGTATATGCTTCCATGGCATTAGTTTGTTTCATGTTATGTCGGAGAACATATACTAATATTATAATGATCAGATGATTTGGATATGTATACTTATGCAAATTAGGTGCATAAAGTAAAGTGATATCCCTTGTCTCTATCTAAGTTAAAGTCAGTGTATAGAACTAAGGTATTCTACATAACCTAAGAGCATGCATTGCTTATTATATATAAATTTTAGATAATTAAGATACGAGGTCCTTACGGTCATGAGATTGTAAAGTATATTGTTTTTGTGCCCGTAATTTCTCCAATGACTTATTGCCCCTACTAAAATATGTTCTGTAATCAATTTTTTGATATAATGAGGAAGATAAGTAAGGATGCATTCAAATGATTGTAAGAACATACTATGCAAAACAACTTTTAGTCAAATTAAAGTCAAAAATTTAGCCATACAAAGACAAATTAAGTGTGTGTGGCCATGACCATGTATAGCACACTCCGAGTTTTGCTACCCCAATTCAATTCTTGCAGATCATGACCTTCCGTGATAGTCCAAAATACCTGTTAAGTCTGATTATCATGGCGTTACAGAATTGAGATTCCTGCTCACCTTGCAGTAACCGACTATGCTATAAACATTCATACAAAATCTAGTTATCAAACATGCACGCAAGGTCTCATTGTCACATTTATGATTCTGAAAAGTTGAAACGCAACAAATAGTATTGAACATGCTAGCAATAGATTTATGTATTTTGCATATCTTTATAAAAATAATACATTCAGCATGATCAGAGGTTTGCATATGCAAATGTATGCAAATTAGGTTTTTCAAATGAACTGTTTTTCAAGTGAATTTTTTGTTCAAAATTAAATACTTCAAAAAGGAAATTTTCCAGGAAATATAATTGAATCAAATAATCTGTCAATTGCGACCCAATTTATGTTCGGTTGGATTTCAATGTCCAGAATGGCCACATCATGAGATTATTCATATACCCAACTTCTCAATGAATTAATATAAAATGAATGTTTAAATGTGTTACTTATTACCGTGTGGCCTACGCACATGGGTGCTTTCAGCTCAATATAATATTTTGAAGGGGTGTGCTATTTACGCCAGAACCAAAAATGGAAGAACAATAAATTTATTTGAATAGTACATCGTAAAATTTATTGTAAAATTAGAGCTACTGAATTCAAAAGCGTTTCCTTATCATAAAAACATTCTGTCAGTGTCATTGACATAATTTAAGCATATATTTCATTGATATACATGTACTGCACGGCAATAATAGTAGCTGGAAAGTCTTACTTATTTTCGTGCAGACTTGACCTCTCAACATTGTTTACTGTGGAAAGAAATTCATGAAACTACATGTGTCAACTTTATTCACTTGCTCATAGTTTCCACTAATTAATTTACTCAAGATTAGATAGAACGTTCGAGGCATGTATATACATATATAATAACAATGCCAGCATTAAGGAATGTCGTATACATAAATCTATTGCTAGCATGTTCAATACTATTTGTTGCGTTTCAACTTTTCAGAATCATAAATGTGACAATGAGACCTTGCGTGCATGTTTGATAACTAGATTTTGTATGAATGTTTATAGCATAGTCGGTTACTGCAAGGTGAGCAGGAATCTCAATTCTGTAACGCCATGATAATCAGACTTAACAGGTATTTTGGACTATCACGGAAGGTCATGATCTGCAAGAATTGAATTGGGGTAGCAAAACTCGGAGTGTGCTATACATGGTCATGGCCACACACACTTAATTTGTCTTTGTATGGCTAAATTTTTGACTTTAATTTGACTAAAAGTTGTTTTGCATAGTATGTTCTTACAATCATTTGAATGCATCCTTACTTATCTTCCTCATTATATCAAAAAATTGATTACAGAACATATTTTAGTAGGGGCAATAAGTCATTGGAGAAATTACGGGCACAAAAACAATATACTTTACAATCTCATGACCGTAAGGACCTCGTATCTTAATTATCTAAAATTTATATATAATAAGCAATGCATGCTCTTAGGTTATGTAGAATACCTTAGTTCTATACACTGACTTTAACTTAGATAGAGACAAGGGATATCACTTTACTTTATGCACCTAATTTGCATAAGTATACATATCCAAATCATCTGATCATTATAATATTAGTATATGTTCTCCGACATAACATGAAACAAACTAATGCCATGGAAGCATATACATAATATATATAATAAACAAACACATGTATGTAGGTAAATACATACTGTTTATGTTTGTCATATATGGTTATTGAGATATTATGAATTTTTTTGAAGTGTGTCATCACTCTAAATATACTAACTAAATGCTTTGTCTTTAATTATTTGTAAATTATCGTTAATCTGTCCATAACAACTCGAAATTTGGTACAAGATCTTTATTTCATATAGTGAAAAAAAACACTTTCCTACACTTAAAGACGTAATTTGCATACATCTGCATTTGCAAATCATCTCTGATAATGCTTAAGGTCGTATCATATGATAGCTAGACCCTACAAACATGGATGCAGACACATATGTTAATTTTTTATCATGATTGGTAATTGTGTTATAAGCGAAAAACGGAATTTCAGTAATGGCAAACTAAATTTGCATATTATACTAAGTGCTCATGGACGACAGGATGTCCTAACTAAATTTCTTAGTCAGCTCTGTCCAAAAAACTGAATCAAAATTATCCAGACCTCCACAGAATGCTAGACAACGGCAATAATATACATGACATCATGTAATGTTTGAGGCAAAATCCTACAATTTTTAACGTAATTTGAATATTCTGCATATCTTTATAGTATCATTAACTGATTTAATGTAATTATTTGATATATTTGTATTTAATATATACAAAAGTAGCATAACATAAACATATTTTACTCAAAATATCAATGTAAAAACTACAGACGTTGATTTGTATAGCAAAACCGAATATTGCATTTTGTAAAATACCTAATTTGCATAAATTTGCATAATTAAATGATCTGATCAAGCTGATATTAGTACCATGTGATAGATAGACCCTGAAAACATGGGTATGGATACATATTTTAATTTTGTATCCAAGTTGGGTATTGAGTTATTAGCGAAAAACGGAATTTCTATAATGGCGGACTTAATTTGCATATTATGCAAATTGCTCAAGGATGACAGGATGTCATCACTCGGATTCTTGTTCAGCACCTTTCAAAGATATAGAAACTGAAAAAAAACTTTGTGGGGACTCAAGTGCACGGTTCACCTAAAATATGGCATTTTACTGCAGGACTAATAAGCTTGTCTGACCTTTTTAATGGTCATAACTTTATTCGTCGATAATTCCAGATTCGTTATTAGGCCACAACAAGTTGATCATATGTTCTACGGATTTTTCTGGAAAAAATGGGGCGAGCGAGCGAAGAAAAAAAAGAGTCTTTATTCACTTGCTTTATATAGCGGTTTGACCAAATTTTTATGAGCGAGCGAGGAAATAAAAATATTTTTTTGTAAAAACAGTCAAAATTAAGGTGCGAGCGAATCCATAGAACATAATTTATAATCAATTTGTTGTGGCCTTATCACTTGAATTTGTTTCTGGCAAAAACGTAGAGTATAGTTTGACATATTTTGTTATATAAATTTGATTGAATACCGCAAGCTTCTTACATCTTGTAATGATTCATTGCTCTCTTGTATTTTGAATGAATAATGTATTTTCATTTTCATTACATGTGGATAAAACAAACCATTTTATCGGCGCAATATATTTGACAGTCAGAGGCATCGAAATCTACACAATGCCTTATCAGTGCTTTGATATCATTCACATGCTTTGTCGCGATGTTTCGTAATGTTTACGGAAGAAGCCGAATGCGCTGCACAGATTTTTCATGAGGTAGACGCGTATCGGGTCATTGAGATTGGACTATAGTTATTAGGTAAAACTTCTTACCTTTTAAATAAACTAGTTTCTATGTCAGCCTGTGTTTGGACATCTTCTATTCTTGCCAAGATGGCGCCGCGTCTTCTACAGGTTTCATGACTAGCTAACCAACTTTCTGGTTTTGTTAAAACTTCAAAACAAGACTTCTCAGTTTCGTGAAGAAAATACTGTGAATACAGACAGGAGCTTGGATTGTCTATGAATATGTTCAACATTGACGTCCATTTTAATATAAAACCATGTCTTGTCGAATTTTCATTGGAATGGAATCTAAACTTAATAGTCGATGATTTAAATATAAAAAATAAACGATTCTCCTTCCCACGCCAGTCCCCACACAAGCGTAATGAGCGGTGATCACTTAAAATTTCTAAATAATCTAGTTCACACATTTCATTGATTAAATTCAAGTCTAAATAAGACTCTGTATAAAAATATTCAAAATAAATTTCTATTGAAACGGCATTATGCACTGTTATATCAATTTCGCAATCAAAAGAATTGTTATAATTCATTGGAAAGTTATCGCTAGCTAAAGTACCACTGGAACTCGATATGGTTGTGTTCGTACAAAACAATCCTCCGAATGAGAAATGATTTAATCCATGAGTGAGTATCAGTTGCGTAACAAAATAAAGACAAAATATCACAGTGTGCTTCATCCATGTTAAATATCGTCCATTTAAACATGTATACATTATTCAAGGGACCGGCTGTTATACATGGACTTGATGTGACAGATCACTCGTACCAAACTATATCCAAATCAGCAGAAGTCACGTGACATTTTAAATGTTGACGTCATTATTACTTTTACCACGTGCCTGAAATAAAGGACAGTATAAAAATTAATATTGATACTTGTTAGAATACAAATCAGTTCCGATTACATTCGGAACACCTTGACCTTTTTTGAATGAATAATCTCGGAAGGATTCATGGAGGTCCACCCTTGCGGCTTGGGTTTTTTGTTGAGCATGACTACCTACGCGAGGCGAATCACAGGCGAAGCACGTAACGGTTAGGTAAAATAGTTCTTGTAGTATACACTATGATCTTTGTCAAAACAGATTTCTATGTTAAATATTGAACCAAATATTGTTCAGCTATATCTTTAAACTGTGTTATTTAAATTTACGGACAAAAAAACCCCTAAACATCGCTCATCGCCTAAACGATCCTCTATTTGTTTACTTTAACACCGGTAGTTTCAAAATGGCGTCTGACTATATCCGAGATTATTCGCAGCAAATGGCTGAGGAGTTCCGAATGTTCCGATTTGTGCCATTCGGAACACCACGGTCAACTTGATACGAAAACATTTGCGCAGGAAATCGCCGAGAATTGCCGAATGAATTAGTGTTGCATGTATCCTGAATTGGTTCCCTGGACTTACGAGTATATCACTACGTGCTCTATACATAGAACATGGGAAACGTAAACATATACCCAAGCAAGTTGCAAGACAGCAGTTGCATACAAAATACTTTCAAGAAAGTAAATAAATCAAATGAATTATGATTTATTCAATTCTTAATCTTAAGTAAGAATTATTATAGTAGTACATGTATTTGTTTACTCAGAATCCTCTACACAAATTATATTTTGCATACGTCATAATTGACCCTTCGATTCTTTTTTTGTAAGGGGGGTTTAGAGCTAGCGATCCAAATGCATAGCATCAATCTGGATTTACGGATGAACAATGGTAGTGCATGTAGTAATTTCTTCTTTGTTTGTTTTTATGTCATTTAACCGTTTGTCTGGAAAGAGATATCGGTTAAAACATTTTTTTGTTTACATGTACTTTGTCACTTGTTATTGTAGTTCACATTTCATGTACTATAGACCCTATTTTTGCCACTAATTCAAACCACGCAATAAACTATGATTTAAAATACGCACGATGGTGTAGAAA
The DNA here is from genome assembly GCA_025267735.1 of Mactra quadrangularis. Classification (NCBI taxonomy): domain Eukaryota; kingdom Metazoa; phylum Mollusca; class Bivalvia; order Venerida; family Mactridae; genus Mactra; species Mactra quadrangularis. Next base: position 51,086,075 of record CM046300.1, on the reverse strand, counting down.
ATTGACAAAGCGTATAAAGCATGAGTTATTTTCATCATTTGTTTCTTTTATAAAAAAGTTGGCATTGATATCTGATACATATGAAACCTTATTGATGACTCTCACAGATGAAATAACAAGTTTTCATTCTTGTATGAGAAGCCTCTCTCCTTACTTCTCAATACAGGCGTGTCTATTACATTGTATAAAGCTCGTTATACAAAAGTCACCAGCGTCATTTATCACATTAAAGCGACAATAGTTCACATGTTTTCAGTTTAAATATCAACTTTTCTAAACCTCTCGAAATTTTATAGGAACTTTTCTAGTACCATCGAAGCTGTGCTCTGATTACGCCAGTTTTAGTGAAAATTGACATACATGTACACTCAATCTGATTAAAACCCGATCTAAAATTTTACACTCGCATACTCGCTAAAAAAACCTGTACGACAACGCTCTTCAGGATATCTGTTTACGGAGAGTGATGTACACTTATCATAAAAGATAGCGATTTTGATACAATTACATAAATTATGTATATTAACATAAACCGTTAGTAAAAGTATAGATGATTTTACTGGGATTTTTTGAGAATTTTATTTGATATTTCTTTTATTAAACGTTTTCGTTAATTATTGTTAACTGCTCAATGCACACTCTCGTACCCCGAGGTTATCAAGATTCTCGATCTAAATACTCGAGAATCCTACTAGACTCTGGGTACGAGAATGCTCAATGTAACGTGGGATCAAGTTTGTTAGGGCGTTCAGTAGGTTGTCAGTTCAATCAGTGCAAGGATATAGGTGTCCCGAGGTCAACCCATCTCTTAACCGTCTATTTTGTTCCCGTTACATTCTGTTGTCACAGGTTAAAATGTCTTACAACACCATTGAATGAGGACGTCTATACACCACGGATTATCGTGTTTTCATGACTTATAACGAAGGTAAACCTATCTCTCCATTCCATGATATTCTTTTTTTACTGGGTTTAACCCTTTGTCAACACAATTTAGGTCATTTTACGGCGTCAAGCGCACCTAACCTAGCTTTCCTGGACCCTTGTCTATAACTTGTACTCACCTACCGTTTCACAAGGCCGGAAACTTATCCATATTATCTAATCAATGGAGAAAAATTGACATTATCCCCGGGTGAGATTCGTACCAGTACCCCCTTCGGGACACGAGATTCCAAATCCCGGCGCGCTACCAACTGCGCTATCGATCCGGACAAACTGTTCATAAAAGAGGAGCTGTTGCTCAAGTAAAAGTTTTAGGAGGCATGTAACTTATAGATGAAAATGAAACTGATTGGAAGATTATTTGTATTGATGTAAATGATTCATCAGCCGATCAATTAAATAATATTGGAGATGTAGACTTTGCAACAAAATGTTTTTTTTCATAAATCCAATCTATGCCAAATGATAAACGTGATGAAATGAATGAAGTATATTTTGATTAATAATCATTTATCGTGGTTATAAATCTAAAAATAGTTGTTAATTTGCATAATGGGAATTCTGCTTAAGAGAGCAAACGTAGCTACGTTTTAAGGCATAGCCGTTGATTCTGTTTGTGTTTGTTTAGGGACGTCGGCAAGCACAGACACATTTGTCGATTAATGCGTAGATAAAAAACTAGAACGTAATAAAATTCTTTTTCCCTTCAAGTCTAAGAGCATATCACATTTCAAATATATAATATAATTACAAGGAAAAAATACACACAAAACATTATATAAACTGCAAGATGAACGTTCGTTACAAAGCACATCTGTACGAAACTATTTTAATAAGGACAGGTATAGAGAAAATATACATAAAAACATTTGATGATTATATTAATTGTATATAAAGACTATGAAAGTCAACCTATATCGGAGTTGAATTACTTTAATATGTTTTTTATAATGATAAGGCAGTATTATTTGAGAAGTTTTGTATGATAACCCGGTTATGTGACAAACCATATGGTACTACTGGAAGACATGTACTCACTACGTTTAATGTACGTTCAATACTTGGACATTTAACACTGAATTGTATATTTCAAAGTTGTCACAATTGCCCAAGACAGAATATCGTTGTCCAAACCTCAGGAGTAATAAATATAGTTCTGTTTAAAAACAAAAAACAAAAACAAAGTTTTCACAACACTTTAATCAAAGGATCATTGTACAAGAATTACAGTGGATACACTATATTTTTGTTGTTCAGTTACATTTATGCTAAATAAAATATCCGAAATTCTTACGAGGCTAATCCTCGTCCGAATTGTGTTCACTTTGCAGACATGGTTTTTGGTTAATCGTTCGCTAAATTTACGTGCAATCAGAAAAATCGACTTCGAATGACCTAATTAGAACCAAACTCCTACCAAAGTTACTATTGTCAGCAAATGATCATGCAAAATTACGAAAACGTACACGAGAATTTTGTTACCTGAATAGTAACAGAGGGTGCAGCCATTATTGTGCTTTGCCTGACCCTATGATGAAAGCCGTAAGGGGTAGATAATCCAGACTAAAAGAAGACATACCAGGAACAGCTATATAATACCGAACATTAATACACTGAGGAAAATTCGGTCTTTTCTAATTTCGTCGAACCACCAAAGATTAAAATAAATGCGATAAAATTATCAATTCTATTGTTATTTCTTAGGTAATAATTAAAATACTTTTAATTATATAGAAAGTCCTAATTTCGTGCACTTATTTGTATCTATTTTTATTGTTCACTGAAACGTGTCCATTTAACCTTTAAACGGTCAGGCTGGTCTGATTCCAAGTCGTACTTTGACGGGTAAAAGTACGTCAGGCAAAGCAGAATAATGGCGTCAGCTGATGTATTGCCCAAGGTATCGGATAATTCTGTTTTTAAATGAAAAATTCTCACTACATGTATATATAGGCTTAAATAAAAAGGACCTTTATACAATAATTACAATGGATACCCTATATTTTGGTTGTTCGGTTACATTTATGCTAAATAAAGTATCCGTAATACTAACGAGAAATAGTCATCGTCCGAATCGTGTCTACTTTGATGACATGGTTTTTGGTTAATTTAAGTGTAAAATGAAAACTCGACTTATAATGACCGATATAGTACCAAACTCCAACCAAATTGACCATCGTCATGCAAATAAACAGAGAAAATGAAAGATGAAAATGAAATTGTGTAATAGAGCTAGAAATCAGAGGATTAAGCAGTACTTTCATGCTATAAATTTTTGCACTCTTTGATATTTTACATCAATATTTTCTTGTATACAATTATGTATGCTATTTTACTTTTGTATCTCGTTTCAATTATACCGAGACAATTTTATTTAGACAGTACAGAATATCACGTCTTTATGCACGTGACATCTTAGATAGACAAATTTGAATTGTTATTATATAGAACGAAGATTACTCTTGCAGTTACATGATATCTCGAATCGTCAATATGATAAGAACAAATATGGTATACACACTGGCACCAAAGTCCATATCTTATGATCATAAAATATCACTGGCACTAGAGTCCATATCTTATGATAATTAAATAATGTACTTTAATAATGTGTTTGGACTGACGTAAGGTACGCTATTTCAAGGTTAGGATAAATGTTTTCATTTCTTTCTAAATGTCTTATTTGTTGAGATTTTTATATTTTCACTGTCATGTCTATACACTTGATGCATCACTTACAAAAAATATCAAAATAATTTGGAATTTATGGATTTTAATATATTTAGTTACCCCACCCAACATTACCCAATTTCAACCACTGATACACCCTTAAAGTTTATCTGACTTGACGGGTTTTAAATAAGTACGGTACGTGTTTTTTAGCATGAACCTCAATTTCGGGGAGCAGATATTTTACAATGTCTTAAAATATATATTAAGGATAAAATGCTCTTTAAAATGCCCTTCAAAAAGCACGAAATTTTATTGCATTACTATAAAAATAAAATTAATACAATTTCTCAATGCAACATTTGTAAATAATAAAAAAGGAGGACACAATTAAAAGAAATCATGAACTGCTCCTACCATGGTCATCAGATTCTGACGACTCCAATATACCACCGGCCTTCAGGCCGGCGGCGGTAAATCACACACGTATGTTAAACAATTTTAACAGAGCTTGATATTTTAGGTAACCATGGATACAACTTATCAGCAGTTTGTAATGTATGTAATATAATTGCACTTTAAGGGTTTAAGAATATTAACATGAGGTAATTGTACCACTTTTATCACAGTGCTAGTCCATCTGTATGGATTGAGTAGCTTGGAAGCAAACGTGTTCATTGTTTCTCTTATTAAAGGTACTCGTTCACAGATTTCAACTTAAATATCAACTTTTTCTAAAACTATCAAAATTGTATGGACATATTTTTAGAAGCAGGAAAGTAGTGTTCTGATAATGACACTTTTAGTGCAAATTGACATACAACTACAAATGATGGTGTTTCATGTAGTAAATATATACCCCGTATGTCACGGTATAGACAATTTTAGTGCATTTTTATGAATTTTATAGTATATTTCTTGCTACATATAGGTCAGTTTGTCTTAAGATAATAATGATGTTAATTATGATAATGGTGATGATGATAATGATTGTAATGATGATGATGATAGTGATGATGATGATGGTTTAAAGATAATTTGGCATAATCAAAAAGGTTTTTTTCATTATACAGATTGTTGACTGTCTAAAAAACAAACAATATTTCTTTATATACAAGTAATTTATTATAAAGATCGTCTAGCTGTCTAAAGAGCAATAAATATTTCTTAAGTTTTATTATAAAAATTGTCTTGCTGTCCAAGAAAAAGTTATATATTTTTGTATAATTTGATTGAAAAAATCGTCTAGCTGTCTAAAGATCAATAAATGTTTCTTCAAATAATTTTAATATAAAAATCGTCTTTCTGTCTAAAACGTTTCTTTATATAAATTATATTAGAAAAATCGTTTAAATATTAAAAGAACAATAAATAGTTTTCTAATAATTTCATTATAAAGATGAGTTGACTGTCTAAAGAACAATAAATATTTCTTTATATAATTTCATTATAAAGATTGGCTGGATGTCTCAAGAACAATAAATATTTCTTTATATAATTTCAATATAAAGATCAACTGGCTGTCTAAAGAATAACAAATACTTCTTTATATAAATTTATCATAAAAATCGGCTGGCTGTATAAAAAAACTATAAATATTTCATTATTATAGTTTTATAATAAAAATTGGTTGCAACTTATGCGTTTCTGTATATGATAAGAAGATTTCACGTTAGTCATGTTAATATAATTAAAATAGTTTTGATTTTGGCGGCAGTGGAGGTGAATACGAAATACGTTGCATAGGTGGATCTAGCGGGGGGTCAGAGGGCCCGGACCCCCCTAGAATTTCCAAAATGTACCTTTCCATTTATGTATATTTCTTGACTGGAAGTAATTTTAAGTATCAAGAAGCAAATTTTCTCGGTTGTGGTTCGAAAGTTTGAAACCCCTCCCCCTAGAAAAAGTTCGGACCCCCACCCCAGAAAAAAATCATGGATCCGCCCCTGCGTTGTAAATACATGAATATTCATTCATTACATGCCAAAATTATAGTACCTACTTCATTAAAGCTATAAATAACCAGCTTGAGTGGTTTAAATCCGGTTTCAATAATTAGTATTGAAACTGAGCCACTATTAACTTTTTAATGGTTCAGAATGAATTGAAACTATCCATAAATAAAGATCATTAAAAAATAATTGACTATAAAATACGCTTTAAATAAAAAAATAAAATATTTTCGTAAAACTCACTGATATATTAAACAGCAAGAACATTCAAAAATATATTAGAATATCAAATTATCTTACCTTTACGTAAACAAACCAATTTTGAAAATTTTATTATTAATTAAAATGACGTAATTAATTATCCACACTGATTACTATTCATGACTTAAACAAAAACACTTTTTATTGAGTTTTACTTCCTTTTTTAAATATATGTCTACGTTGTTTTCTTTCTGCATCAAATCAAGCCAGACTCTATCTCAATGTTATAAAATGTATCTCTATTTGATACATTTATTCGATTACTGTAGAAAGCTATAGGCTATTGCTAAATATCCATGGCAACGGCGTCATGAGATTTCAATCAGCACTAATGTCTCTTTTACTATAATTACACAAACTTTTATAGCTATTGTTTGCATGAATTATCGTTTAATGATATCGCAGACTTGCAGGAACTGTGAATTGTGATATACATAATTGTTTAGACTGACGCAGAAAGCGGAAATTATGAGTTAAAATTACTAACAAAAACAACTTTGTCATACAGTATGAATAAATTTATTCAAGTTAAATTCGTCTAAGCTCCACTATTTGGACAGTGATCTTCATAGCGGACCGGTATTTTGTTTCGAAAAAGGTGTTGGTACATAAAATCGTCAAAAAGCGTACGATTTTGTAATAAACCATGGTGGTCTTTATACTGGAACTTTGTTGTGTTTTATTTTAGCATAAACATTATAGTTTATTTCACATGTTGTTACTTTATATAAATGTAACCTGTGTTTATACAATGTTCTGTTCTGTTCTGCCAATATAATATATATACATATATTACTTACACATGTATCAATTAAACAAAACAAAACTAATAAAAAACAACAAGAAAAAAAAGAAACAAGGGAAAATGAGACACGTGTACATGTAAAGCAAACATTTATGTAGAAAGGTTTTTGACGTGATGTTATTAATAATTGTATTTGTCTTTTTTTAATTGTTGTTTTACAACGAAATGTGGTGTGTTATTCGAAGTAGATTATGCGATGGAAAGACGAAATCTTATATTTTCTTTGTGTTGAAACAGTACAGTACAGTACAATACAATACAATACAATACAATACAATACAATACAATACAATACAATACAATACAATACAATACAATACAATACAATACAATACAATACAATACAATACAATACAATACAATACAATACAATACAATACAATACAATACAATACAATACAATACAATACAATACAATACAATACAATACAATACAATACAATACAATACAATACAATACAATACAATACAATACAATACAATACAATACAATACAATACAATACAATACAATACAATACAATACAATACAATACAATACAATACAATACAATACAATACAATACAATACAATACAATACAATACAAACTTTATTTATTGTCGGTCATTTTGTAACAAAATACATATAAACAATAGCTATGAATAGCTATTCATACCGACATAATGAAGACAAGATGAGCAATGGAATCGTCTTTTTAATGAGACATTTTATATAAGCTCAGGAAATGACATTTTCTTTCTCGTCTACCTTACTCTTGAATATAAGTTTTGTGGCTATGCCAGTCATAAAGACAGTTTTCTAAGCTCATGCGATGATATAAAATTCCAATCTTGATGCAAACTCGACCAATGTCCTCAATTTGTATTCAGGTTCAAAACAGTGTTCATTACAATGTCTGTATATTTTATTTCCTCTTGCTATACAGTGCCATCCAAAATTACATTTACAATTGTAAAAAGGCTGGGTTTTCATTAAATAAATTAACTTCATATAAGATGTATAAACTATTAGGAATAATCATAATACATTGTATATTTAAAAAGGGGAGTAATGATACTTTTATACAATTGCATTTGTTAAGCAAGTACATGTATATGAAAATATCTTTTTTATTTCTCAAGTATTGGAATAAAATAAAAATAAAATAATACATTTACAAAAGTGTAAAGGTAATTATGGATGGCACTGTATTCACAGACATACAGACTTGAAAATACAGCATTTGACTAGTTTCCACAGCCAATAGCTCGACGATGAATGCGGTTTGTAAACAAAATAATTATACACCTAACAGTCAGTGAAAAATAAGGAAAGTACAAATGGATTTTTTAACCTGACGCGTTGAGTTCTATATTCAAAGTACAATAACATTCGGAACAACCTCAGCGATCATCTACGAAGATATACCTCGGAAATCAGACGTAGTAGGAACCCTAACCAGGTTATAAGATCCGGCGACTGCCACGTTCATGTCAACACTTAGGCCCCTATTAATAATATTGTTACACGCTTTATCATATCTTTTCATCAGTACAATGTCTCACAGATACAATATATATGTATCTTTTAACACAGAATTAAGTTTCTATATAAGTTGAAAACATAATTAGAATCCCAAAACTTGTTTGCAAAGACATAACTCTATTTTAAACAAGATAGTATATGTTTATTCCATATTTTGTGCTGTTGAATGCTTATCGTAGCAAAGAACAAACTCTGAGTATTAAGAACAACTCTTATTTTTGAGCCATCTATTTGGTGTTTGAATCTAGTACACGATATGACATTACTAAAACCAACATGCAGTTTTTGTTTAGTAATAAACAAAAGATGATATAGAAAGGGGTCGTGAAATCAAACATTGGGTTCTCGTCCCGGTATAACATGTACATTGACTAAAATACTGTTTGCACAGCAAAGTATAACAATCGTGCATTTCTAATGTAATAGCTATAACATATTGAGATATAATAATATAGATAGATAGATAGATAGATAGATAGATAGATAGATAGATAGATAGATAGACAGACAGACAGACAGACAGACAGACAGACAGACAGACAGACAGACAGACAGACAGACAGACAGACAGACAGACAGACAGACAGACAGACAGACAGACAGACAGACAGACAGACAGACAGACAGACAGACAGACAGACAGACAGACAGACAGACAGACAGACAGACAGACAGACAGACAGACAGACAGACAGACAGACAGACAGACAGACAGACAGACAGACAGACAGACAGACAGACAGACAGACAGACAGACAGACAGACAGACAGACAGACAGACAGACAGACAGACAGACAGACAGACAGACAGACAGACAGACAGACAGACAGACAGACAGACAGACAGACAGACAGACAGACAGACAGACAGACAGACAGACAGACAGACAGATAGATAGATAGATTTCACCCTTTCACTCATCACTTATTATTCACTTATCAGTAAGTGGAGACAGCTTTGTATCACTTTAACGTAGTAAGAGCTTTGTCTCTTGACATGCCATGGATATCATAACCTTCTCAACAGAAAATTTAAACGGAAAGAACAGCTTGAAGTAAAGCGTTTGTGATCATTATATTATCAGAGGATACATACTTGTGTAATATTACTTAAGTGTAGCACTCAGATCATCAAAGCAAGCCGTATCAATTTGTAAAACATCTGACACTTGATACGATATGACTTGGTCACTCTTTTGATGATGGTCTTCTGGACCTTCACAGATGCGACTGAGTAGGTTTTTACAGAACATCTTAGCTATTTCACGAATATCTGTGTAGCTCAGGCTATATTACCACAAAAACCAAATTCCTAGATCTACTTTTTCACCTTATGATATCCGAGGTTTATCTGTGTAGAAGACCGCCGAGGTAGTTCCGAATGCGTACAATAACACGCCATGTTTAGAAAATTGATTTATACAAGACTAGTGTAAAGTCAAGAAATAATGTATAATCATCATCAAATCACAAAAATATTACCAGGATTGGCTTCAAGTGTGAGAAAATTGAATACATTCTATCCTTAATTCTATTTAGGTATCATCTGAATATTATTTTAGACCAATCAGATCAATGGTGTTTAGTTTGTTATTTTATGCCAAGTTGTTTTTGTGAATGAACGGTAACTTTAAACCTGAGGTCAATAAATGGTACTAAAATTGTATCCTTTAGTGACTGTTGACAGAGAGTCAGAGCCAAAGGTCATTTGTTTTAAATGAATTAAATATAATAAATATGGTACATTACTGTAAAACAACTTAAACTTCAAGTAGTACAATGAATGACCGCAGTATCATTACATTAAACAGCTACAGACACTACATGTATCAATATATTAATTTACTGCTTAGTATATTAACGAGATTAGACAACGCTCCTTCCACACGCTTATCAATATAAGTAAACATCTGTCACTGAGTCAGATGACGAAATTACCTTTATCGCCCAGAAATTGGCTGCGTATTAAATCAGAGACACGTGTATCACTCCGCAGGTTAAACTGGTCTGGCATTTCCGTCGATAGTTTCCGATTTGTGGTATAACTTAAGCCTTTATCGCCGAAAGTCTAGAAGTGATATCCATGTATTCCAATCCCATAAAATACCAGCATTGTAACCCACACATTTACAGTGATTTAGCACTCTTATTACCGGTATTAATGGAAATCAAAGGAAAGTCGCCAATGAATTGTCGAAATATGATCGATCTATTACTATTACACGTAAATTAAAAACGTAGGTGGTATTTTTGATATCACAGGCAGTTAGTTTTTAGCCAATTTGTAGAAGGGTAATATAAAAGTTAACTATATATGACTCAAATCATGCATTTGGAGACGCTTCTCTGAGACACATATTCAATCAACTCGCACGTGTCTTTAAAACAAATCATCTTAAGCCGTTTAAAAAAATACAACTTACCAAACATACACGCCCATCCAGCTGAGTACGTAGCTCGCAAAGTTCTGCTGATCGATGGGTTGTTTGCATATTTTCGAGGAGTTTGGTCATGAGATAATGTTACAACCATTCTCCCTCTTATAAAAGATTCTAAATCATGTAGGACAGTTGTCAGTCAGTGACGGAAGGAAGTATGCGCCTTGTAACCGTTAACAGCTACATCCAGATTTTAGCCTTTCCGTGAACGATGAGGTTGTCCAACCGCTGTGATATGATCTGTGCAATGTGTTGTTTTGGCGTTGGCCCCAACAAAAAAGAATACGTTCCACTTAGACTTACGCCGGACTTTCAAACGACTTACGCTTGTCAAAAAGCAAAACCGTCTGAAGCAGGAAAACTTTATCACATAACTATCTTAATTTTGTAATTCTTCTCAATGAATGCGCTATACGTAAATATGACGATCTGGGGTCGACTCACAGGTTGCGAAACGTCATGACAATTTGAGAAAAATGGACAACCAAAGAGTTCCCTCTGGGTAATTATGTAAATGTTATAGACTCATGGTGGAATAGTTCACATGAACTTGCAAGTAAAGTTTCTAACAATACTGTTGATATTAGCCGTCTGCCATGAACATACCATTTACAAAAGAGTTGATTCTCTGTGTGTTCTCAAAGTACAAAAATAAAAGTATACCCTTTATGATAGTAACATTTTTGTTCAGAAATTTGATACTACATTTGTGCCATTGTCACATTCGGAACGACCTCGGCGATCATCTACGAAGATGTTCCTCGGATATCAAACGTAGTAGGAATACATCCAAGTTATGAGGTCAGGCGATTAACAGGTTAAGTAGTGTCGATGTAAACAACCAACATGGCAGATCATTTTGCAGAAAGTACACAAAAAATGTTTGAGGATCAACTTATCAGTTACAGGCATTGAAGAGCTTTAACTGCCCATAATCGTCCGTCATTTTTGGCGTGTGCCAGCGCTCTATTGAGTAAACGTCGGGAACGAGGCTAGATTCTATGTTGGAACTACTTTCGCTCCTCGTAATATCCGAGGTGTATTTGCGTGGAAAATCCCCGAAGTAGTTCCGAATGCCATTGTCACAGTCTTTTGTTTTTTGTTGTACGTTGTAACAATTTTTCTCTTTTCAGTGACAACTAATCTGTGAACATGTCTGCAAAAAAGGTGACCAAAATAATGTTGACTGTATTCGTACAATATATAACTCACCTTCCCGTGAAAAAGGTATTTGTTTGTGCTTCAATGTCGGTGATAAAAAACATTTTCTCAGACGGTTTCATAATCATACATGTATACTTTTTTTCTCAACTGTCAAAGCTTGAATAATTTCTCGGTGATTGAATGCATTGTTTTTGTACTGGCGGCCTACTTGTTATTGAAATATCTTGACTAAAACATATCATTCGACATTAGCAGATTTACTCGATCATAATACACACTTTCGGAAACTCATTGATGTATTACGCCAATAATTTTAACAAACGCATTCACCGTGAAATTATTCATGTTTTTACAGTTGAGAAAAAATGAACTATACATGTAGTATTGGCAAGTTATATTCAAAAGTCAGAGGTGCCAAGGACCCTATATTATATAGGTGGTGCATACCAGTACATTAATCCCACTGATTTAAATAGTCACCATTTGTTTGATAATCACCGTACGTAAGTACGGATATACTTTTTTCTCAATCAGGAGTACAGAAGTACTGTAGTGAGTAGGGCTGTCACGATATACCGGTTAACCGGAATATTGCAATACGCAGCTGCGGCAATACGTACCGCGGTACGATTTTAACGAACCGGTATTTGGCGATATTTTTTATTTCAATGGAAAATTCATTCCTTCGCAAAATAAAAGTAGCGTAACGTCAGTTTTTCCATTTTTCATTCAATTTAACCTTAAGTAACAAAAATTTAACTGATTTAGGCGCGTCACAGTCCTTAATGACCGTAAATACTTAAAGAGTCTAGATTCTATCAGTAGCTGCATGTTAGATTTGCATTGTTTTTGTTAAATACAGCAGAGGCACAACGAATCTAAAAGCCCACAATATATCGTGGTACGTATCGCGATACGGTGCCAGCGTATTGCAGTATATCGCGATACGCTTATGGCGTATCGTGACAGCTCTAGTAGTGAGCATTTCAATTTACAGGGTTAATGTATGCACCACTGACAGTTGAATAAAATCAAATTCTTCTTCGTCTTCTACGTGTATTTTCCACCACTTGTACTGTTGCACATCCAGCGTTCAATGCTAGGATTTCCTTGTGAATGAATATGTGATATTAATATTAACGTCGCGAGTAGCCAAGTTATACTTATGTCTTTCTCATTTATACCATATATTTCCAAGTATTCTAAGTAGTAGAATGTTCATGTATACATGTATATTATATAATTTTGACATATTTTACCAAGGGAGGTAAATGCATTATTTAGTTGTGGTTAATAGATTTAGAGTTGTTTCCCCTTATTATTATTATCATTACAATTTTTCATTAAAAGATAAAAATCTAAAAAAATGTCTCCCTTTTTGCTATTTGAATGTTTCATTTTACTGTTCTTAATATGTTTTGACTTTCTTTTTTACTGAATTTTACGCTTTTTCTTCGATTTCTAAGTATCTCTAATATTTTGAATGCACAAAAATGCTTATGTTTTTTCGTGGCACAAAATTCACGCATACGCTTCGAAACATAAGAATTAATTATTCCATGACAAATACAGAGAAATGTAAATTATTTTTACCCTACATCTCGAAAATCCATAATTAGGCCACAACAAATTGATCATATGTTCTATGGATTTTGTCCGAAAAAAATTGGAGCGAGCGAGCGAAAAAAAAATAAAAATATTTTTTTTCCACATTTTGCATTTTGAGGAGCGAGCGAAAAGCGAAAAATAAAAAAAAGTTCTATTTTTATGAATATTCATTCACTTAAAGTCAAAATGCACTTAAATGAAGAAAAAACTTTAATGAATAGCATTCTGTATTATTTCAAAGTGCATAAAAGCCACAATAATCACTTAAATTATAGTTGTGGATATAGACATGCTTATTTAAATATAAAACATGGATTGATGCTGTACTACTATGGATTTATTCTATTTTTCTTACATGATACAATTTTAAAAGCACTGCATGTATTTATTATTTTTCTCTCAATTAAAGTTTCATATTTAGTCTTTTTTCCTTGTGTTTTATTATCTTGACCTTGGATTACACGGAAATGTCTGTTTAGCTCTGATTATCTTGTAGTTTGTGGTAAGAAAGATTACTTGTTGTTAATATTCATAAAATTAATGCTTTTAATATGATACATACAAAATAAATGCCTGTATTTTGTTCCATTTGCATTTCGATGAACTGTACTATATTATCATACTGTAAAATATACTGATTTCATTCAATATTGAACTTCAAAACTTCCAAGATCATTGATAAAATTTAGAATCAGCACTTCTAAAATTATAAAGGACCAAACCTGGTGACTTTTTATGTAAAATAAATCCCTATATTAACCAAATAAATAAGAGATGGAATCAACAACAAACAGCTACTCAGCAAATTTAAATCCTCCTGAATGAAAATTTAAGGCTCTGCACCCCTATAAAATGATGGACCAAACCTGTTGACTTTTGGTGTATAAATAAAGTTTTAATATTATTCCAGTAAATAAAGGATGGGCTCAAATTATATTCAACTACTCAGTATACTTAAGTTCCTGAATGAGATTTTTAGAATCAGCACCCCTATAAAATGATAGTGAACAAAACCTGTTAACTTTTAAGTGCATAAATACAGTCTTATTGATTAAAAAGAAAAAGAAGATTATTAATTAACCAAATTATGCTACAGACTAAACAACATACAACTGCTAAGTATACCTAAGTAATCCTGAAGGAAAAATAGAATCAGCACCCCTATAAAATTAAATGGACTATACGTTTTGGTGTCGAAAGTATAGCCTTTTGGTAAATAATACAAAAAAACAACTTCATTTTAAATCAGTCTGTTCGAATATCTCTGGCATGAACATTATTACAAAAGGAAATCTTCTATCCTGTCCAACCTCAATTCATAAGACATGAGTCGACCTCTATTGTAAATTATTTTTACACAGAAGGTGAACATATGACGTCACACATCCAGATCATCTTTGTAGGGTTGATGGAGCCGCTCTGTCTACGTCACTGTTCAACTTCTGTGTGTATCAAGAGTTTAAAGTTTACCATTGCATTTATTACGTATAAATTCAGTATACATGTGTTAAAACTTGTACTAAATATAATTTAGGATTTAGAAAACAAAGGAACAAAGGATCGACACGATCATCATAGTGACGTATGTAAACGTGAATACTTTACTGTTTTGTTACAAATATAGCAATGTCATGGTGATAAGCTTTGATATTTAGACCAAAAATTATTGATTTTCTCCGTAAAACTTCTTGGTTGAGTGCCAAAAAAAATTGACTTCTAAAAAAATCTTGATGCGGTAAAAATTTTGAAGTGCGGGAGCAAAAAAAAAAAAAAATATTTTTTTTCCATTTTCGGATTTTTAGGTGCGGGAAATCCGACGAACAAAAGATCAATTTGTTGTGGCCTTAGACTTTTTTCGGTAGAATAATATATAATGCGTAACTTCGTTGCATATTTTCTTTGTTTTTACTGGGTTTAACGCCGTGTCAACACAATTTAGGTCATTTTATGGCTATTTCATCTGATTAAAACCCGATCTAAAATTTTCCGCTAGCCTACTCGCTAATTTTGATCTGGCTTTTTTCAAACGAAGGTCACGTTCAGGCGACAGTTTCTCATCATAATATTCATGACGAAATTGTTATGATACGTAACTTGTTTACATCGTCTACGTCATGCAATTTAAAACGAGCCGCCCAATCGCACTACAGGATATCTGTTTACGGAGATTGTGGCTATTTATACCTACCTTTCCTGGGCCCTTGTCTATAACCAGTACTCACCTACCCTTCCACAAAGCCGGAAACTTCTCCATATACTATATTAATGGAGGAAAGTTGATATTATTGTCAAATTTTCATGGAAGGGTATAACCTCCCCGGGTGGGATTCGAACCCGTACCCCCTTCGGGACACGATATTCAAAATCCCGACGCGCTACCAACTGCGCTAAAGACCAGGGGTTTTGCATATTTTAAAGAACTCCATAAACCCACATGATGTAATATAATTATATTATATGTACATGTATGTATATTATTTGTATAATTTCGTTTGTATTATAACTAAATGTTCATGATTCCGTCTAGGGTAGTTTTTTAAATTATATCCTTTTACTTTACTTTAGAAGTGGATTTCTTTTGTAGGCATACAGGGCCTATAGTCACGTGATCTACAACAACAACTTACAAGGTATACATTTTTCCATATACATGTATCTCTGAAAAAAAAAATCTCTGACCAAATGAATAAATGAATAACATCAAATTCGAATGAAACTACCACCTATCTTTTCCCCGAAAATCGAAATTGATTATGCGAGGTGTGATCGTGTGCCGCATATCTGCACGCTCAAAAAGAGGATTTAGTGTAAACATTTACAATTCGTAGGTATTTGCGAACAATGAAATGACTGTAAGAGATTTTCATACTTTTTGCGAAAATGTTTTACGAAAACGGACCAGTCCGTGTTTACATTCTAAAAGGTCACGTGACATTATATATGACTATATACCTTGGTCTATCCGCCCGGTTGTCTCAGGTTGTAGCACGTAAGTTTATTGATTCAGGGGCCGTGAGTTCGATGTCCAACAAAATGGCCTTTAAGTCGTATCTTTGTCCCGCAGGGCGCCATGCAATATGCCCCTTAAATGCTCCCGTCCCGCGGGGTATGAGACAAAAACACAAATATGCGACAAAAATTAAGGCAAAATACGACATGAAAAGGTGTTGTGCATTTGTAAAAAGTTTGTCGTATAGATATGTTTTCGTTATATGGTGCCTGTGGGCATATAATTTAATTGAAATGATCTAACGCATAATGTATCTACTATCTATGTACTGATCTATCAACTTTTTATTAGTTAAGGCCATGCCTAAATGGATTTTTGTTAAACGCCAACTCAAGTTTGACAAACCTAGGTACCTATTCACAAAAACACACAAACCGAAATCGATAACACATGTCTATTTTAGCTAGTATTCACACAAATAAGTACTTGGTAGTATATGAATGTTAATGGCATTAATGGGAGATTAAAGTAATTCTATAAAAAGTATATACAACATACACATATACATTTTCATAAATCAAATACACAGAAACAAGGAACTATCAGTATTTCCTGAGAAAAACCAGTTATCGAATCCCGGAACAAATGAATTATGTAAGAAAATTTCACCGTTTTTTTTTTTTATTGAGGACTCTAAAACCTATGCACAGGCGGACGCTTAACAAATTTCCGGTATGGCATGGCCTTAAATCAAACATCAACGTGCTTTTGCCACCTTGGCTTTTACGTTTGTATGAGCTTTGCTACAGAATAGGAAGTCGCTCCTACATTTAACGAAGCAATGAATGAATTTAAAAAATATCGCAAAATTACAATTATTTTATTTGTGACTTGTTCGCTTGTGTTGATACTACGTACATTAGGAAAACGGAGTTATGTTAATTTGGAAATTATTCCAGTATCGAGTGACACAACTGAGTTAACAAAAGCTGCTTTAAAGGTGAACGATTCATTTAAAGACATGCATGCAGATACCGTAGATAATGTCTCTGATTCATTTGACGAAGATCAAAGTGATTGGGAAATAATATATGATGAAGTAAACCTGAGAACTGAGGTAGAAAATATTCACAACAGCAAGTATACTGTTAAATCTTGGGATAAATGTAGACAGAGTGTTCCTGATTTTGTCATTGTAGGTGTTGCTAAGTGTGGAACCAGAGAATTGTCGGATTTTATGTCTCTACATCCTAATATAGTCTCTAAATCAAATCCATACCAAATACACGGTGTACGCCATATTGTTGGAAATATTAGTAATGAAAAGGTGAAAGAACAGATGCCGTGTAAGTACAGCGATCAGATGACTTCATTTAAAGCCGACGGTTTTCTTAATGACATAAATAAACCCATGCAGTTATTCAACTTGAACCCTAATATGAAAATTATTGCCATCATACGCGAACCAATCGCGAGAGTTAAATCACATCTATCGTATCCTCATTTTAACAAAACAACTGCTGTGATTGAAACATCAGCTCAGTTTAACAAGTATATTGCACAGGAAGACCGCTTTAAAAGATACGGCGCTAGGATACGACTTTCAGAATATGATGTAGGACTTGAGAGGTATTTGAAAATATTTCGTCGAGATCAGATTCTAGTGATAGAATCAACCGAATTTATGAAAACGCCGGTAGAAGTTCTGAAAAAAGTTGAAAAATTATTAGAAATTGAACATTTTGATTGGGACGAACATTTTGTCTTTAATACGGAGAAGAAGTTTTTTTGCATTAAAAAAATGAATACTGCTAAGAAGACGATGCTTTGTTACGGTAGTGACCGTGGCCGAAAATCTCCAGTTGAATTATTTGACGCAGAGCGCATGGAAAGTCTACGACAGCACTTCAAGCCACATAATGAAAATCTGTATCGTCTTATTGGAAGACGATTTGATTGGTAGAATTCAGGAGTTAAGACTTGAAGAAACGCTGTATGAAAGGGAACAGTTTTCCTAATGATTGTATTTTAATTGTTTCCCAGGGCCGTAGGACGAGTTCAAACAGTTTAAACACTATCCCCACACCGAGGAACAACTGTTTGACTGTTTGAAATGCAATCCTGTGTCGGTAATATTACTGCTAAAACAGCACCGACGAATGTCGTAAGTAAAGCGCTAGTTCTGAACCATGTTGACTAGTTTCGGTTCGGCGATTTCTATTGGTTAGTTTTTGATTGGGGGTCATCTCAAAGTAATTTTTTGAGCCAGATTTCTGATTAAGTTTAATTAAAGATTAATAGCAATAAATAATAATATTTCTAATAAACACTCTCATTGAAAACAAACAATATAAGAGATGGCTATATAATGTCCAGAATCCAAGAACCCGGGTCGATAGCGCAGTTGGTAGCGCGCCGGGATTTGGATACTCGTGCCCGAGGGGATGCCGGTTCGAATCCCACCCGGAGAGGTTATACCCTTCCATGAAAATTTGACAATAATGTCGATTTTCCTCCATTGATCAGATAATATGGAGAAGTTTCCGGCCTTGTGGAAGGGTAGGTGAGTACTGGTTATAGACAATGGTCCAGGAAAGCTATGTTAGGTGCGCTGGACGCCGTAAAATGACCTAAATTGTGTTGACACGGCGTTAACTCCAATAAATAAATAAATAAATATCCAAGGACCACAATGGAAATAAGGGATGTTTATTCTCTTTTTTGTGTTATCCTTTGTGTATGTAATATAGATGACATAATATTATTATCACGTTTATTTTATTACTACATGTATGATGATTTTATGTTAATTTATATTTTTTATACAGAAATAGATCTATCTAATATGCTTTTCTCTCCTTGACAACACTAGAAGGTCAACAATAAAGATATCATACTGGAGACATTGGTGATGACATGATATGTCTTAACATTATTTGTAGAACAGAATGAATAAGGAACTTTAGTCAGTTATCTTCCCCTGATAAATCTGAAGTTATCCAATTGGCAAGTACGTTCTTACAGTTGGAATCCTCAGATTTTATCATTGAGGTCCTATGTAAGGGTAACAAAATATATCATCTAATATCTTTCTTGTTAATGAAGATAATTACAGAAGTGGTGAAATTTAGATAGTTCTTTACCCTAAAAATACGTAGCTTGAATTTCAAACAAATTAAACGATTTACAAAAAAGTTATTTAAGATTAATTTTGGCAAATTGACATTGAAAAGTAAGGGTAAAATCCGAGTAATCCAACTAATTGGACCTACCTATTTGAAGAGGACACAAGGGGAAATAACTGACTAAAGTCCCTAATTCTTATTAGAAATTGTTGATGCTACAGAGATGTTTTCATGGCCATTTTCCACTTTGAAATGAAAACTTATTAAAGATAGTTGACATTGGTTATATATGTATCTCATCAATTTCTAATATGATTTAATAATTGTGTAAAAATATCTAATTTTAATCAGTGTGTCATATTCAGCCATTCAATTGTTGTTGTTTTTTCAATTTCTCTATATGTTAACCACTGTCCCCATAACACCACGATAACCGTCTTTATATGATCTTATATTAATTTAACAACATGTATTTACTTTATGTAAACTGTGAAAATAAAAGAATTGTTCTGTTCTGTTCTGTTCTGTTACTACACACTTATTACTTGATGATATACTTAGTGGCATGAACTTTCCGATATAATATTGGACATAACCCTGTCACCTAAGTTAAGTGGTTTTAGTTGAATACTCGTATGCAGTGAAACAATCTCCGTAAACAGAGATCCGGTTCTACTCGCGTTGCCGTACTGGATCTTTACTTAGTCAATGCAAGGTCACGTCGAGATGAACTTTGTGTCAACCAATCAATGCGTAGCTTTCATCTAGACGAAAACACTAGTAATCACATTTTGATTTCGTAATTTCTATTTTTAGACCAAGGTTTGCATGCAAATTTAACAGCGGTATTATTCACAGTCTGCGATTGGGTGGCTCATTTCAAATTGCGTGACGTAGACGATGTAAACAAGTTACGTATCATAACAATTTCGTCATGAATATTATGATGAGAAAAGGTCACCTGAACGTGACCTTCGTTTGAAAAAGGCCAGATCTAAATTAGCGAGTATGCGAGCGGTAAAATTTTAGATCGGGTTTTAATCAGATTGGCAGTGAAACCTCTAACCTACGACAGAATGTGGACTTGGGTATATGTACTGACCATGTCTTTTTATGTTGCTTTCAGACTTATTCTCAGGAATAGTAGATAAGCAAACTGATCACTTCCATTGACACTGACAGAAGGAAATAGCATGACACAGATATAGCTAAAGCTTTTTATGGTTTAAACAGCTGCTAGTTATCCAGACAATACAATATATGTACTTGCTTTCTTAACAAGTTAATTGACAACTAGAAAAAGGAGAGAACATATACTTGTTTGATTTTATTTCATGATACAGGTAATTAAAAATGCTGTCTAAATTTGAAAAAGCAATCTGGATCTACAAGTGCACTTCAGCTGTAACATACAGAATCTTTCATTATTTTTACATAATTAAAGGGAGGAAAACATATGTTATCTTGTAAGATAATTAAAATGCATAATATATAATGTTTATTTAATAATATTGTTTGTGCCACTCTTGATGATTGTTGCTTGACAAAGTTCTATCCAAAATATTCACTTATGTATTGACTGACGAGTTGACAAATGGAATTGCTAATATACTTTAATGCAACAGGAAACTATATCTATCAAACAAGTGCCAATGCCTGCATCCATGTCCAATAAGTTCACAAGGAAATTACCACCATCAGTGTGGGTACATATTGTACATTTTTCTCAACTGTCAAAACATGAATAATTTCACGGTGAATGCGTTTGTTAAAATTATTGTCGTAATCGACCACGAGTTTCCGAAAGTGTGTATTATGATTGAGTAAAGCTTCTTATGCTGATATGTTTTAGTCAAGATATTTTTAAAAACAGTTAGGCCGACAGTACAAAAACAACGCATTCATTCAGCGTGAAATTATTCAAGCTTTGACAGTTGAGAAAAAACGGTCAATATCTAAATAGGACTGCATTGTAGTAGTATGCTAACCTTTTTACACATAAACTATTAAATTAATTAATTCCCATATGCACATAAACTTGATTTTTTTAATTATAAACAGATTTAATCATTGGAAGGTTGGGTATTTTCGTGTTCTCATTCAAACTTCAAGTTCCCAAGTTATTTTAATAGTGCACCAAAGGTTTGAAGTGAACATCTGAAGATGTTTTTTATTCTAACACTGGTAAAAACCGGTAGACGGACGGACGTGAGCGCTAAAAAACACATTCAACAACGAGCATGAACGAAATTATCATCATTTTCCATCATCTGATAAAAATCAAAGCTCAAGTTTGCCTTAAGGCCACAACAAATTGATCATATGTTCTATGGATTCGCTCGCAGCTTAATTTTGACGGTTTTGACAAAAAATATTTTTATTTCCTCGCTCGCTCATTAAAATTTGGTCAAACCGCTATATAAAGCAACTGAACTAAGTTTTTTTTTCTTCGCTCGCTCGCCCAATTTTTTTCTGGAAAAATCCGTAGAACATATCATCAACTTGTTGTGACCTAAAATGTCTTTCTTAATCTTTTGAGACGACCCCTGATAAACGACATGTACAAATTCACTGTTCCGGAACTGGTCTAACTACCAGTCTTACAATTCGAGTGATAACTTGTAAATTTCTCAACGGCAGCAAGAAAGAGTGGTCTTATATGGAAAGCCTTGACTGTCTTATATGTACATTAACGAACGTTGTTGTGTTGAAATAGCATTATATTAAGTAGTTTGTTCATTATATTGAGTGCTTTCTTTATTATACTCGGTGGTTTGATCATTATATAAAGTGCATTCTTCATTATACTCGGTGGTTTGGTCATGATAATGTGGATTTTTCATTATACTGAGTGTTTTCTTCATTATACTCGGTGGTCTAAAACCACCGAATATAATGAAAAATGCACTCAGTATATTGATCAAACCACCCAGTATAATGAAGGAATCACCCAATATAATGATCAAACCACCGAGTATAATGAAGAATGTACTCAATATAATGATCAAACCACCCAGTATAATGAAGGAAGCACCCAATATAATGATCAAACCACCGAGTATAATGAAGAATGCACTTTATATAATGATCAAACCACCGAGTATAATGAAGAATGCACTTTATATAATGATCAAACCACCGAGTATAATGAAGAATACACTTTATATAATGATCAAACCACTGAGTATAATGAAGAATGTACTCAGTATAATGATCAAACCACCGAGTATAATGAAGAATGCACTTTATATAATGATCAAACCACCGAGTATAATGAAGAATGTTCTCAGTATAATGATCAAACCATCGAGTATAATGAAGAATGTACTCAGTATAATGATCAAACCATCGAGTATAATGAAGAATGTACTCAGTATAATGATCAAACCATCGAGTATAATGAAGAATGTACTCAGTATAATGATCAAACCATCGAGTATAATAAAGAATGTACTCAGTATAATGATCAAACCATCGAGTATATTGAAGAATGTACTTTATATAATGATCAAACCACCGAGTATAATGAAACACTCAATGTAATAATTTAACCACAGAGTATAATGAAGAATGCACCTTGTATAATGATCAAACCACTTTATATATTGAAGAATGCACTCAATATAATGATCAAACCACCGGGTATAATGATCAAACCACTTTATATATTGAAAGAAGACTATATATAATGATCAAACTACCGAGTATAATGAAGAGAACACTCAATATAATAAACAAACTACTTAATATAATGTTATTTCAACATAACAACGTTTGTGAATGTGCGTATAAGACAGTCAAGGCTTTCCATAGTCTTATATGAAAGAGCATGAAAATATCATCATAATAATACCAATTATTGCATATGTTACTATAAATAGTAACAAAATCGACGACAAAGTGCGCCAATATAGCCTCAATGTGGGCAATACATTCCGGTATTGAGCAAGTGTGCCAAAATATCGATATTTGGCCCACTTCCTAGTGTGCCAAAAATCGATATTGAGGCAACTTCCGGTCATTACGCACCTGCAGTCCAACAACCGCAGACTTTCCGCACGTGGGCTTCGTACGTAATTAGCAACAAGAAGCTATTTAATTTTACGACGTCTGTTTTTTTTTCATAGTGAAAATTAATAAGATAATCAACAATTTATCAAGACTTGCGTTTTATAACAAGCGTTCATTAGATTCCAACGTTTCGACGTTGAATAAACAAAACAATACATGTGACGTAACGTCAACGTGCAAAACAGCGCGTTACGTCGAGAAAATTGTAATTTTGTTGTAGAAAAATCATCGTTACATGCATTGGTCAACATATGCAATAAAAAGGTTATGAAACAGGGCAAGTGTGCCTTAAGTCGATATAGGCACACTTTCTCCGGCATTAGCCCTCGGGCTAAAGCCCTCGGGCCAATACCTAAGCAAGTGTGCCGATATCTTCCTTAAGGCACACTTGCCCTGTTTAATAACCTATACTTATTGCATATGTTACTATAAATAGTTACAAAATCGACGTGGAAGTGCGCCAATATAGCCTCAATGTGGGCAATATATTCCGGTATTGAGCAAGTGTGCCAAAATATCGATATTTGGCCCACTTCCTAGTGTGCCAAAAATCGATATTGAGGCAACTTCCGGTCATTACGCACCTGCAGTCCAACAAACGCAGACTTTCCGCACGTGAAATTCGTACGTAATTAGCAACAAGAAGCTATAATATTCAATTTTACGACGTGTGTTTTTTTTTTCATAGTGAAAATTAATAAGATAATCAACAATTTATCAAGACTTACGTTTTATAACAAGCGTTCATTAGATTCCAACGTTTCGACGTTGAATAAACAAAACAATACATGTGACGTAACGTCAACGTGCAAAATAGCGCGTTACGTCGAGAAAAATGTATTTTTGTTGTAGAAAAATCATCGTTACATGTATTGGTCAACATATGCAATAAAAAGGTTATGAAACAGGGCAAGTGTGCCTTAAGTCGATATCGGCACACTTTCACCGGCATTGGCCCTCGGGCTAAAGCCCTCGGGCCAATACCTAAGCAAGTGTGCCGATATCTTCCTTAAGGCACACTTGCCCTGTTTAATAACCTCTATTTATTGCATATGTTACTATAAATAGTAACAAAATCGACGTGGAAGTGCGCCAATATAGCCTCAATGTGGGCAATACATTCCGGTATTGAGCAAGTGTGCCAAAATATCGATATTTGGCCCAATTCCTAGTGTGCCAAAAATCGATATTGAGGCAACTTCCGGTCATTACGCACCTGCAGTCCAACAAACGCAGACTTTCCGCACGTGAAATTCGTACGTAATTAGCAACAAGAAGCTATAATATTCAATTTTACGACGTGTGGTTTTTTTTTCATAGTGAAAATTAATAAGATAATCAACAATTTATCAAGACTTACGTTTTATAACAAGCGTTCATTAGATTCCAACGTTTCGACGTTGAATAAACAAAACAATACATGTGACGTAACGTCAACGTGCAAAATAGCGCGTTACGTCGAGAAAAATGTATTTTTGTTGTAGAAAAATCATCGTTACATGTATTGGTCAACATATGCAATAAAAAGGTTATGAAACAGGGCAAGTGTGCCTTAAGTCGATATCGGCACACTTTCACCGGCATTGGCCCTCGGGCTAAAGCCCTCGGGCCAATACCTAAGCAAGTGTGCCGATATCTTCCTTAAGGCACACTTGCCCTGTTTAATAACCTCTATTTATTGCATATGTTACTATAAATAGTAACAAAATCGACGTGGAAGTGCGCCAATATAGCCTCAATGTGGGCAATACATTCCGGTATTGAGCAAGTGTGCCAAAATATCGATATTTGGCCCAATTCCTAGTGTGCCAATAATCGATATTGAGGCAACTTCCGGTCATTACGCACCTGCAGTCCAACAACCGCAGACTTTCCGCACGTGAAATTCGTACGTAACAAGAAGCTATAATATTCAATTTTACGACGTGTGTTTTTTTCATAGTGAAAATAAATAAGATAATCAACAATTTATCAAGACTTACGTACGTTTTATAACAAGCGTTCATAAGATTCCGACGTTTCGACGTTGAATAAACAAAACAATACATGTGACGTAACGTCAACGTGCAAAATAGCGCGGTACATTGAGAAAAATTGTATTTTTGTTGTAGAAAAGTCATCGTTACATGTATTGGTCAACATATGCAATAAAAAGGTTATGAAACGGGGCAAGTGTGCCTTAAGTCGATATCGGCACACTTTCACCGGCATTGGCCCTCGGGCTAAAGCCCTCGGGCCAATACCTAAGCAAGTGTGCCGATATCTTCCTTAAGGCACACTTGCCCTGTTTAATAACCTATACTTATTGCATATGTTACTATAAATAGTAACAAAATCGACGTGGAAGTGCGCCAATATAGCCTCAATGTGGACAATACATTCCGGTATTGAGCAAGTGTGCCAAAATATCGATATTTGGCCCACTTCCTAGTGTGCCAAAAATCGATATTGAGGCAACTTCCGGTCATTACGCACCTACAGTCCAACAACCGCAGACTTTCCTCAAGTGAAATTCGTACGTAATTAGCAACAAGAAGCTATAATATTCAATTTTACGACGTGTGTTTTTTTCAAAGTGAAAATAAATAAGATAATCAACAATTTATCAAGACTAACGTTTTATAACAAGCGTTCATAAGATTCCGACGTTTCGACGTTGAATAAACAAAACAATACATGTGACGTAACGTCAACGTGCAAAATAGCGCGGTACATCGAGAAAATGTATTTTTGTTGTAGAAAAGTCATCGTTTCATGATTGGTCAACATATGCAATAAAAAGGTTATGAAACAGGGCAAGTGTGCCTTAAGTCGATATCGGCACACTTTCACCGGCATTGGCCCTCGGGCTAAAGCCCTCGGGCCAATACCTAAGCAAGTGTGCCGATATCTTCCTTAAGGCACACTTGCCCTGTTTAATAACCTATACATATATGGCATTTACCTCAATATAAGTATAGGTTATTAAACAGGGCAAGTGTGCCTTAAGGAAGATATCGGCACACTTGCTTAGGTATTGGCCCGAGTTTATTCGATTTCAAACACGACGGCGGCTGATACGTACGTATGCGAATCAGCCGAACGCAAAGACACTAGATTGAAATTTCAAGCGCTTGTCGACACGGAATGTAAACATCGTTTATGAAATTCGTATAATTTTGGAGAAAAATGGTTAAACTTAGTGACCAGTTTAAGGCATTTTTGATGCTTACTCTGTGTTTAAAAATGATTTACGTACAAAATAAGTTTGAGTGAGCCGGAACTGGTCCAGAACCGGAACTGGTCCACTGACTGTATTGTCAGCAGCGTGTTCGGTTACCTTGAACGTTCCAAAACGTTCCGTAACGGAAGTGTCGGAACAACTCAACCCATAGACAACTCAACCCGAAACAACTCAATCTCCTACTAACAGATCAGTGATGCTTTTCACGAAAATTCTTACGATAAAAATCTTCGTAAGTCTAATGAAAGATTCATTAATAATTCACTCATTTTTTTGGCTTATCAATTCTAAATATTATACAAATTGTGTAGAATTGTGTATACTTTTTGAATATCATATCATAGTTATGCTTATTATCTGTCTGACTTTGAAGTGCTAATTTTATGAAACTGACTTACGAAGATTTTTTTCTGAAGTATTTTTGTGAAAAGCATCACAGTTGTTCCAACTTTAAGTTGAGTATTGCACGGGTTGAGTTGTCTTCGGGTTAAGTTCTCCCGTACCCGTAACGTTAGCTAACAGAAGTTACTGAACACGGGACTGGTTAACAGTTTGCGAAAAATTAAATTACATTTATACATGTACAATGAATCGGGTAATAATAGAGGTCAACACTGCACTGTTGTCATTATATAACGGCAGATATAATATACATATTGCATTTAATAAACAAACCATCACTAAAACGTCGTGCAGAAAGTGTGAAATTCATTATTTGTGTCTCGAAGGAATGCCAGAAATTATAATAAACACAAAATCGTACCACTGAATATCTGTGATGACGAAGTACATGTTTTACATTTTTGGACGGCGTCTCTATCAGGGGTCTCGGCCAAAGATAACAAACAGTAGTTTCAGCCATCCATATTCAATCTTACAAAAAAGAGCGAGATAGACATTTAAACAAAACACTACAAAATCTCAATTGGTCTACTTTTGTGATATCCGTAAAACCGCTGTCTGAGATATTGTAGAAACTCTGGGATGACGTATATTAAATTAGGCTATATCAAATCGATCTAGTGTTTAGCGTTCCCAGACTGCATCTGTATCCAACCATTCAAACTGTAAAACAAACATTTAAAAAACATAATTCATGCCTAACAGCACGAGACATTTTCTCGCATGGAAACGAGTCACTACCTATAGTCCATTTAATAAATAACGAATCACTGAGGCAAGTTTAAACTCCGCCTACTGCACACTGTAACAACCTCCCGGTTAGCATTCGGAACACCTCGACCTTTCATGAATGAATGATATTCGTAGCGAATGGCCGAGGGGTTCCGAATGCCCGGCTAGCTCAATCAGTTCCCTGTATTTGAATTTTGTAGTATGACTTTCTATGTTAACCTGGGCTAATTATATTGTTTATGTTTTTATGGCCAAATGTACAACTATATAATCTATAACAATTATAAATATTTCAAGACGTAAGGGTTTAATTTTAATCACACGAGAGTTCAATACACAAATTCTGAACGCACCTTGACGCGGCAAGCGTTATATCATTTTTACACTGCAAATGTACATTATGTGCTATTAATTTAGTTCAATATAAACAAAACTGTATATTAAAAAGAATTAGCCAGATTTAAGCTTATTATTTAAAATATTAAGAAACATTACAGCATATTTTAAAACAATCTTAAGATTATAAATGTATATAGAACTAATTTTAAATATTTGTATGTACAATTGACTGAAAGGCTTTCAATTTAGTGTGCTACTTGGTTTTTATTTCATTCTAAAAAGGATCATAAAAAAGAATTATATTTTTACCAATATTCGATTGTAGCCATGTAATTAAAGCCCTATTGTTATGATCGTTGTCATCGGATTAACTGGATTTGTTAATAACAGTTTGATTGTGTTTTAACGAAATTTTATATAACTTTATAGATAACGTTTTATTTCTAACAAAAATGTGTTACAAATCTTCTTCAAATTCGTTTGGACATGATCACGATTGAAATCTTGTTTCAATCACTTCTTCGCTCGACTTAACTCCATGGATTTGTGTATGCAGTTGTCATAGAGCTTCCAGTTACTATGGTCACTCGGTTCCTCTACATATACTGGCATTGGCCATCAACTGGTCAGTTTAAACTCGGACATCGAACAGTGTGGTCATTCTTTTGAGAACACAGTGAAATACATTTGATATAAAATGGCTGATTCACTTGATTTAGTTAACAGAGATCCAAATAACTTGAACGATCATTTGAAGGTATGTAGACATTTTGATTTTACAATTTTTTTAAATTTTTATTTACAAACTTTGATTCTCTGAGCTGAACAAAATGTATAAAAAAAATTATTTCTTATATTTTGTAGAATGGAAACGCATTAATTTACACTTACGTGCATATGAAGTTACCGTTACATTTTCATATTTGTTACAAAGAGAAAGCGTATTTTTACACACATATATGAAGCTTATTTTGATAGTGTATTCATAGATGTATAATTATGCGCGTTTTCTAGAGTATATTATGCACAATTTATCGTGGGTTCCTGAGTCTGAGACCCATTCTTTCATATTGTAATACATTTATTTTTCATTGTTGCCATTATCGTACTTAAAGTTTAGGCCATGCCGTACCGGAATTTTGTTAAGCGTCCGCGTGCGCGTAGGTTTTAGAGTCCTTTATAAAAATAAAATAAATTGTTGGCGAAATTTTCTTAAATAATTATGTTGTTCCGGGATTCGATAACTGATTTTGTCAGGAAATACTTATATTTAATTGTATCTGTGTATTTGATAAATGAAAATGTACATATGTATGTTGTATATACTTTTTTATATAATTACTTTAATCTGACATTAATGTCATAAACATTCATGTACTACCAAGTACTTATTTGTGTGAATACTAGCTAGAATAGACATGTGCTTTCGTTTTCGGTTTGTGTGTTTTGTAAATAGGTTCCTAGGTTTGTCAAACTTGACGCTTAACAAAATTCCAATTTGGCATGGCCTAATCAAGTGTCTCGATTGTAATTATTGGTAACCTCTGAGTATGAAAATGCATTTTAAAATATCGTCCGATAAAGCCCCAGATTGTGACTCTCAACTTCTGCTTAGTTAGCTGTTGTAAACAAAGTGTATAGTAACAAATTATTCTTGCCTTTTGTTACTTAGCAACTATTGCTTTTTTACTAATATTCAAGTATTAGCTCTCACTTATATATATTTTGTTTTCGTCTGAACTCAAATAATAAATACACGAATTTACGAAAAGGTTACCAAATATTCACAATGCGACCTATGCTTTAGATCATGTGTGTTTTTAATTGTATTCTTTGAATGTACGACCCAAAATTGAGCATAAACAATCAAGAGTACTGTAATTATGTGCCCGTTTATTATATTGTTTAAACAAGAAATTAACTAATCTTCTTATTCTACTAAAAAATTATGTGATACTGCAAATTTTACTGGAAATTTAGATCACCGCGATTTATGTCTTATTCAAATAGTTAAAGCGTTCGTTTTGGCAAATATGTTTCAGCGTTGCGATGGCAACGTATAATGTTATGTGACAAACATTGAATCTTAACCGAGGCATACCCTAGCAACAAAGCATTTTTTCTCGATGAAAAAAGCTACCAATAAACTGATTAAATTACGATTTTCTCATATTTGTTACTAAATACTAATTTCCCACTTTTATTTTTTCCAGGTTCAATTCGAAGATGTTTTCGGTGAACCAGAAGGAGCTCACAGTATTGACTGTGTGTGGAAACTATCATATACATGTTTCAACTTGTGGCTTGGACTATGTTACAAGATAGCCACAATACTCTGTGGTATCTGCATAGCAGCTGAGTGGGGTTGTGAGTTTGCCATGATCGCTTTCTATCACATTTGGTACATCACGCCAATGTTGAGAGTCTGCGAGATCAACTGCGCCGTCTTCAAAAAGGTTATGGAAACATGTATGGGCTGTTGTGTTACTCCTTGTTGCGAAGCCTGTGGTGGATTCTTCCATTACTTCAAGAAATAGACGATAATCCTCGAAGAATTCCGATTTTCGTTTCGACCGGAAGACTCTTCAATTTGTACGCATGCGCAGAACTTTTGACCGGAAGTTTTAAACTAAACATGTGATTACATTATGAACGCTATGCAATTTGATGACGCTAAATTTGTTTTCAGTGTTTGAAGTTATTTTAGCATAGTTTGTTTTAAATAATTTGATTATTCAACAATTGTTCGTGATATTTGAATTTTTTCTCTGTGATAAAAACCCCGCCATTATTTAAATAATTTAATATATTTGTTAAGAAAATAAAAGTTGTAGAAAAAACTGTACTTGAGCTTTGAACATATTTCTTTGCCTATTTTGAGTTTTGTTTTCATTGCTTGTGAAGACTAATCGATCTCTCTTGGCTTGTTTGTCTGTTAATACAGTGCCCTTCGAAAGTTCTTGGACAAAAAAAGTTTCAGATTTTTTTTTCATGCATACCGCAAGTATTAAGGGACTTAAGTCAGTTATTTCCCCTTGTATACTGTTCAAAAGGGTAGGTCCAATTAGTTGGATTACTCGGATTTTATCCTTTCTTTTCAATGTCTATTTGCCAAAATTAATCTGTAATTACTTTTTTGTAAATCATTTAATTTGTTTGAAATTCAAGCAAAGTATTTTTAAGGTTAAGAACAATCTAATTGTACCACCTCTGTTAATATCTTCATTAACAAGAAAGATATTAGATGAAACATTTTGTTATCCTTACATAGGAATTCAATAATAAAATCCGAGGATTCCAACTGTAAGGACCGACTTACCAATTGAATTGCTTCAGATTTTATCAGGGAAAGATAACTGACTAAAGCCCCCAATTTGAGTCATATTTTAAAGAACTAAATGATGCTGATTTTAGAATTAGCTCAGCTGACACGTTTTCTTGTAAATAAGTTAATGTGAATCAGTTTTCTTAATAGCAGAATTTTGTCCAGGAACTTATAGAGAGCACTGTATTTATTGACAGAACGTATACATTGTAAATATGCCTGGTAATGTATCGTGGTCAGGGAAAAAACTCGATTTTATTGTCAGATGACAGCAAGCAAGAATAGACTATATTATACAAACCTATTTGAAATTTGTATATAATACAAAATAAATATTGTATTAATAAACACAGTCTAAAAGATTTTTCGAGAATCCGAAAATTTTGCAAGCTTACTTCAAACTTAGAAGCATTCTCCCATGGACTTCTTGTTTCATTAATGAAACATATAACAAGGTGCAAATACATTTGTAGAAAACTTGAATTGGGTGAAAAAAAAGTTTGCAAGATTTACTGATTATTAAAGGTATTCTAGACTGTGGTTGTAGAGTCTTTGTCTGAGATTGGGATTATTTTTTTCTTAAGATGTATGGACTCAGGGCAGCATTATGATAAAAAATCTTACGACGATTTAACAATACAACATAGACGAATTTACGATTAAAATTGGTCGTAAGACGCTTGATAATATGGGCCCCAGTTTCTAAGCAAGGTATCAATATAAACAATGCAATTGAAGTAGTACTCATATACACACACATCATGGAACAACGCTAAATGTCACCACGGATCTTTAGTGATTGTATTGTCAATTGTATTGTTTGTTTGTTTGTTGGGTTTAACGCCGTAGCAACACATTATAGGTTATATCACGGCGGTCAGCCCACCTACTCATTGTTCCTGGAAAGGCTAAATCTCTGGATTAAGCTGTTAACCAACTACTGAGCGCATACTTTCGCCAGTGACTGACTACTGCCCTACATGATTAAGAATCAGTGGTAGGAGGGAGAATGGCCGTAGAAATTATTTCATGACCAAACTCCACGAAAGTATGCCCCGAACTCACGACCCCTCGATCAGTAGACTTGTGCGCTACTGATTGAGCAAGCCGGGCGGCTGTCAATTGTATTCAACTGCCAATGCAGCATACAGTAACTCCGATGATTTTATTACTTTATATTTGTTCGACTATCCTCATACACAAATACTCACTATAGTACTTCTGTACTCACAGTTGGTTAAAACTTAACAAAAATGGTCGGTTAAGCAAATATTCTCAAACACAAAGACATAAATTCCGAAACGATGTTCAACGAAATACTTCGACAAACGCTATAGGCTGATAGCCATGATGAAATTATAGAATCACAATACATAAATGTTAAAGTTAAAGTGCGTTTTAAAGTCTGCTTCCATATACATGTTCAGCCGACTTTACAATCGTGTACTTAACACCTAATCATTTAAATCACCCTCAGGCAGGTGACCCCTCACAGTACCCATTTACAACAGTCCCAGGTTCGAACCCACAAAGGGTACTGCTAATTCCTTTGAGCAAGAAATGCAGTTGTACACTCAGGTGTAAATGGATACTGTGAGAGTCACCTGCTTGTAACCAAATTGGTCACTTGCACGAGTGTATCATACAAGATTGAAAAGTCTAATGAAAATTGATATGAGGGACCTTAGTCAGTTATCTTTCCTTGATAAAATCTGAAGCAATCCAATCGGCAAGTAGGTCCTGTCAGTTGGAATCCTCGGATATTATCATTAGAGTCCTATGTAAGGATAATAAAATATTTCATCTAATATCTCTCTTGTTAACAAAGATATTAACAGGAGTGATGGAATTTAAGCAGTTCTTAACACTAACAATACTTAGCTTGATTTTCAAACAAATTTTATGATTTACAAAAGAGTTAATTAAGATTAATTGTGGCAAATTGACATTGAAAAGTAAGAGTAAAATCCGAGTAATCTAACTGATTGGACCTACCTTTTTGAAGAGTATACAAGGGGAAATAACTGACTAATCTCCCTTATAAAAGCAGATTCTAAAACAAACAAATATATACATACTACCGAAATTTCAGCCGCGATTTCAGGAAGTGAAAGAGGCTAAAAATTTTGGTAGATATATTTGCTTGTAATGACATCTCATACAAATAACAATTGAAAAAATATGTAAACATCCATTTTGTTAAAATTGATATAATTGAACCAAAATAATCCAAAATATTTTGAAATCTTAATAAACTATTAGTACTTATTTTTGTGCCGGTACAAAATGAGACTGGTTATTGTCATTTGTTAATATCTGATTGTCTATCCGTCCTACAGAAGATGGTCCGCCATTTTGTAACAAATAATCAGTGTTCAGACGACACGAGTATCCGGGTGTTGTTTCCGTGTTCTGATGCAAGGCCTGAGCAAGCCCGGCGAAATCAAACTTGTAAGCATAACGTTTCCCATGAACTTTGGTCATAATGTTTTTATCGTAATAATAACGCAAGGCACGACTTAGTTTGTCGTAGTTCATATTTGGTTTGCTTTTCCGCTCTCCCCATTTTCTGGCTACCTCATCAGGGTCTAACAGTTTAAATTCTCCGTCACGACCTTCCCACATGATAGAAGAGCAGTTTGAGGCGTCGGATAAAAGTTCCAGTAAGAACTGCCAAAGCTGTATCTGTCCTGAACCTAGAATAAAATAACAATTTATAAAGATGCATTAATTTCTCTAAAAACAAGAAAACACAAACTCTACCTCTGTATGTATGCAATGAACACATATAGAGACCGAACGTTAATATGATTGTATTTGTGCTGTACCTAGAATTAACAAATTCAATAATATTCCAACATGATGCATTCTTTTCTTCATGAAAACAAGAGATGAAATTGGTAAGTTTTAGACTTGTATACAGGTGTAAGAAATAATATCATTTGAATATAGAATAATTATATCTTATACAGATACATTTACTTTACCCAGTGCTAAACATTTTGTGTTTAACACATTAATAAAATCTCGACAGTTCATTCGTATATGTTTCAGATTTTAAAGTTTGTCCAGACGGGACATGAACAAAAATCACATTTATTGTTTATTATACTAGTTATAGGTAAATAGAAGCAGTAGTGTTCATGCGCCACATTAAGGGTTGATTTTCATTATTTTAAATCTTGAAGTAGGATGGTCCGACAACTGTTATTTAATAGGGCTCTACACCGGCATACGATTTATATCGAATACCGGTATTGTAGGTTCGATAGATATATCAGATCGAACGTTTCCGTATCGAACAAAATATCGACAAATGACGACCATGATGTTGAAACCCATGGCATACACCATTTGATATTTCGTATCGCCAAATCAACATTCTACTGCTTCCAGTTTGGTCTGAACTAATTTGTGGACGAACAATCTCATAATATTACTTTTTTTACGCAAACGTCATACACCGGTTACGTCATGTTTTGTTCTTTCCCAAACAAATGGAAGTAACTGTTGCGGTTAGAATTTCCTTAATATATTATGTATTTTCGTTTTCAATTAGTCAGGAATCCAACAATCAGTTTTTAGAATATAGATCAATTTTGGGAACCATTTGTCTCTCGGATTTGTTCGGGCAGATCCGCAATGTAACTTTTAAATATGTAATTGCAGGAAAGTTCCATTTTAAGAACCATAGACATACTAATATGTCTATGATAAGAACCGTTATAATCGATTGTCTTCGCAGTGGAATGGTTTAAATATAAGTACTCGTATAAGGACCTTTTCTTCTCAAATTAGATATTTTGGACTTACAAATCGTCAAAAATTCCCCTGATTTTGCAACAAACAATGTGATTCATAACCTTAAGGGGTCTGCACATCACGCATTCTTATGGAGCGAACAAACCCTCATTTAACTTCTAAATTATCAACATAGTGGAACTTTACGAAAGTATTAGAAAAATAGATGAATATTTTACCTGGGACTCCTTTTCCTAGTTCTAAATGATCACTAAGGAAACGATATGGCCACATTGGATGTATACAAGACATACCCATAGTAGACTGTGTATCTCGGATAATTCTGTCAGATGACATTTCTATAATGAAACAAAAACTAATATAAATATAATAATGAAATATTCTCGAGTTCTTGTACACGTACTAATCAGTGCACCTTTTCACAAAATTCTTACGAAAGAAATTATCGTAAGTCAATTTCATAAATTTTGCAGTTCTAAGTCAGATGGATAATAAACATAACTACGATATATTCAAAAGGTATACACTATTTTACATTATTCAATAACGTATGGAATTGATGGGACAAAAAATGACAATGATTATTATGAATGTTTCTTGCTTTTGACTTGCGATGCTTTTTATCGTAATTTTTTTGAAAAGCGATGCAGACGTGCCCGTTCAGCTCATTCTGTATCATTCTGTATTGTCATATGCTATAAACATTTATTAGGCCAATATGAATACAATAACATTGTAATAATGTGAATAACAGTGATACAATTCATTTTTGTTGGGGTTTACGCCCTAGCAACTCACTGTATAGGTCAAATCATCGTCCCTGTCCCTGAAAAGACTAAATCCTTGAATATGGCAGTTAACCAGACACAAGGCACATACTTCCGTCAATGACTGACAAATGTCCTACATGATTTAGAAACAGTGGAGAGAATGGCCGTAGATTTTTTCACGACTAAGCTCCACTAAAGTATGACTGATATCATTAGACGTGTGCCATACCAACTGAGCTAGCCCGGAGTCTTTGTATTTAAGAACAAATAACTGAATAAAGTAGTCGAATGTTCCGACAGCTGTTTGGACATATGGCGATCTTGTTTTATTCACTACTTGATGTATTTATATATTTCATATTAATTATATATTTTGATCAGATCTTAATAGCCCATACATTGTTATACTAACTTCTGACCCGACACTAACAATGTCACTACTATGATAGGTATTTTAGAAACAATATAGAAGTGCATGAGTACATGACTACGTTTTGCTATTAATAAACATTCAATATGGACAACGAATAATAATGTTTTTAATTAATTATATGCTTAACTAACAAATCCATGAGCAAGCGGACATGAGACGCGTTTGAGCTCGGTACTTTTCGGACACTGCTGTTTTGTTTGTTTGTTTTGTTTTGTTGGGTTTAACGCCGTATCAACACATTGTATAGGTCATATAACGGGGGTCAGTCAACCTATTCACTCTTCCTGGAAAGGCTAAATCTCTGAATTTAGCTGTTAACCAACTACTAAGCACATACATTCGTCAGTGACTGACAACTGCCCTACACAATAAAAAATAAGAGAAAAAAAAGGGAGAATGGCCGAAGAAATAATTTCATGATCAAGCTCCATGAAAGTATGTCCCGCCCTGGAATCGAACCCACGACCCCTCCATCACTTAAACTTGCGTGCTAGCAACTGAGCTAGCCCGGCGGCTGACACTGCTGGTGAAAAATATCCAAAGCTTCTGTTGCGTGAGCGGCCGTAACTTTCATTACTTAATAAATAAAACCGCTGTTCAAAGCAGTTAATTTGTCTGCGTTACAAAGTAAGGACTTTTATGGGATTGTAATATTTTTTTTTTAATTTAAAAGAAATGACCTTTGGCTTTGACTCTTGGTAACCCGAAGCTAAAGGGATCATTTTGATACCATTCATTGGCCCTAGCTATAATCTAACCATTAATATATACACATTCAATCTTCTTACCTTGTATGACCAGTTTGAATTTCTTTCTATATACTTGTAGCAGAAATTCCGATATGTGTTTTGACATTACTGGACATTCGGTCCAGTGATCTTGGAAGAATCACTGGACCAAATCAGGTTTCACCGGACCGGAAGAAATCATCAAATGAAAGATATTTACATCTTTATTAACAACAATTTTTATTGATAGGTAACTAATTGAAATATTAAGGGAAGTCAAAACATCATGGCTTATCTTAAATAAGTCATTATATATATTAGTAACATTTTTTGATGAAGCCAACATCAAAATTAGTTCAATAGTAACCGAGAAATACAATAAAATAGCCAAAAGTTGTCCTCATTTTAATTCTAAAAAATGAAATTTTACTAGGCATTCGGACCAGCTATGACATACGTTTTACTGGACCGACTGGAATATTACTGGTCAGGTCCGTCGGACTGGCACTTTTCGGAATGTCTGACTTGTACTGATGGAACATATTGCGGATTCTGTGCATAGGGATTGGTACAGTCTGAAAATACAGTAGATATATTTGTTTGGACTGATAGCCACAAACAATTAGAAAATGATAAATGGCACAAAAATGTTTACCTGTGTTATATTGTGAAAAATCGTCAGTATATAATTCCATGGTTTCATTTCCTTGGTTAGGCGACCCAACCGCTGTTAAACTCTTACACATCCTGTCACGTGACATGCACGTGTAACTATTACCCGTGTCTCTAGCATAGCTATTTAAAAGTCCACAATAAGGCATCTTGTAACAGTAACATTCTTCATACGGGTACTTTGCTGTACTGTATTTTAACCGGCCTTTGTTTCGCACCGAATCATGATTTGGCGCCGAACATTTAGCATCCGTAACACAGGAACCAGCCGATGGTTTTATTCCATTGTGAATGGTTCCATCTTCATTGTGCGCTTGAAAATCACTTCTCTGATTTGTGTGTATGTTTGGAACACCTCGCCAATCAAAATTTGACTTAAGTCCGAAATCTGGCGGCCATGATTGACCGTAAGTCGTCTGCGTCTTGTCGTGGAATACTTGAAACCCGTCCTCACGGCGAACAAAACCTGAAGCGTTGAAGCCATTCTAAAAACAGAAGAAAATTTCCTATTAATTCCGTACAAATATATAAATAAATAAATTATGAAACAAGCGTAGCTATTTTAAGTCCTCCTAAGGCAATTGCGACCTTTTTCTAGCATGCGATAAAGAAACATATCATAAATATAAAACATCAGCCTCCGCGTCTAACACCCGAAGGAAAATAAACTGCGTTTTTTGCAATAAAATGATTTTTTTTCTTACAGATTTTTGACGTTCTTTTATATATATATAAAGTATATCTAAGTCTCTGTCATTTACGTTAATTTCCTTTCGGAAATGCTTAC
Source organism: Mactra quadrangularis (assembly GCA_025267735.1). NCBI lineage: Eukaryota > Metazoa > Mollusca > Bivalvia > Venerida > Mactridae > Mactra > Mactra quadrangularis. The sequence goes on along the minus strand of CM046300.1, from coordinate 51,047,388 downwards.
CATATCAAACTGTCTTATGCTTTCCGTTTTACACGATACCCACACCTCACGGCTTCCGGAGTTCCTTCTGAGAGAGGAGGCGCATCCGTGTTTCTTATAAGAGACAATTGTGTGAATAAAACACATTGATCTACGGACGGAACTAGCGATATCATTTTCGATAATTGCTACTTTATGTGTGTTTCAATTAATACTTTATGCATAATTAATGAACTAAAGGCTGTAAGTTTTCTCGAGCGACAGACATTTGTCTCGTGCGATGCTAGTTAACATGGGACTCAATTGTTGCTAAGATAAATCCTGACAAAATTGTCAAGATTTCAAGATTCTGTTTAGTTGACAGTTTTTGGAAAGACATCCACACATTTGGAACTCTTGAATTCTTTGAATTATTTGTTTGTTCAAATGAGCATCTTATTCGAATATTTGAAACTCTTTATAACAGTACTTTACTTAAGGTGTGAGCGAATCCATAGAAAATATTATCAATTTGTTGTGGCCTAAATATCTAATTTGATAATAACTCTACATTTAAGAAAGGGGGAGAGCAAATGTTCATTAAAACTTGATAAGCGAGCAGACTTATTTGGGCGGCCATTGTCCTTCTCACTGCCATTGAACAAGTCTTGGTCTCTGTTAAAGGAAGATAAGATATTATTTCATAAAATATTTCAAATCCAAAGCCATCAAATGCATGTTAGTTCCGCCAGGAATCGAACCCGCTACTTTTGGATTATAGTGACCAAGCCCGCCGCCTTATCGACCTAGCAACCGTTTTGTTTTTTAATTATATAACACGCGATTCATTGTAGCATCTTTATTACCATTATTGAACGGTTCGATAATAAAAAGAAAAACAGCTTCATCAGTTTCAGCGATTTTTTATCACTTACTTAAAACGTGTTTAACAAACATCTAAGTTACAACTCTTCAAAAGAAGTCTAATAATGTCACCGGAAGTAACAAGGCAGGTGCTCTTTATTCACGAGGATCTTTTATTGGACATATTTACGACAATCAACTCTGAGATTTATTCACATGTTGATAGATTCCCAGAGAGACAATGGTTTGTACTCAATTATTCATGAAACAATTAGAATTTCCTGAGCATTGTTCAGTCATCGTATTTAATATATTGTGTCTTATTCAAAGAGGGCGCTTTTAAAGTATTTCCGATTTGATTTATTTAGATAGATACAGTTTATTAATTTTCACGACGCTGTGGTAATTAACTGAAATTAATCGGCATAAAATGATCAACCGAAACACATTACCAGTCGAGTCTTCCTTTTACCGGATAGAATTACCAAACCCATATTTGCAAAATAATAATTAATCATGGTTAAATCGATACAATTTACCATCAAAGCTACTTGTTCACTTGCTTTCATTAACAACTCCACTTTTCTAAAAACTCTAGAAAATGTATAGAACGTTTTGGAGCAAAGCAGTGTTCTGATAATGACACTTATAGTACAAATTGACATACTGCTGTAAAAGAGGGTGATTTTATGAATAAACACCTACCCGTTAATAACAGTATAAAAGGTTTTAGTGCGTTTTTTTGTGCCTTTTGTTTCATATTTCTCTCAATCAGCCCCGTGTTTAGTATCTATTGTAAGCTAACGTTACGGGTACGGGAGAACTCCACCCGAAGACAACTCAACCCGTGCAATACTCAACTCAAAGTTGGGACAACTCAATCCGTTAGTAGGAGATTGAGTTGTCTCGGGTTGAGTTGTCTATGGGTTGAGTTGTTCCGACACTTCCGTTACGGAACGTTTTGGAACATTCAAGGTAACTAAACACACCACAGTATGTCACATTACAGTTTACATTAGCCTTTACAACAAAATATTATAAATCTAATTTCTTTACACAATTTTATCATAATGAAACACACTAATTATAAATTTATAAAATAACTAAATTTGTGACCTAGAAGTTTTTAAATGAGAAACACCATTACTTTGGTGGAAATGTAGCAGTATTGAATTTTCTATTGTTGGACGATTTTCATCATTAAATGATTGCTGGCATATTCAACAGTGATGTATATGGGGAGACGATGAAACTAAGGGGCGCAAATGTCCGCCCTGTCAAAACACTCGAGGGGGCAAATGCCCGCCCTTCAAAAAACTGAAGGGGGCAAATGTCCACCTTGTCAAAAAAGGGGGCAAATGTCCGGGGGGCAAATGTCCGGATACCGGAGACGATAGTCAACCTTTCATTAACAACAAACAACTACACAATGCTGTAACCCGGATCGGTAGCGTAGTTGATAGCGCACTAGGATTTTTAATCAAAGTCTCTCAAATGAAGGTACGGGTTCTAATCCAACCCGGGGAGGTTATACAGTTTTATGAAAATTGGACAAATATGCCAATTTTCCATAAATAAGGTATATGGCATAGGCGGATCCAGGCGGGGGCGGACCCGGCGTACGCCCCCCTAAAATTGCCCAATCAAAGTTTTTTTCTATCATGAAATATGACATTTATAAGAAATATATATATACAAGTCAATGTAATATAGCATACAACATTTCCTTTCATAATTGTAAAGTTTTAACATGATTCAGCGGCTTTTAGAAAATTACATGAAATAATTATTTAGATGCTTTATATTTTTTACTCTGGAAAAGGATAGTTGAGGCTCTGAAAATGTGCCTGAATCCATTAGAAATAACCAAAAACTAAGGAATTTCCGGGGCCGCCGGTCACCTGGTCCTCTGGTCAGGATTTTGCCCTCGACCATTCGAGGCCCTTATGGTCCCTTAAAAAAAGTTAAAGTGCGGTTTAAAGTCTGCTTCCATATACATGTTCAGCCGACTTTACAATCTTGTACGATAACTCCTGGTCACTGAAATCACCCTCAGGCAGGCGATCCCTCACAGTACCCATTTGCACCTGGGTGGAGTGGAACAATTGTAGGTTAATTTCTTGCTCAAGAAAATTAGCGGGGATCGAACCCGGGACCTCTCGATCCCTAAGCGCGCGTCCTACCACTGGACCACTGCTCCTAGGAACCCCATTTTGCTTTTTCATTTTACGCCCCCTCTAACTAGAATTTTCCGCCCCCCCCCCCTCTAACCAGAAATCCTGGATCCGCCTATGTATGGAAAAGTTTCCGGTCTAGTGCATGGAAGGGTATGTGATTAAAACCCATTTATAAATAAATAAATAACACAATATAACGCTGTACATAACTCTACTAGGAAATGTGAGTGACTAACTGCAGCTCTTTTTGGTTTGCTTTTTGTTTTCTTGTTTTTATCATTCTATTTGTAAAACAATTTTGTTTCGTGGTAAAATACTTGAAAAGGTATTTATTTGTTTCACAGTTCATGTACATATACAAAAAAACTAGTGATGAGATTATATATACATGAACATGTAGAGATTATATGTTTGTCGTCCAATCCTAAATTAGGATAAAAATAAAATATCCGTTATATCATTTCGTTAATATTGTATAATATAAAAAAAACCAGACGCAGAATGTCGACTCAAGCGGGCTTAACCGATACCATTCTTAGTCATTCAAATTTCAGGATAGATCGATTATTCTTCTCCAAAATTGAAGATCAAAGAATTACACGTATATACAGCCATGTTCAAACCATTCTCGTCCAGATGTGGTACGTGAATGGGTACAAACATATCAACATACAAAAACTACACTGGTTTTCAACACCAAAAAGCAATATGCAAATTGATAAATAAAATATGTGTCTATTTTTGAATGGATTTATACATGTAGTTACAATTCAACTAGTTTGGCTAATTTACATAATTTTATCAGAGCAGTACCAATCTTTATCAATCATCTTTTTCATATATGGATAAATTCAACCTAAACCTTCAGTCTGAAGAAAAATCCGTTAGATTAGTTTAAATTGCTTTAATGAAGACCAAAAAGTACCACAGGCTCTTTGAAGTACAATATTAGTTGATCTTATTTAGAATGTTAAACTAGCCGTAACGGACACAGGGGCGGATCCAGGATTTTTTCTAGGGGGGGGGGGGGGTCCGAACTTTTTCTAGGGGGGTCCAAACTTTCGAACCACAACCAAAATATACACATTTTACAGAATAATGCAACATATTAATAATAAAAACTACATAACCATTAAATCTATGTTAAGCACTAAGAAAAATTTCTTCATGCTACTTAAAAATGACTAACAATCAAGAAATACACTAATGGACAGGTACATTTTTGAAATTTTAGGGGGGGGGGGGTCCGGACCCCCCCCCCCGACCCCCCGCTAGATCAGCCTATGGGATGTATAAGATTTAGCTATTTTGGATCAGTAAGCTTTAACTTTAGATACAACAAATTTAAATATACCCATAATATTTGTCAGTGTTACGATGTGGAACGAGATCTAATGTAGATGGCCGATTAAAATATTTTGAATCATTTATGTTTTTGGATAAGAGTTATTCAAAAGTTATCCAGCAGCGTGTTCAGTAACGACTGTTAGCGAACATAACGGATACGGGACAACTCAACCCGAAGACAACTCAACCCGTGGATAACTCAACCCGAAGTTGGGACAACTCAACCCATTAGTAGAGAATTTAGTTGCCTCGGGTTGAGTTGTCTTTGGGTTGAGTTGTTGCGATCCTAACGTTACGAAACGTTCGGGGTAATTGAACAGGCTGCAGGATTATGAACGTTTTACGATGTTAAGCGAATTGTAACGGAGTTGCTCTTTACAAATTTACCCACAGTTTTTCAATGAATTAGAGCATCACCAGTAAAGGAAGTTAAATTTAACACTAGATTTACGACTGACTTTTAGTTTGATGTGATTCAAATATCGTGGATGTTTGCTACGTGAAGCTAGGTCCATCCTAGAACTGAAAATCTTAATTTATAATGAGTGATAAGGAAAATTAGTGGTTTTTGATTACTTAAAATATTTGGATGTAAGTTAAACTCGCTGACTGAAAGGATGAACAAAATGCGGTTATGGCTGAATGGGTTAGAATTTAACAAATTAAATGGTTTGTATGTTATGATAAAATCTCATAATATTTTAAACTGCATATCTTGTTTCAATAAGTTTCAAATACAGTGCAGTCTGAAAACTTCATTACGAATGGGATTTTGAGAAAAAACTGAACATGGAAATCTCCAGTAATCTAACTACATTTTAAGTTTCTTCTTCGTGTAAAATATCTTTATTCCTTTTATAAATCAAGTAATGCTGATTTTTAAATTTGCTCTTGCGACTTTCTGTGTCAAAATCCACAGTTTGTCGTATCTTCGTATTTTAGTATTTTCTAATCTTTGCGGCCGCAAGAAACGAAAATGCAATAATTTTATCTGTCGTATTTTTGCATTTATTTTGTCGTGCGTTCATTTCTTCGCCGCAAAGATGTGTAAATACGAAATACGAAGATACAACAAATCGTGGATTTGTCGTGCATTCGTTTTTTTCTAATCTTCGCGGTGAAGAAACGAAAATACGACATGACGTAAATCAGCCTACATATTTAATGTGAATTTGTTTATTCTAGAACAATGTCCAGGGACTTTTTGAGGCGCTGTACTTAACGCTAGTATTCCATAGTTACGTGCTCCGTCGTCCGTGTCCGTGTCCGTGTACTGGTCCGTGTCCGCGATATTTCGTTCAACAAGAATATCGTTGGGTCTATTCAATACGTCCGATCTGTGTCCACTACCGTGTCTGTGTCCGCGCCGTTTTGCTCAGCGAGCGAAATTTCACGTACACGGAGGGTTCGAGGATGCATATTGTACAGGAAACACCACTCAAATGCAAAGAAAACCAAGTTAATTGCCAAAGATATTTGAGAAAAAGTAATTGAAACTGTTTGGGAAAACAAGGCAATTTATGATTGCACTCATAGCGACCACAAATGCACGTCGGTTAAATTGAATATACGGAATTCAGCAGCAAAAGCACTGAAAATAGAAGGCATTGTCTATTTCGTTAAGCAATCACATTTCCCATCAATAGCCAGTGGTGGAATGTCCCGCTTTCTTTGAAAAAAGACCATGAGTGAATGTCTCACAACTGAAAATGAACACTTAATTAGCTTTCGCGCATTATATACGTACGACATGAACGAGAATATGAAATACCCTCCACGGGAGTGAACAATACGGACGCGGTCGCGTACACGGACGAGGACGACGGAGCTCGCAACTATGGAATACTAGCCTTTGTCAGGGGTGTGAAATTCCTATTCCCGACTTCTCCGACTCGTACATTTATGTCCCCGGACAAGTTGATAAATATATCCCACTTGATCCCACTCTATCCACGGACATGTAATATTTAAGAAATAACTTATAGACTGGTCAACATTTTACCGTATAATAAAAATATAGGCACGAGCTTTGATGTGTGCATGATTAGATTACAATTTAATTAGCACATCAAACGAGTGTCTATATTTTGAGCTTTGCTAAATACTTTGACCGGCGTTGAAGTAAAGCTACAGTCCCATAAACATAAAAATAGTCGTGAGGGCATCGTACGGGCACCGTGCGATCAAGCTCCGCAATGACCCGTACGGACTCTTGCGTTCCCGCACGGGCTGTTACGTTTTTACCAGGGTCCGTGAGATGAGCCGTGGATACACGTATTAGTTTAAAAGTCAAAACGTAAACATAATCGATGATTATGGATTAAATTGCATATCTTCCAGCTACGGCTCCGTACGGGGCGTTGTTTAATGCCATGTACGTACGGTCATGTTAATAATCACCTGCGACATGGTTACGCGTAATTAAATAGCGTACGATGTATTTAAAATACTCTTTTAAACCTATCATTGAAGTATATGAATTTGACTCACATTAACGTTTACCGTCGCATGCATGAAAAAATGTGTGATTGTATAGAATTTGAATTGATAAATGTCACATAAAGTCATTTTATGAAAAATTACTGAATTTGAATTAAAACTCTATGACATTATAAACATATTAAAAAAAATACATGTATGAGACAAGATTACAGGTGTTATATATAAACCTGTTTGCACAGAATGTGCTATTAAAGGTACTCATTTACATAATTATTTCAACATAAATAACAAATTTTTCTAAAACTATCAAAATTGTATATTTTTTGTATATACTCAGCAGTTGATTGTATGAAACTGATCATGGGGCGGATCTAGACTTTTTACAATGGGTTGTACTATTCCATGATTTATGCTGTTCGACAAATGAGATCATGAATAACTTGAGAACTTTCCAATTTTCATTGCCGCTTTAATACAAACTGTAACATTGCATTTCGTTCTTAGTGTGCACAAAACTTGAAAAGTCTGGATCCACCTCATACTTTCACGCACTGTTTTCTCGAGTTTAAAGCACGGAGAAAACGGTCTGTTAATATCAAACACTTAACCGTGTGGTATGAGATTTATCAAACTCTTTTTAAGCAATTTGATTGGCTGAGAGGGGGACACCGTTGTCTAAAACAAATTAGATAAAATGTTCACATAGAAAAAGGCAAGAACTGCTTTATCCCTTTCCTCAACACCTTCCATTTGAACATTCAGCATCTAAAACAAGCGTAGTGTACATGTACGTAAAATTCGTGTCATTTTTAATTGTGACTCAACTAGTCAACAATAAATATTAAACAATCATGAAACTCACGAAATTCACGTGCAAGTATTGCACTAAGATATCGCACGTACCCTGCAAGTGGCCCACAAGACTTCCGCACGGTCATCCACGGGCCTTCTTTACTAGTTTGTACCGTACGTGATCGTGTCTGGAAGATGTGCAAACACATGTTTTAGACTAGGACCTTAACAACTCGTTTTTCACTCAAGCCTCCTTACGAACCCGTACATAACACACAACAGACCACACGGTCATCTACGACTCCAGTTCTTACATGTCCGTAAACAACATTACTTCGCTATTGTGACCACATCCTTGCGGTCTTACGGCTTACGGCTGTAAATGAAATCGCTTTCAGTCGTACGGTTCGTTACGACCAACGTGCGGTTACCGTGTGGCATCCGTACGGGTCATGCTCTACTTGCTCCATGTCTCTTTGTTTTCTTAACAGGCTTAACATCATCATCTTATCAGACTTAAAGTATACGCCCATATTCCTTGCGGCGGTGGTACGGGAGCCTTCTACAATCGTAAATAGCCCGTACGGTGCCCGTAATGTCGCCCTTACGATTGACCTCACGGCTCTAAAATTTATGTGACCACACACTCGTAGACTCGCCGTACATACGCAAGGCTTCCCACGATCTACGGCTGTCTGCACGTACGGGTCCGTAACAAACCTCGATTTTATGGGATTGAGGCATTAGCAAAAGCACGATCGTTTAAGCGTTGTTAAATGCTTCGTTTTAAGTCTATAATTTTGAAATAACACAATAAAACGAATACGCTGAACAATAATTAGTCAAATAAAAGACATAGAAATTTGTTTTAATAAAGCCCTAAGTGTTTACTACTTAAAATATTTTGCATAACGATAATGCGATTCGCCTCGCGTATGAAGTGAAAAACCAATATTCTTGGTGGGCCAACACGAATCCTTCCGCGATTATTCATTCAATGAGTGGTCGCGACGTTCCAATTTCTTATACCCAATACCCGTTGTCGTGTTAACAATATTTTTTTACTTTCAGTCCATTGTTACAGTCATCTTGGTGTGAAAGTATTTCTGCTGACATTCCTGTTCTCCGCCCTTTTATACATGCAAGTTTACAACGACACGAAAACAGATGCGACACAGTTGAGCCCGAAAGTAGTCCCACCGGAAATTGTAGAAACTCATCAGGAACGGTTGGTGGAAGTTTTACTAAAAAACTTCACATCTCTTTCGAACAAGGTACAGCGCTTGACAAAAGAATTCTATTCACATATATCACCGGAATCTCCAGAAGTTTCACGAACAAATCCGAATTCATCTAAGCCACGCCCATCGTCGCTTCTTACATTGTTTACGACATTGAAATGGAGTAAAGACAAAGAAATGATCTATAACAATACTTTTATGAACTGGGCAAGTTTAAAACCTGTTGTAAACCCAGTGCTGTTCACCAATGATCCAATTGCTTCCCTTTACGCAAAAGCGTTTGGCCTGTCAGTCCTCAATACGACGGCAAATAATTCGTATGGACTTCCGGAGTTGAAAAACTTGTATTTAGACGCTATGAAGACATTTCATTCAGAGTATTATTGTTTTGCCAATGCAGATATACTGTTTGATGGCGACTTAATCAAATCCTTAGTAAATATACACTTCAATGAGATTACGTCATTATTTGAGCACGTGTTAATTACTGCAAAACGTTACAATGTCGTAAACGTGACTAATAGTGATGTCGTAAAACGACAAGATATTAAAAACTTAATAAAAGATCGAGGAGAGTTATTTATCACGTCAGCTGAAGATTTCTTTATCACAGATAAATTTTATCCTTGGGATTTAATACCAGAAGTTATCGTTGGCAACCCAGCATACGACAATTGGTTGGTTCTGAACGCGCGGGAAAAGCGACATCTTGTGGTAGATGCCACCGAAACAATACAAACTGTTCACCAAAGCGTAGACTCAAATCACTTCCGTTCACAAAATACACCTATTTCTTCGTATAATAAAGAACTTTTGAAGGAATGGTCACATATCAACGTTAATTATCATAAAGGTTTTGTTGAATGTATTGAAAGATATACGGACATTGTCGATGATGTTTTGGTTATACGCGAGAGAGTGCTACCAGCATATTGTAATTAAAACTTGAAACCGAGTGTTTATAAAAACAAATACATTTTCTGACTATGTCTTTATTCTTTTTATCAAATCAATTATTTCTCGGCAAGTAATTAAATCCAAATATATTCAATTAAAATGACACGATACTGGGTTTAGCGCCGTGTTAACACATTTTGGTTAATTTTCGCTATTCAGCGCACCTAACCTAGCTTTCCTGGACCCTTGCCTATAACCAGTACTCACATAACCTTCCACAAGGCTGGACACACAATTTCATATACAAAAATGTACCTTATTAATGGCGGAAAATTGACATAATTGTCAAATTTTCATGGAAGGGTATTTCCTACCTACTGCGAACCGACCCGGGAGATCTATGGACATGTTCTTTACAGTTTCTTTATCCCGGTACTTGACACTATTCAGTAAATGTGAAAACAATGAGAATCTTGCATTGCAAACTAGAAAAATTCAAGCGGCATCTTCCGCTGGAGAACGTCAACGGATAATACTAACTGGATAAATTCATACTTCCCTATAAGTAATAGATCCATTGCGTATAAAATATTCAAGAACGGTAACCTAACCCGGAGTAATTCATACTTCCCTATGAGAGTTACCTCCCTTGCATTTAAAAACATTCAAGAACGGTAACCTTACCTTGATGAAGTCACACTTTCCTATAAGAGTTAGATCCATTGCGTATAAAACATTCAAGAACAGTAACCTTATCCGGAGTTATTTATACCTTCCTATGAGAGTTACCTCCCTTGCATATAAAAACATTCAAGAACGATAACCTTACCCGGAGTAACTTAAAATTTCTATATGAGTTAAGTCCCTTGAGTATAAAGTAAGCAAAAACTGTGACCTTTACATTGCCAACGCGCATCTCAGTGCGGAGGTATGATTTTTGTGCAAATGGGTTGCTAACTACGTGCCCTACGTAGTTAGCAACCTATTTGCAGAAAAAATCATACCTGCACACTGAGATGCGCGTTGGCTACAGGGCCCCAAAGTCGCCCCTCATCCTGGTGTCGCAAGATTTGCACGGGGTTTCTCGGTACCTGAACCTGGTGGGTTTCGTGTTTGAACACCTTTTTCAGGTGCCCTAGATGGTTAGCAACCTAACTGCAAAAAGTCACATTCGCACACCGAGTTGCGCCATGGCAACAGAGCCGCAAAGTATACCGTGCAATATGGCTATATATGGCTATAGAACAGCAAAAATAGGCGTCGCCTCCTGGTGTCGGGAGGTTTGCACGGGTTTTTTGGTACCTGAATGTAGTTAGTTACTTGTTTAAACACATTTTCCCGATGCCCTACGTAGTTAGCAACCCATTTGCAAAAAAATCATACCTACGCACTGAGATGCGCGTTGGCTACAGAGCCCCAAAGTCGCGTCACCTCCTAGTGTCGGGAGATTTGAACGGGGTTTCTCGGTACCTGAACCTGGTGGGTTTGGTGTTTAAACACGTTTTTACAGGTGCCCTAGATGGTTAGCAACCTAACTGCAAAAAATCACATTCGCACACCGAGTTGCGCCATGGCAACAGAGCCGCAAAGTATACCGTGCAATATGGCTATATATGGCTATAGAACAGCAAAAAAAAAGGCGCCTAATCCTGGTGTCGCGAGGTTAGCACGGGTTTTTTGGTACCTTAATGTAGTGTGTTACTTGTTTAAACACATTTTCCCGATGCCCTACGTAGTTAGCAACCTATTTGCACAAAAATCACACCTGCACACTGAGATGCGCGTTGGCTACAGGGCCCCAAAGTCGCCCCTCATCCTGGTGTCGCAAGATTTGCACGGGGTTTCTCGGTACCTGAACCTGGTGGGTTTTGTGTTTGAACACGTTTTTCAGGTGCCCTAGATGGTTAGCAACCTAACTGCAAAAATTCACATTCGCACACCGAGTTGCGCCATGGCAACAGAGCCGCAAAGTATACCGTGCAATATGGCTATATATGGCTATAGAACATCAAAAATAGGCGTCGCCTCCTGGTGTCGGGAGGTTTGCACGGGTTTTTTGGTACCTGAATGTAGATAGTTACTTGTTTAAACACATTTTCCCGATGTTAATTTCGTACATTTCTTTATTCTTAGATATTTTGTTTTTTATATGTAAGGGAGGTAACTTTCATTAAAAATGTGAATTATTCCGGTTTAGATTACCATTCTTGAATGATTTAAAATGCATGCGTGGTTACTCTATGCGAGGCTCTAACTGTGACCTAGGGTACTCATCTGCAATCGGTTCTTGTCTCTTTGTGAAGCTGAGATGCTGACCGACACAACCAAGTTTCATATTGATATATATCAAGCTCGCACTAAGACCTGTGGTACTCCTCTAAACTGGTTTTGGATCTCTTTGTCAAGCTTGTAGAGCTGTGTTTCTACATGGCCCTACACTGTTTCCCACTGGCCTTTCAGTAAATCTTGTGTTTCCCACTAGCCTTTGTTGGTGTTTTATTGTTGTGATTCCATATGACCCTACATTGTTTCCCACTGGCCTTCAAACAAATTTTAAGTTCCCAGTGGCCTTTGTGTTTGTTTCCCACTGGCCTACAAACAAATTTTAAGTTTCCCAGTGGCCTTCAAACAAATTTTAAGTTTGCCACTGGCCTTCAAACAAATTTTAAGTTTCCCAGTGGCCTTTGTGTTTGTTTCCCACTGGCCTATTAACAAATTTTAAGTTTCCCAGTGGCCTTCAAACAAATTTTAAGTTTCCCAGTGGCCTTCAAACAAATTTTAAGTTTCCCACTGGCCTTCAAACAAATTTTAAGTTTCCCACTGGCCTACAAACAAATTTTAAGTTTCCCAGTGGCCTTCAAACAAATTTTAAGTTTCCCACTGGCCTTTGTGTTTGTTTCCCACTGGCCTTCAAACAAATTTCTAAGTTTCCCACTGGCCTTTGTGTTTGTTTCCCACTGGCATCAGAGTAACTTTGTGTTTCCCAATGGCCTTTGTCATGCCAGGCAGCATGTAATTGACGGGCACAGGAGGCACCGTCTATGTGGAGTATTCGGTCAGGTGCTGGAGTGCACACAGTGTCTAACCGGGTAGTCCAGATAGACAGTATGTTCTGGCTCGCTAATTACGAGAAGAAGATGATGCGAATGATTACTCTATAATTATTAAGATAGACCTGGGTAACCATTGTCAAACAGGCATGTATATTAGAAGGTAAGCGGTGCTTGTGTCTACTGTATACATCTCTGGGTTCAGCCGACCGTCTCCAAGCTGAATACTAGAACCACCATCAGTACGTCTGCTCTGATATACTCTCATAAATACCAACCACCACAAATTAGTCTGCCCTGAATTATTTGATAGGGTTCCAACCCGTTTACACAGTATATATATATATAAATATTCTAAGTCCTATATAGTATATTAAACAAGCGTGCTACAGGGCCCAATGCCGGCCGGCTGTGTTGGGCTTAGGGACTTAATGATTTGAGTGTGAATTTACTAAGTGTCTATCGTACATATAAGCCCCGGCTATGCTACCTACTAGGGTGGCTTAGTCGGGGCTTTTTTATTTGACTGCTTGGAAATAGACTAAGTGCGTACAGTTATAACAAGCGCCTACTAGTATATGAAGCCCCGGCTATGCTACCAACTAGGGTAGTATAGTCGGGTTTTTTTTATTTTACTCTACTGTTATATATATCTTAGTAATATTATAAGTGTTTCAACCCATCTTAGTCTTTGTACATAGCATATAGTGCAAGTGTTTGAACCCGTCTAAGTCATTGTATATTCAGCGTTTCAACCCGTCTTAGTACTTGTACATTTTGTGTTTCAACCCGTCTTAGTCTTTGTATATTCAGCGTTTCAACCCGTCTTAGTACTTGTACATTTGTGTTTTAACCCGTCTTAGTCTTTGTATATTCAGCGTTTCAACCCGTCTTAGTACTTGTACATTTAGTGTTCCAACCCGTCTTTGTCTTTGCATATTATAAGCGTTTCAACCCGTATAATTACTTGCTATATAGTATATAAGTCTATTGTAAGCAATATAGCCCCGACTATACTACCTACTGGGGTAGTGTAGTAGGGGCTTTTTTATGTGACTGCGTTCTAAGTTCTTTATTTACATTGTATATATATAATATGAGCATACGAGCTGGAACGGAACTTTATCCCCATCAGTGCTAGACCCAGTATTGAAGCTCGAACTGGCCACTATGGCTAAACCGGTGGCGTGATCGGGCTTAAACCTTACTGCTAGCTAATACCTAAGGGACCAAAGCTGGATTTAAAATTTGAAGCGAATCGGTCAAGGAATAAGGGCACAGCAGCCATTCACTGTAGGCATATACCGTACTATTGAGCTAAAGACTAAATACAGCCCCAAGCGAGATAACTCGTACATACACTATTTTTGCAGAGTTGTTCTTCTTGTAAGGTAACAGTTGATACATAATAGATGAAATGCTGCCATGGTGTTATATGATATGCATGTGATTTGTCATTGCATATGTATTTAAAATTGGATGTATACCCATGAGGCTGTATACAAAGATGATCGGGAGTTTCGCTGTATTTATTGCTTTTTTTTCTTTCGATACTTGGTCTTGATAGAAGTGATTAATTTTTGTTATGTAATTTGTTTCTCTTTGAAACTAACACCTATACCTTATGAATATGTAATGATATGTCCATATATTGTGATCTGATGTATGTACTATTTATCTAGCTCACTTTTATAATATGTATAAGTTAGATCTGCTTTATTCTATTCTGTTCTGTTCTATATTAATAATTCATTATGATCATTTATATCTCTCTTACTTTTAGCCGCAACAAGAGTTTTAGGAAAACAAGATTTTGTGAGACTGTGCGTGTATAGTTATATACCCCAGTATCAACTTTCGCGACCAGAGAATCTTTATCGCAATTACGTACAAAAAGTGTCACAATTGAATCCAGACATCTATATTAATGATATAGCAATAGCATTGATAATTAACTGGTTGCAGTATGGGCCAATGATGGAGTGCCTGATCAACACACGATTGTATTACGGTCTGGTTACCCGCAGGAAATTGAGATAGGAGGGAGAGTTATTTTCTGGCTTTCATAGACGTTTGATTACTGCAATATAACTTAGTTAAGTTTATTTAATAAGTTAACAAACTAGAAAATAGGTCAGCCTCTCTTTTGTGCGAAGTAAGTGGACAGAAGTGACCAATAGTGGTAAAATAAGTACAAGATTTATTGAAACATAAGTAGATCTAATAAGAGATTTGAGAAAGAACTCCAAGCCCCCCCCCAAAAAAAATAATGCAAATTTACATATTTATATTCTGTAGTAGCCCCTGACCCCTGACTAGCTCAGTAGATAGCACGCAAGTCTACTGATCGAGCGGTCGTGGTATACTTTCGTGGAGTTTGGTCATGAAATAAATTCTACAACCATTATACTGCCTACCGCTGATTCTAAATCATGTTGGACAGTTGTCATTCACTGACGGAAGTATGCGCACAGAAACGTGTTAACAGCTAAATCCAGATTTAGCCTTTCCAGGAACGATGAGTAGATGGCCGTGATATGACCTGTACAACGTATTGCTTTGGCGTTAACCAACCAAAACGTATTCTATTGTACCAAACGTCTAAAATAACGAATCATTTTTTATAAATAAATTACAAATTTATGTTTAGTAACAAAATTCACGCTTAATGCTAATTTATGTTAATTTAAGTGAAACGATTTAAATTTCTGTATTTAAAAGTAAAAGACACCACAAATTTAACAATTGTAAATGGCATAGATATGTTAATGTGAAAGTGAGCAGTATTGTGTTTCAATATTTGTTTCAAAAAACAATTACAGATTACCTTATCATGTAAGTACATGTAATATATTATTTACCTTAGTTGACTTTATCGCCGTAACATCACATTGTGCCCCTATAGGTCATATCACGGTGGTCCTTCAAGCTACTCATCGTTCCTTGAGAGTTTAAATGTTAATCAGTTACTAGGTGTATACATTTTATACTTCCCATAGTGACTGACAACTGCCCTACATGATTGAGAATCAGTGGTAGGTGGGAGAATGGCCAAAACATTATTTCATTATTACTCAAAACAAACTCCTTAAAGTCTGCACCGCCCTGGTATCGGACCCACGACCCCTCGATTGTAAGACCTGCGGTGCTACCGATTGAGCTAGTCGGATGGGTTTGGTTTACTTTTTATTTTCTCGATACCGATGCCGGTATCGGTGATAAAACACCTATAAATACCGTTTCCTATTGGTATTGGTTAATTTCATTCAACTGTCAGTGATGCATTCATTCGCCCCGCGGATTTAATTACTCGATAATTCTTCAAAGTTCCCGTATGTTATTGTGTTTTTAATGCATGCCATAATTTAAAGTCTTAATTGTTTTAAGACAGTGTTCATGGCTGCTGTTTTGTGTTTGTGGGGTTTACCGCCGTTACAACACATTGTATAGGTTTTTAACGGCGGACAGTCAACTTACTCAGTGTTCCTTGAAAGGCCAAATATTTGGATTTAGCCGTTAACGAACCACTAGGCGCATGCTTTCGTCAGTGACTTACAACTGCCCTTCATGATTAAGAACCATTGGTAGGAGGGACAATGGCCGTACATGTCTGCTGTAAATATGAATAATTCATATTGTGCATTTATGCAACTCAAGTAGATTTCTATTGTAATGATTTTTGACAATCACTAGAATGCCACTGAAGTTAACAGACGGCAAAAAAACTAATTGGCAACAAAAAACAGCAGACGAATCATTTTAGTGCCATCGGGAAATTAGGTCAATTGAATGTCACATCAAAAAAAACCAATCATCTGATTGATTCCATGACAATAAAAATACACACATCTAGAAAGTGGGAAGAAACATTTCGTAAAGTGTGTAATAAATATACATGCATGATGCACGATAGAAGTTGGGTTTCTGCTTGCGCTTGTGCTGTATTTTAATGGTGTGTTTGATACGTTGAACATGTATATAGCTTTGTCTGCAACACTGTGCAACGACTAACATGGCGATTTTGTGACTGCAAAAGCATGAACAATAGTTGGCCTTATGATATTTATTGTTTGTATAAAAAACGGCTTTTGGGTTTCGTAAATTTTGTATGTTATGGCATTACCACGTATTCGGAATTGCTCGGCCTACACTACAAATAACTTATTCATTCAATAACTAGTCGAAATGTTCTTAATGCATTACCGCGGTGTCAAAACCATGTGGGTTTTGTGACTAGTGTTGGACATAATTTTAAAGAAACACCTACATTTAGGGTTGCGTTGTCTTTAAAATTATGTTTCACATTGATCCCATAATGTTACAAGAAAAGATTAATGCAAAGCATTAAATACCGCCGGATAGTGGTATGTGTACATAAATCAAAGGAGGAAACAAAGATATATGCGACAAAAAGAGTACAAAATTCTGTATTCTGAGGTATAATACAGAACATGTAAAGTGTTCCATGATAAATGTCACAGTTTATAAATCTATATATTTACTAAATTATTTGATTAATACATTATTCCTTTTTACAAACTTAAAAAAGTACGGCTTATTGGCCACTAATTACAGCAATAAATTTATGTTTACTAAATATACTCGCATGTCTACGTGTTTTAGTCTAAACCAGGGTTCATTGGGGTTTAGAAGAGAAGATAATTACAATGTAGCAACTTCTTGGAGAAACTTCTTTTAAACATGATATAAATGTTTTAAATAATAAATGAAAGTTATGTATATGAAAACACGCCAGATTTAACATCATGCATTTAGCGCTTCGTATACGATAAACCCGATCTAAATTTCTCAACTCGCGTACTTTCTTATTTACCACGAGTCTATAGCAAATCTGTTCACGGAGACGTGCGTGAAATATGTACGGTACGTGGTTGTTTTTAGCATACGCAAAAACTTATATGCGGTTATGTGTGATATTTTGAGAATAATTTAGTGATTAAGCGTCTTTATTTAGAAAAAATATTAGTTAATACTTAAACAATTGTAATGTTGTAATATTAGTATCTAACCTTCTACGTATTAGAATCAAGGGAGTATTTCAGAGAATTTATTTTTCTTTTCGCAATCGTACGACCGTGCTCGTTATTTTTAGCCAAACGTTATCTATTAAATTATTATTGCGAACAAATATTACATAATAAGTTAAATAAATATTCATACAATGTTATATAAATATCCTAGGTTCATTGTATATGAATCAAGGGAGTATTTAAGAGAGAAAAGGTTGTCTTCTAAGCGAAAATATGACAGTGTACGCTACGACAAGGATTATCCATTAAAGTAAACTGCTCGAACAAAAATCACATTCTAAGTATCAATTAATATTATAACAAGTGTTTAAATTATATCTTAGTGTCATTGTATAAGAATTAAGCGAGTGTTAAGGAAAATTTGCAAGAATATGTTTTTCTTATACGAAAAAATACGACAGTGTGCGTTATTTTAGGCAAATTTCTTCCATTTAAATCAACTTTTCGAAGAAAATCTCATTCTGATTAGTTATTAATATTCTACCAAGTGTTTTTTAAGTATTTAAGTATCATTGTATGAGAATTATAATAGTGTGCCAGAGTATTTTCGATTTTAACGCGAGTATGCGAAGTATGCGGTAAGTATTTGGAGTATGCGGTAAATCGTGCGGCCGTCAATGCGAAGTATGCGGGAAGTATTTGGAGTATGCGGTAAATCGTGCGGCCGTCAATTTATGGGAGTAGCTATTTTACAATGTCTTAAAATATAAATAAGGATAACATGTTATTTATAAAATGCCCCCAAAAAACAGAATTTTTTATTGCAGTACTATAAAACTAAAAATTATTACAATTAAGCACTGTCAACATTTGTAAAAAAAAAGCAGGACGCAAGTAAAAGAAGTCATGAACTGCTCCCACCATAGTCATCAGATTCTGACGATACCAATATACCACCGGCCTTCAGGCCGGCGGTAAACAAGGTATAAGCAACGTAGTAATCTTAAAATCACGAAATTGCGAAACTGAAATAGGCACCGTATTACAAAAGGCATTTGTTCTCCATTAGTGACTCCAATACATCTTTTATTTCATCTTTTTGAAAATATTTGTTACCATTCCTGAAAAACACTGATTCATCTCAAAATGTCAACTAATGATTTATTTGTTTTCTATTTCTGACAACACTTATGTTCGACTGTCCATGTGACGTTCATCAATTACAGAACTAGACTGGTTTTGTTTGGATTTGTTTGGTTTTCAAGGACAAACAAACGACAACCAGTCCAGTGTAATTCGACTATCACATTTCTTGTAGAAATTTGTAATCGAGATAAATACGTAATTTGACATTAATCAAGTTCTCGCTGACGTTTGCTACAAAGCTTTCAACGAGAAAACCTTGTACAGTGTGATATTCGGTAAATTAGACAATTACTTGTAAGCTGTTTTCCATTGCCCGATGGATAATTCTATTCTAAATGAATGATTTTCGTTGTAAAAGTCAAGACTTTCTAATGACGTTATTTACATAATGTTTATATAACTACCGACGGTCACGTGGTATTTCAGTGTTCCAATGTCTTTGTGACATTAATCAGCCTCGTGTTCAGTAACGACTGTTAGCTAACGTTACGGGTACTGTAAAACTAAACCCGTAGACAACTAAACCCATGGATAACTCAACCCAAAATTGGGACAACTCAAACCGTTAGTTAGGTTTAGAATTTTCTCGGGTTGAGTTGTCTTTGCGTTGAGTTGTCCTGTACCTAACGTTACGGAACGTTTCGGAACGTTCGGGATAATTGAACACGCTGCAGGTATATCTAGTCACGTGATCTTCAGACTGCAATTAAACTGGTTTTTCGACAAATTGTGGCAGCAACAAGAACATAAAAGAATGTTGCCAAGTATTTTTTTCCATTTCTTTCCAATAATGGAAGCATAAGGCCGCTATTCCATCTATACGGGAACATGTAGCGTGAACGCGAAGCGAGCACGCGCAACATCAAACAAACGATTTTCTATTGTATGTATTCCATATTGGCGTAAGCGCGACGTGAGCGTGAAACGCGCATTAATGTCACGTGGCCGTCTAACGTGAGTGGGAAACGGCATTCATGGACGAGAGTCACCATGAAAGGTCCTCTGTCTATGCCTGTCTATGCAACAGAAAAATTTTGAAGCAATAAGAAAATGCCATATTCTGTAAGACAAATTCCTAAAGATGTTCAGGGACACAACCATCAAAGACCAGGTGTTGCAGACAATTGCTGACTCTCTTAACATTCCTGGTTTGAAAGGTACACCAAACATTAATTGATTTCAGTTGCAAAACAATATTAATTTAAGTGTGTGTAGTTTTGCAAGCACGCTTATGACAATTCTGTTGCAATTACAAAATTCAACTATTAAATTATTATGCCATTACATGTCCAACAAAAATGGACGAAACAATTGTTTTCACGCTAACCGGATAAACGGAATAGTGTGAGCGTGAAAACTCACGCCTCACGTTCAAGTTTCACGCTCACGCTAAACGTTTACGTCGCGCTCCCGTATGAATTGAATTTTATTTATTTTTATTTATTTATTTAACCTCCATTTTCTGGAGAAGTAAATACACAAATATGATAAGTTATGCAAAAATATGAAACATATAAGTTAGAAATAAAGTCTATAGTTCAATGTGATACACATTGTACAGTTATTATTAAGATAGAGTACTGGTATACATGAGGTAAGTATAGTCTCTTGGTAAGTGAAACAAGTCACACTCAAAATGATCGAGGAATATGATCAATTGAAGCTAACGATTATAACTCTTTTGATAAATTTGTAGTTTTCGCAAAAAGAAAGTAGTAATTACTTTACACGTTATTTGATATCATTCCATTATTTATAATAATACAATTGAGTTGTTTATTGAGCCAACTATGTCATGAAATACAAAACAGTTAGAATTTCATTTTAATAACTTATCATTGTCAACGAAAACCAATCCTTAGTCGATCTTCAAGCTCCGTCATACTTTTGACAACCATGATAGTTCACGTTTCATCTAAAAGCAGTGACTTAATTATCTCAAATCTGCAGACTTAATCAACGAACAACACTTCCCACCATATTCTAAAAGTTCATTCATTAAAGTAGTCTCATCTACGTAATGAGCTGGCCTGATGTTTCCCTGTTTTGACAGCTGTTGTCTTTTATATCTAATTGTAGTTTCTGTTAAGTAATAACAATTGCATCTTCATTAGCTAAAAATTGAGCTAGACATACCCACCACTTCATTAAGTCAAAAACGTAATAAAAGTCTTGCATTTTGATTTCATATAATGTAAACTGTTTAGTTGGTTTTGTTTAGTTTGGTTTAACGCTGCAGCAACACATTGTATAGGTAATATCACGGCGGTAAGACAACCTACTCACTGTTTCTTCAAAGGCTAAATCTCTGGATTTAACTGTTAACCCATTACTAGGCGCATACTTTCCTCAGTTACTGACTACTGTCCAAATGCTTTCATTGTATGCAATATAATGTATAATATAATATATATGAATATAACATTTTTACATCTATATAATAGGATAATCATAATTGTAATGTATTGAATACAATGTACAATATATACGTTCGTATCATTAGTATTCATAATACTTGCAAATGGAAATATAACTTACATATTTATACAAAAATTCATATTATACATTTGTTTGTAAATTGTTACCCGGAAGCTATTCGTGTTGGATTGAGTCGGTGACCAATATGTTATTTAGTCATACCGGGTTGGTACCACAATGGGTTGCGCAACGGGATTTCGTATTCTATGTATATGGAGAAGTTTCCGGCCTCGTCCAATGGTAGGTGAGAACTAGTTATAGACAAGGGTCCAGAAAAGCTATAAGGCGCGCTGAATAAATAGAATAAAATTTAAAAATGTCAACATTTCATGATTTTACAATAACCCAAGATGGTCTTATTAGCAGCATCTAATACCTCAGTCCCATAAAATCGTGGCTTTTTGTGGACCCGTACGTGCAGGCAGTCCAAGCCGTAGGAAGCATTCCGTATTAAGGTGACGATACGCACATGGCACAAAACAACACACCCGTACAGAGCCGTAGCTGGCAGATATGCAAGTTTAATCCATACTCGGCCACGATTTTGTTCACGATTTGACTTTGAAATTGATACGTGTATCCTGGGCTCATCTCACGGACCCTGCTAAAAACGTAACAGTCCGTACGGGTACGCAAGAGTTCGTACTAAGGTCCTTGCGGAGCTTAGTCGCACGGCGCCTGAACGGCGCCCTCACGGCTTTTTTTAGGTTTATTGGACAGTAGCATTATTAATGTACGGAGATTATTGAACATAAAATTGATTTAAATCCGCGAGGCTAGTATATGCGCCATTGACAGTTAAATAAATAAATTGATAAAAACAATAAATTTTAAAATATTTTGTCATGTTTTTAAATCGAGATCAAATGAGTCTTGTCTATGATACACACATGGAGTGTATCCTGTTTTTGTATTTAAATATTTTAATGAATTAAATATTTTGTGAAACCAAAAATAGTATACAAAACAGGAAACCTGCTATCATGTTTCATGTGATATACCACCGGAAGGCTAGATCTATGTAACGATATCATTTATTACAGTGAAACATGTCCCTTAATCACCCAGTGACAATTGTGTTATAAATTTATTCAGCTGTAGTTTTGCAGATCTGTGGTGCTTTTCATAAAAATTCTTACGAAAAAGATCTTCGTAAGTCAGTTTCATATAAATAGCACTTCAAAGTCAGGCGGGTAATAAGCATTACTATGATATGATATTAAAAAGGTATACACAATTCTACACAATTGTATTATATTTAAAATCGATAACCCAAAAAATGAGCGTATTATTAATAATTCTTGCTTTTCACTTACGAAGATTTATTTCGTAAGAATTTTTGTGAAAAGCACCACTGGCTTCCAAAAACTTCATCAACCGCTTTGTAACATTTTGTGTGTCGTTTGGTGCAGTACAATACGTCCATTAACAGCAAAGACACGTTTGTTTGTTTTGGTTTACGGCGCATCAACACAGGAAGGTTATATCGCGCCGTGCAAAGACACGCTAAAGATCTTTAGGTAGTGGTTTTGAAGCAATGGAAACACATTCGACTAGGAACTTGGAATCCGGTCATCAGGTTAAACCCTAACATAAACATTTTGCTATAACTAGGTACCGTGTATGTAGTCACGTGATCTTCAGAATGTAAACAAACTCTTGTTTAAGTTAAATTCTTGCAGCAGTAAATAATAAATAACAGTAAGCATGCAGCTCGTGGAATAACTGCTACGTTTCTTGCTCCTCAATACCCACATAAGCCTTTAAGTTGTATTTGTCCACTCTGAATCTTCAACACAAAATAGTTTTGCAAATGGCATAGTTTACGACTCAATGCCTGACATTTCTATGTGAACAAATAGAGTAAAACAATGAAAATAAAAGTGTGCGATTGCATTCTACGTATAACAGGGTATCATATAGAGTGGTCGCATTTTAGAGATTTAACTGTAATATGTAAATTTTTATTTATTACATAGATAATTTAGTGTCTCTTGAAATTTACTTTTAACTTTCAAAATAAATATACATTTTATAACACTCGGAGCTCCAGGTTAAATAAAAATCTCAACTTTGTATTTTTGTCTTAACTAACATGTTGTCGTAAGTTGGATTTAACAAAGCCGACTAAGGAAGGTAAGTGTGACTTTATCACAAGATTTTGTAATACACATCTCTCTTATTTTTATTTTTCGCTTGACGCAATTCATTTCCTTTGTTTTGGTCGGATTTAACGCCGTAGCAACTCGTTGGATATGTTATATTACGGCAGTCTGTCAAACTACTCACCGTTCTTGCAAAGGCTAAATCTCTGAATTTAGCTGTTAACCAATGACTAGGCGCATAATTCCGTCAGTGACTGACAACTGCCCGACAGGATTTAGAATCAGTGGTTGAAAGAAGAATGGCAGTTGAAATTGTTTATGACCAAGCTACAAAAAAGTATGCCCCGCCCGGCAATTGGACCCACGACCCCATGATCAGTAGAGTTGTGCGATACCGATATTGCTAACCGGGCAGGCTAGAAATTATGATACAATTCTCTTTGTTGAGTTTATTTTTCGAGTTTCTCTTGACACAATTCTTTTCACCGCACGTTTTATTTCATTATTTGCATAGTTAATGCAGTTTACCTTTCGGTGTATAATACGCACCTAACAAATATACCAGGGGGCTAGGTGCAGGACCTACATCCCGCCCAGCAATTGTTTGTTTGATTGTTCCAAGTTGCTTCGAAACAAACGCTCATTTTTACGTGTGTACGATGCGGTGGTCTTTGTTAACCATGAAGGTTTCAGTAACAAGTGCATTTCCTAGTTTAGAGAATCATATCACTTGGTCAATAACATGTAAATAAATGAACATTGGCTTTTGTAAAACTACACCGTTTAACCGTCTACTTTATTTACGGATACACGTATTTACTTTGTTTGTAGCTGACTTTATACAAGTGCATGTTGAACATGTGTTGAAATAGTTAGTCTATCACTTGTGTTACATTAAGTTCAAAATACAGACCATTGGCAATATTTATTGTAACCGTTTTATTTATTGGGCAGCTTAAGCATGGTGTTTGATAATTGATAATTAGGAACTGAATGATTGATAGTCCATTTTAGTTATAACTATGTGTCATGTCATGTTAGCGTTTGACTTACCAACCTTAAATTTTTTTGCTGGATATAAATAAACTGTTTATTTATCTGTATGTAATTTTCGCCTCTTTTTGTATGTTTATGTTAAAAATATGTTTTCATGTCGCATGTAATTGTATATGTATGTATATTGCAGTTATTTGGGTGATGAGTATTGCTCAAGCCCTTTAATAAAGTATCTGTTTTGTTCTGTTCTATGTGGATACTGAACCAATTTGTGATTTAAAAAACCACAATGTAACTTTTGTCAGCCAAAGATTGTCAAAAGTTTCCAAGCCTTAAGCACAGATATCTGACTTTTTCTGACAGTTTATACAACAATGCAAAAGCATTCCAATTTATTTTTTACGCGCATCAAAGCCCATTCCTATATTTTATTTTACGATAAAATACAGACAACTGTAACTTATTCTTAATAATTATATACCAAATAATGATTTTAAACGTATAATATTAAATCATTATTAACAAACAACTTTGATACTGTTTTATATGAGGATTTGTCAATAATATATAGTTAAACAAATTAAATAATTAGATGGTTGTTCCTAAGTTTTGCGCTCTTTGATGTTTTGCATCAATTTTTTCTTGTTCTTGTTGTACTTTTAATTTTGAATTCATCCGTTTATGGGGGAAACACATGAGTCCACACTTCTGTGTAGCAGTTTAAAGAATTCATTCTTGTGAATCAAATTAATTATTCAGTACTTGTTGCTCAGTGAGTAAGAGTAAAGATATTACTAACTTGTTTGTATATAGATAATAAAAGAATATTTCTGAATATATTCACCCATCCCTATTTTTGACAGTTAGACTACTCTTTTGTTAAATCGACACGTCAAATTTTAAAGCCCCTATATCAAAAGTAACATTGTTTTTTGACTGCAAAGAAAATAGACATTTATCTATTTCAAACACTTCTAATGAACAAGAATTCTAATATAAATGCAAATTTTGCTTAGATATGTTCATGTTATTTATTGTTTTTCAAAGTGAAAGTAGATCGAAACCGAAAGTAGAATTCTGTTGTCAATACTTGAAACAATAGTTTTGATCACAGTATGTTAAACATGAAGTCTTATTAGAAAAAAAACTTACTCTCAATTACCTAACTAAGCTTTTGAACTATTTTGGATCAGGTATTTACTATACCTGTTTACTACATCAGCGTATAAATGAATATAGTGTGCTCTTATAAAAGTACCCCACTTTTTTAAGAATTGGACACTTTTTCAAACTCAAATTTAGAAAGCAGAATGGTCTGAACTGGTAATTGTGTCTTTAATGCATATTATATTTTGATAAGTTCATGGTTGTAAAACAGTTTTAAAGTCTACTGTTCAAGAATATACCTTCATATAGTGGCTTTAAGTACATCACTCGTAGTCTTTGACTCACAGTTCACTGTACGTGAATTTCTTATTTGGCTGAATCTATAAACAGAGTATTGCCTGAAACTAGGCGTACATAAAAAACAACAGAGAAGACCATGCCAAAACAATGACACAAATAGGAGTTTATACACAAAACATACATGAATTAACATCAATCAATTCATAATTACAAAGACAATATCTTTTCCGATATAAATAAAGAATTATCAGTCAATCAAAATTGTCCTGGAATTGCGCCTTCAAAACTAACTGAACAAGTCGACTAGCTTATCAATACTTATTGCGTATCAATAAGTTCTCTGCTGTGAGAATGCATTATGGGAAATCGGCGCGTGACAAGCACGTGTACTTCGTCCGTGAATTCCTGTTACGGTTGAGAAAAACTAAGCATCAGTAATCATTGTCGTGTCGCTGTCATCGTTAGTGTTGGAACTACCACGTGTGTACTGAAGTGCCGCACAATCTTGCAGACAACGTAAACAACATTCTTGTGACATTAGTTGATTAGTTTTTACCGATATTTGAATAACTTAATGAAAGGATTGGAAATCTCTCTGGACGCGATAGTTGAATGAGTTCATTATAAAGTTTTTGATCAAAGTTTTTTATGATTACTTAGTTTATCTATATTTTATGACTAATTAAATTATGGAATTATTTGTTGAGAGGTGAGTAGTGTTTATATTGGAATTTTATCAATTATCATGTTTATATTTGGTTGATGTTTGTTTTTCTTTATTAATTTGGCAAGTAAACTGAGTAATCCATTGCTTTTCTGTTTAATTATTTTG
Source organism: Mactra quadrangularis (assembly GCA_025267735.1). Taxonomy (NCBI): domain Eukaryota; kingdom Metazoa; phylum Mollusca; class Bivalvia; order Venerida; family Mactridae; genus Mactra; species Mactra quadrangularis. The sequence continues at coordinate 51,020,665 of CM046300.1, read as the reverse complement.
ATTAGTAAATTGTATAACCCAGTGGTCCTATAGATGTATCTTGCCTTTGATAAGGTGTGTAAATTAATGAAGTTTATGAATAAGTAATTAAATGATGTAAATGAATTTAGAAAATAACTTATATTTGTCTATGGTTCGTCTTATACTAATATATAAGCATTCTCGTTTGGATGGACGGAATGAAATCAGCGTAGCACTGTTGATTCAATAACACGCACATACAAGTGCTAACGTATTTTTTATTCCACCGCAAAACATAAATTAATGTTATTTCAATTCTAATTTCGTACTGAGCCATTCAGATTTAAATTACTTCACTAGGGTGTCAATCGGAACAGCCATATTTTATTGTTGAATAACATATCACTTCCGGTTATTGTTTGTTTGATTATTAGGTTTAACGCCGTGTCAACACAATTAAAGGTCATCTTACGGCGTCCAGAGCACCTAACTTAGCTTTCCTGGACCATTGTCTATAACAACCAGTACTCACATACCCTTCCACAAGGCCGGAAACTTCTCCATATTATCTTATCAATGGAGGAAATTTGACATTATTGTCAACTTTTCATGGAAGGGTATAACCTCCAAGGGTGGGACTCGAACCCGTACCCCTTCGATAGACGAGATTCCAAATCCCGGCGCGCTACCAACTGCGCTATCGACCCGGATTTTCCGATTATTGTATTTACATTACGTAAACTCATGGAAGAATGATTATTTTGATGTTTATGACTAGTTTGCCTATAAACCCTTGCATCTAAAATAATCGAGAAATTAAAATCCTTAATTCATCATTTAGATGGGTGTAACGTATTGAGGAATTTCTTACATTAACCCCGCTGATTTAGATATTAGATTTGTGTTCGATAATCCCCTTCCATAAATACGGATATTTTTTATTGTTCGTGAGTACAGAAGTACTGTAGTAAGTATTTAAATCAGCGGGGTTCATGTATGCGATACTAACAGTGGATTAAAACATTCAAATTACTCACTAACTTGGTTGTCCTTGGACGACCAACGACATGTCCACACTAGTTCCTCCCATCAGTTATAAGGGAGGCTAGTTCTGTTATGTCCCTTGCATCTGTGTCGCGTTTAAGTGTGTCCAAAAAGTAGGACTTGTGTCTTCCTCTTCTACGATGTCCGTGATTTGGCTCCCACAAAACTAGGGGTTGTGAGCTGAGGTCTGGATTACGGATACTAATTGCATTCTTGTTTGATTGGATTTTACGGCGCACCAACACAAAAAGGTCATATCGCGCCGAAAGCAATAATTGATGATACTATTAATTCATTAGATAATGAAGATTTAAAGTCCTATATTTTATGATAAACATTAATTTTCTTCAAATAGTTAAGTATCGCATATGATGGTACCGACTCAACTGCATTCTTCTGGAGACGATTTTGTCACTGATCTTAGTGAGGTTACTATATAGGATCTCGTTGGGGATGTGGCTTGGTCAGTGAATGTCCAAAACCTTACGAAACATGTGTGTATTATATAGGTTCCATCTAGTTATTTCTCCTGGTCTACTGATAGTGTCCAGCTCTCGCAGCCATACAGCAGAATACATGTAGACTCTATTGTGGCTACGAAGAGGCGCAACTTGAGATCTCTTCGCGAGGTTGAGTGCCATATTCTGGACTTCTTGTTCAGAGCCTGCCAGGCTAGTGCTTTGCGATCATCTATATCTTTATCTGAACTTTCTACCCAGGAGCCTAGATACTTAAAATCTGCAACCTATATATATACTCTATTTTAGTGCCATTTGTGGTTTTGAGTGAAATATTCAAAAAATATATCTAAAATATCCTGTATAAGCTTATCTTACACTAGATCATACTGTGGGTGCTTGGCGAGTTGCTACATGTATAGGCGGATCCAGCGGGGGGGGGGGGGGGTCAGGGGGTCCGGACCCCTCCCTAGAATTTGGGAAATGTACTTGTCTATCAGTGTATTTCTTGACTGTAAGTCATTTTTAAGTATCATGAAGCAATTTTTCTCGGTGATTAATATAAATTTAAAAGTTGTGTTATTGTGTTTTAATTATTAATATTTTTTCTGCAAAATGTGTATTATGTAGTTGTGGTTCGAAAGTTCGGACGCCCTAGAAAAGTTCGACCCCCCCCATAGAAAAAAATCCTGGATCCGCCCCTGACATGTAATTTATTAATGTTGTCCCATTCATACAATTAACAATTTTACGACAAGCTTCTTCGATTTTTGACATTTCTGATGTAAAGTAGCAACTGTTACTAAATTATTCACTAAGCGGGGTTTTGTCCATTAGTAACTTATAACATAGAATAGATAGCCAAAGTTTGCCAGAATCTGTTACTGAAGTTTATAGTACTTATGAGTATTGTAAACTTGTTCACACGTGTCAGTGACGCTTGCAATAATCCCGCTGGTTTAAATATTCATAATTTGTTCGATAATCATTGTACATAAATACGGATATCTATTTTTATTGATCATGAAGTCTGACTTCGAATCTGGAGATCGCGGATGTCGCGGTAGGTCATACCCTATACATGAGTTTTCGGCCTCAAAAGAAAATGATCATGAAAGTTACTTATGGATATTACAATATAATTATAAACAAAATTTAATATAAAATATATTCGGCGCTATGCAGGGTTCATTTTGTTTGAAGTATAAATAGTCACACTCCCTTTTTCAGTCATACTGCCACGAGCGTACCACGACGAATGTATAATCAATTACCATAGAGAGGCACCTAAAATTCACTGATAAAATAGTCAGCAACTTTAGTCCGTGCTTTGCACCTGTTTATCACAAATAGCCAATGGTACCATATATTTTATCTATTTCTCTATACTAGACGATAATTTCATTAGGCTTACAGAAATGGTAGAGCGTATTGTATTGGCTGAAAATATAGGTCAAAAGTTGGCTTACACGACTGCGCCGAAAAAAAACCCCAACCGAACTTGATGCTAAAATGAATTATGAGTCATATTATAATAGATACAAACGTACATCTGAATACTAATCGTACACATATACATTGTAACTTTATACAGAGTGGTAAATAAAAATAGACAACATTGTGTCCTTAAAGTTAACCCAGACATTAAAGTACATCCACTTGACTCATTATTTAGTGTCAGTTTTTATGTTTATATTTAAACAAAATGATAATATCAACTTTGGTAATAAACATGTCATAATTATACATTCCAAAGACTCCATACATAGGTATTTTACAGACGGTTTAACAAATCGCACTTTTTTGTGATCCTACTCATCAATTTATAAAACAATTTCCGAAGTGACGACAGTGTTAACAAATCAAAGTACTGATAGAACTGTAAGGACGGTGATCGATACTGCAATTGTAAAAATTAGCATCATGTAGACTCCCGATAGAACTGTGACAAATAGATATTATTTAGCTAAGCAAAACACGAAAATGCTTAAAAATTGACATAAAAATACACACAATATGAAAAGTCTTGTTTCGTGATAGATTAATCAATCAATCATACGATAAATTATGAAACATACTTGTGATGAAACAAACATACTGGGCATGCCAGGATACAGAATCCATCTGTTTTGAAAATTAATTTTGATTATTGTTTTGTACACCCCTTTTTAGAATGAACAGCTTTGTACAGAGCTTACAATGACTTGTACAAATTGAATCTAGAAACATTTTTATACATCGTCAAATTTCTGATATTCTGTACATCATTTTCAATCACAAATACACTGTCGCCATAACAAACATTGAATGGATAATTGATAATACGTTTTTGACTTATTTTGACAATATCGGACATTTATAGCTATCTTCATTAACTTGAATATTTTCCCCCTTAAATATGCGATCGCTTTCTCTTTCTTTAATCTCTAAATTGTTTGAAATAAGTTCTGTTCTGTTCGTTTCTGTTCTGTTCTGTTCTGTTCGTTTCTGTTCTGTTCTGTTCTTTTCTGTTCTGCCCTGCCCTGCCCTGTTCTGTTCTGTTCTGTCTAGATGCTATTCTGTCTAAAACACTATAACAATATTGACAATCCCAAATGTATATTTAACAAAGTGAACTTATTATCAAATTACATCTATTTTGGTGATATTTAATTCACTTAATCATAATTTGCTTTATTGCTTCCCTTTGTTTATTTTATCGAATTATCAAATTTTATTATCTCCCTTTTGTTTGCTTATACCGTCCAACCTAGTTTTATTACGATAAAAAGTAAATACAACCATATTGTACTTGTTATTCGTCATTTAGATCAATCAATACAAATATTATCTCTACGTGCTTATCTGTAAATTATACTATTAGCTTGTTGATTAATATATCCATACCTGTATATCAGATGTACGTTTATAGTATTGTTTGTTTGTTTGTTGAGTTTAACGCCGTAGCAACACATTGTATAGGTCATATAACGGTGGTCAGTCAACCTACTCACTCCTCCTGGAAAGGCTTAATCTCTGGATTTATATAACCAACTACTAAGCGCATACTTTCGATAGTGATTAACAACTGCCCTACATAATTAAAAATCATTGGTAGGAGGGAGAATGGCCTTAGAAATAATTTCATTACCAACCTCCACGAAAGTATGCCTCGCCCGAACCCACGACCCCACGATCAATAGACTTGAGTGCTACCAACTGAGCTAGCTGGGCGGCTGTTTATAATATTACCAACCGTTATCAAGAGTATTAGCACGATTTGATTTTGTTTAAGTTTATCATTAAGTTGCTGTTTCTTCTGATGAAATACTTGATATAAATAGTCTATCAAAATTGATAACCCTTATGATTTAACGGTTATTTGACTATTCCTAAAAGCCAATATCTAAAACGGTTACAATAAGTAAATTTTGATACACAATGTGTGCTGTAACTCTTCCTTGCATCTTAGAACAAACCTGTGTAAAATACATTTTTGCCAAAATCCGCTTTAAAATAAATACATATTTTTTCTGCGTATGTAGTTAAAACAATGTACATTAAATTAGAAACTATAAATATCTTTAAAAAAGATATTCGGCGCTCTGCTGGGTTCATTTTCAACGGTTTGAAGTATAAATGTTGGTCATGCACGGCGTACATGTATTAACTATAGGTCAAATGTAGTTTGTCCGAAATTGCAATTCAGCCTCAACTGACAATTTTTGTCCGAATATTGCTTAAAAAATCTTTAATTACAATACCATGGATTTTCAATTAAAAATCACTTCTTTCCAGAATGACCAAACGATTTATGTTAATTTTCTGGCAAACATAAAACAATTTGATATAAATGCTCAATGGCGGCCTACATATGACAAAATTAAAACCCATTCCGAGCATGCGCTGAGTCATATTCGCAGTTTAGTTATACCGCAAGGGGCGTACCACGACGAATATATGATCAATTAGCATAGTGAGTCACTCATTATACACAGAGTAAATAGTCAGCAGCTACTGTACGTGCTACGTACCTGTTTATCACAAATAGCCAATCGTGTCATGTGTTTTATCCATTTCTTTATACCGTAAAGGAATTTCATTGGACAAACAGCTATGGTAGAGCAAATTGTATAGGTTGAAATATAGGTCAAACGTTGGCTTAGACAGCTGCGCCGAAAAACATCAAATACATTATTATTATCAATACCTATATAACTGAATCCACTGATAAGAAATAAGGTTTCATTTTAGTTTGATTAACTGATTACATTATTGAAATGAAAAACTTCTATAAAACCCAAATATTTACGACTACAACAAACATGCCATATACCCATTACATTGATTACTAAGTGAACAATTTTGGCACAGATATTATTTTGATATGCGTTTTATTACCTATTTCATCATAGAATTACTAAAAAGCAATGAACGATACACTTGATATCAATTTAGATGAATGAAAAATTGCAATGACTGGTGTTTCACAATGGCTTTCAATGCTCTTAATTGGATTTTATTATAAATTTGGCATTTCAATATTTTTTTTTAGATTCAATGTTAATGGAATTGACAACGAATGCTGAAACTCGTCGCAACAACTACAAACGACTGAATGCATTCTCTCGTAGATAACGTTTTTATTGCAGTTATTTGGAATATCAGATTTTTCACTGTTCAATTTCCGCCAAAAATAACATTACTTTATAAACACATGTTTAGAAATCCCATATCTCTTATTTTAGAGTTGGTTCAATTTGATTTTGTTAATGCAATAACTATGATTTTAAATCGATTCTTGGTTCTGTTTGATTAGTTACATTGTTTGCTCAACAATCCAAAAATGTCTGATTATGTGCTGTGTTCATTACAAGATATGAAATGAACTTGTTACAAGAATGAACAAAGCTTTGTTATCATTGATTTATTTCTCCAAAGGGAGTTACTGATATATATTGTATGTTTTATTTGATCAGAGTCTAATTGAACAATGATTGTTTCAACGTACTTGAAATATATACTATTTATTTAATGTTTAAAGGTACTAGTTCACAGATTAGGTTTATTTTTTCTATCATTTAAAAATACTATTCATTGTCTGTAATTGTGTCAAGAAATTATTTCTTAATATTTTAAGACAAGCTGACCTATACGTTTTAAGAAATATACGATAAAAAACACAAAAATGCACTATAAGTGTCTATACAGTGACATACGGGGTAGATATTTACTACATAAAACCATCATTTGTAGTACTATGTCAATTTGCACTAAACTTGTCATTATCAGAACACTACTGTCCTGCTTGCAAAAATATTTCCATTTAATTTTGATATAGTTTTAGGAAACATTGATATTTAAGCTGAAATCTTTGAATGAGTATCTTTAAAAAGTATAACATGTCAAGTTGCCTGATCTAGATTGCTGACAGCAATGCTTTCATCTCAAACCCTTTAGAAACAATAGATTTGAAAGTGTGATGTTTTTTCCAATGAAGTAAACTTATTATAGTTTGTACACTGCTTGATGGATAAACGACATGTTTTAAATAGTACCTTTTAGAATAAGCCAATCATGTGTTTTTATACAGACGTTCAGAACTATTAGCTAACAAGCCATGTAGATATATAAAAAGGTAATATTGGCGTTCAATAAGTCAACTTTCGATAAATAAAATCAACTCAATATTTTATAGATCAATCCTTTGAATTATCAATCAATTAATCAATAAATTGATTAATCATTCATTTTAACATACTGTCGATTAACGAAGCCACCGATCAACTATAATTAACCAATCAACATATCAATTTATATCACTCATATCAGTTAATATTTAAGCTAATTCTACTTTGTCAATCAACCATTTTAACATATTTTAAGTTTTGAATTTGGAAACCATTTCAACAATAAACTACTTATGATTCATTTTTTCAATCCACCAGCCAGTTGATCAATTTAATGGAAACCAATCAATAAATTGATTAAAATTTATTACTCAGTCATACCCGTTAAACATTCAATCAATTAAGTTTGCCAAACATGTTATATTTTGTAACAGTTTTTAAATTCTTCAAACATCTAAAAACATGTCCTCCTTTGCATTTTGGCTGTCTTGTTGGTCTGCGATTGTTTTACTGTTATTGCGTTTTAATATGTTTTCTCATTCTTTTTTCAAAGTATCAAAATCAACTTTAAATAATTAACAGTTTTTATTAGTTTTTTTTAGATTTAAATTTTGAATTTAAAATAACACCCTTTCGTTAGTACTGAAGTTACAAAATATCTAAGCCAGAGCAGCAAATTATCAAAATTCTTACGATAATTTAACACTACATTATAGAAGGATTTACGGCTTAAACAGATCGTAAGACGCTCGATAATAAGCACCCCAGGTTCGTAGAAATTTAGCCTTATCGTTAGCTAATGCAGCTTGTTATGTCTGAATTTTGTTTATAAAGGTAGCCGCGGCCGTGGCGTAGTGGTTAGCATGTCTGACTTCGAATCCGGAGATCGCGGGTTTGAAACCCGGTCGCGGCAGGTCATACCCTATACACGAGTTGTCGGCCTCGTGGTAGGGTAAGTTAGTACTGGTGATAAAAAAAGTGTCCTGGAAACCTAAAGTAGGAAGAGCTGGCCGTCGTTTATATAACCTATATATGTGTTGAATACGACGTTAAAAAATATATGTCTGAATTCTGCTTATAACGGAATTAACAATATCTCATAATTGATGTTATTTCTGTTATCGTTGTCTACTTGTAACTAATTCTGTATACAGGCTCCTAGAAATTCCAAGAAACCTGTGAACTGTGAATGATTTTTGTTCTAAATTAGGTTTAGTGTTACCATATTTGTACATACAAGTCTTTGTACATCTAAATGAAGTATTTGAATTATTAATCAACACATACACGATGTTGTCTGTTCACTTCCCTTATCATACGATTGTAAACAACTAATTATTGTATTGCTATGAGCAATGGAACATTAATATGACTGAACCCTTTCATTCTTGAATTGTTTATTAATGAAGGGTTTTATTATGCACTGAAGTTGTTTAGAACAAGTATTCATATGTGGAACAAACTCGTCGATGTTATTTTGTATAAGAATTTAATTATATATGATATCTCTGTGGTCTTATATAATAAAATATTACACATTTAACCTAGAACTTAGATAATTTATTACTACAATGCTATTAATAAAACTGTACCAGTATCAATGCTGTCTATTTAATAAAATTCAAGTCTAACAGAGGTTTTGTCTAAAGGAAATTGAGTTGTACATATTTTATTATACGCAGTTAATAAAAAAATAAATCCAGGCACTTTGTTAAAAGAGGCAATTAAACTAAACATTAGCTATGTTTCATTATAAATGAATGTGTTAACATAATTTTATGTGTACTAACACTAACTTAACAACCCAAGGAAATGTTTGAATAATCAATCAACTCACACATGCTATAGCCTGATCAATTCCCTTCACAATCGAATGTAAACAAATTAATTACTACATTGCTATGAGCAAGACAAACAACTAATGAACTGTCTCATTACAACATTTTATATTATTGAATTTTCTTGCTTCTAGTTCATCAATGTGCAATTTCAGGACTACAGAGAAAACAATAGAAGAGAAAAGTTCCTACAGTTTGTGATTATTCATTTATCAGTTATAATAGTTAGTCGAAGATTATTATTTGAGTTTTTGTAGCTAGCTAATGAACCTCCTTTTTTGTGAATACTCATTCATAAATAATTACATGATAGGTCAACATTATTTGGACTAACGTACCTATAACGAACTGGGTAAAAACAAACTTAATTTTTTGCTAAAGCACTCTGATTTATTTTTCTAATTTAAATTAAGTCTATTCAATCCATTTAGTTGAATTAATGCTGGTAAACTAAAAGAGAAAAAATGAAGTTCTGTTCTGGCTATTGCTGACAACGTTTCCTCTAACGACATGACACATTTAAGGCGAAAGTTAAGTCTTAGCATTGCGTATTCCAATATCATCTTAAAGTGATTAAAATTACATTAGTTTTGATACGGTGTCTTAAGACCTTAAATCATGAAAGTCACCATTTGTTAGTTGCAATTATGTGTGTTTAGCATAGAATCATAAAGGTCTTTGTATCGTTGAAATTAAAATAGAAAGTCAAACGTTTAACCTAGAACTTAAATGGTATTGTTACCCTTACACGATTGTCATTAGGAAGTTATTGCAGTATCTGATAGAGCACTTGCATTTATTAGAATTAAACAACCCGTGTTTAAAAAACAAACTAATGCTGATATGCATATATCTGTATGTCTGTCTGTTGACATTATGGGATATGAATACCATTTCTGGTGTTGTGTATGAAAATGTTCAAAATTTGAAGGGAAATGATTTAATTGATAATACACAAGTAAACGGACATGATAATGGCTACTCGGTTAATAAATATAGATGTTTACTTAAGCAATCTACATGTACAATGTATAAGTGATTTTTTAACTTCGGCACGTCGATTTAACAAAGGAATAGTCTAACAGTCAAAAATAGGGATGGATGAGTATATTTAGAAATATTCTTTAATTATCTATATAAAAAAAGTGAGTAATATCTACACTTTTATTCATTGAGCGACATATACTAAATAATTAATTTTGTTTTCACAAGAATAAATACTTTGAATTTGCTACACAATAGTGTAGACTCATGTGTTTTCCCTATAAACGGATGAATCCAAAATTAAAATTACAATAACATGCCATGTTTTGAAAATTGATTTATATAATACCTCATTTGTTAATAATATTGAAAATTATTATCTTTTCTGATAAAGTCAGTCAAAAGGTTTTAGGAATTCTATATAGAAAGGTATTTAATAGCTACGATTGCCAACATTCGTTAAACACTCAATTTGACGTTTTAGAATCATTGCATTGCTGACTTACTTTGTAATACTGATATCTAGATGTATTATTCTATTCTAGTCTACAAATGCCAGTTTAGTGAATAAGCTGCAAATTGATTTATATATTTGTCTATTTTGCTATCGGTAATTTTAACGTCCGAAAGACAATTTTTCTCTCCATATTATTTACTAATACTAAGAACTTTCAGCGTCTGGACGATCATACATTATGTAAAGGTTATTTATTATACATTATCCCAGGGGTAATAATATGATTTATTTAATACCATCATGTCAATACGCTAGAATGTTCAACCCATGTTAATATCAAATGATATTGCTTTACACCCAAGACCTATTTCCAATATGTTATATATATATCATACATTTATATCAACATTTGAAGGGAGAATACGTTGACATGGTTACACATTAGAATAATAGACATGATAATAACCCGTGAGATAAATAAACATTGATGTTTTCTATTTGACCTCATGGTAATGTGTTTATGATAATTATGATATATTATTATCACTTATGGTTTTATATGTAAATGGTTCAAGGTTTGATATAACATTTGAGTTATCGTTTATCCTTTATCTGTGATTAAACAATTAGGACGATATAGGCAATATGTATCGATGCTTAATGACGTAAAATATCTTTTTTTAATAAAGACGTTACGTCTTATAGATGGAACAAATTTAGACAATTTTCATTTATATGGCATTTCTAGGGAAAATTGCAGGTAATTAATAGCTACATTTGACAATAAAAACAAAACACACAATTTAAATCAGCAAGGAGGATGTGTGCCGTACTGACAGTTGCATAAAATGTACGAACAGAACAGAACAGATTCAGTAACGTATACAATAGTATCTATTTACAAACAAATGAATATAGGCAATGACAATGTTATAATAATGTTCTATCTATATCTATATACGAGTTGTGGTAGTTCTGAACTATTTTTTTTTTAATTTTGCTATTGGTCATTCTAAAGTAAGGAAGGCATTTTTTACTTTATTATTTATTGAAGCAATGAACTCTGGATATTAAGTTTATCATAAATTATCTCTAAGTTTTCATTATACACGTAATCCCAGGGGTAATATATGATTTATTTAAGAATACCATCAGGTCAAAGCACTAGATTGTTCAACCCATGTTATTATCAAATTTGTTGTTTTCCCCCTAAGACCTATACCCTATATGTCATATATATCATACATATATATCAAACATTTGAAGGGAGAATGAGTTAACGAAGTAATACTCTAGACAAACGGATATAATGGTCCGTTAGGTTAATAAATAATGACGTTTACTTAAATAATCTATTTGACCTCATGATAATGTGTTTGCGGACAATGATGAATTGGGATGTAAGAAATATGATGTGGTACTGGGGAAAATATGACAGTTCCAATAAGAATATGATAAAATACCAACATTTTCCCAGGAAATTATTTGTCTTGTACACACATTGTTCATTAAATTGTCTTATCAAAATGATTGGTACTAAATATTATTTCTGTACAAATCCCTAGGGGTTGATTTATATACTGTTCGTTTCTTCTTGTATACTTTTTGTAGGAATTTATGTCCTGTTTTGTTATTATTTTATGTTTTTGTTAGGAACAGGTTTTCTTGACCGACGGTAAAAGTATGAATGACGACCTTTTACTTAATAAATCCACTTTTATTTGTATGGAACACAAATTTTCTATTTGTGCTTAATATCTATCTTTGCTTAGTTTATAGAGTCATCGCTTTATCTTTTTCTGAGTTTGCTTGCTCAACAAATTCAATAAAGTTCAGCTGAAAGAACACATTGGTTATCACGAAACGTGTGACAATTTGTAAGTCCAAAATGCTTCATTTTTATAAGAAAATGTTCCCTACATAAAGATTTTATAAATCGTATTCAATCGAACCATCGATTTTGATGGTCCTAAAAGTTGAACTTCATTGCATAATATTAAGGAACCGCGTAGTAACAATTCTTACAGGAAGTTAACTTGTAGTTTGAACAGTTGTTCTTACATTACAGTCTAGAAAAGAATATTTCTTGAAATGTCACGTAACCTTGAAACCAACTTAATTGAGTTAACAGTATTTGAACATATTTTGACTGATTCTTTCATTTGATTCATTTATTTGTATTATTTGTTACACTGTCAGCATTGCAATCAAAATCTGACTGAATTATGGAGTAGACTGTGTGTGTAAAATATAAGACATGCAGAGAGAACAGGATCTAACAAGAAACAACCAAACTTTTATCATTGATTTATTTCTAAAAGGAAAATTTATGGTTTATTTATGATACGGGCTAAGCATAATTGTGCAACAAAGTTTTCATAAATTGCATAAGTATTATTATATAGTGCTTTCTGATGTTTAACAACTGTTTCATAGAGGCATTTGTTGTCAACGTTGACAAGTGCGTGTTTGTAGCAAAATTCATAGAAAGTGTTCTTTAAGTTGTACAATCAAATCAAAACGTTTGTGAAGTACGAGTAAGTAACATTAAAGTAATTCAAATCTTATTTGTTTACACTGTTCTTGTCGATAGCGCAGTTGGTAGCGCACCAGGATTTGAAATATTTTGTCCCGAAGTGGGTATGGGCAGTTCTGTTCAAGTATAACAATTATAGTACAATTTTGAATACTATTGTTTTTCGCTTCTTTTAATTGATGCTGAAATAACAGCTATATATATACTCCCTTTGTCTTTGCATTTACTAATTGTGTCTGCAGACTTGTAGAAATGCTATGAAACTTGTGAAGTTCTATGTTGGTTTTAGCTGGTTTTAGCTAAATTAAGTGCACATGTTACTATATTTGTACATGAAATTCTTATTTACAATCCAAGGAAATGTTTGAATTATTAATCAACTCACACATGCTGTTGTCTGATCAATTCCCTTCTCAAACGAAAGTAAACAATTAATTACTGCATTGCTATGAGCAAGGCAAACCGGTATTGAAATCTTGAATTCATGCATTTGATATTCATGAGGTTCGTGCTATTGTCAACCTTTACACATTCGTTAGAAGTCTCTTAAATAACCAATGTCATGAAATGTTAGCCTGAACTTAATTTGAGTAAAAAGATTTTCTTCAAATATATTGTAAGTCAAAAGCGATTTGAAATGATATTGATTGTTTGTTTGTTTGTGTTAAGCCGGCACAGAAATGCCATATTATGTCAAGTGATTGACAATTTATGAAACAGACTCCTTATTCAGCATTCATTTTAACGTATATATCAATACCTAATGCCACTAACAATTTAAAACTGAATGTGAAAACTATAATGGTACATGAATTAAAGTATGACATTTTTTATTCAATAAAGTGCATGTTTGTTTGTCAGTTGTTTGGAATATAATCATTACTTAACTTAGAATTGCAAAATTATTTGATAACAACTGTCATCTGGAGTGAGAAATTACCTTCTTTCCATATGAAGATAGATTAAGATTAAATATGTCAATAAATGAATGACAAAGGTTATAAAGCTGATTTGGTAAAAAAATATAATTACATCATACAACAAGTATCTTTGTTTCTAGAATTTTAAGCAGCCATGGACACAGTTTTAGCTTAGAATTGTTTGTGCTGATCAATTATGTGATTTTGTTATAATTATCGTTGTCGATTGCGCCATTTGTTTTTTGTCATTGTATTGCACGCTTTAATTTAAATGTTACCAGTGCTGTTTAATTATAGATGACGTTGTACCATACAATTCATTGTTAGTTGTACAATACAACCTCTTTTGAACTACACCCACTGGCAGATGCTAAGTGGGCTGCTGTTCAGAGGTTGTTGCTCTGCAGAGGTTAAATTTAATTATAATTATGCCTAAGGAAAATATCAAAATATGTTGTTGTGCATAGGATTTGTTCTGTAGAGAACCGCTTTGCTGAGGTTATCTTGTATTAGTATCAACAAACGACTCGTACAAAATTTCGACCACTGTTAAAAAATGGCCGAGTGGTTACGACGTTAGACTGGTAATCATTGGATAGTCAGCTCCGCGTTGATTCGAATCCCATCCAAAACCTTCCCCGTTGTATTCTTGAGCAAGAAGAAACTTTATCCTAATAGTTCAGTACTAAGGGAAGCGAACTCGAAAGTGATTAATGTAAGTTGTAAGAACTTGTTTCACAATCGAGCTAAAATAGATTTATATAAACTAAATTGTACAAATTAAAAAAAAACTTATAGTTAATCATTTAGTCACGAAATTGTTTAGACGAATTCTAATTTAATTTGCTTATATAGCATTATTCTAATTACAAAAAGTCTGCAAAATGATCTGAAACTAAATGCCTACATAGCAGCAATTGTTAGAAACAAGTCTTCATTTCTTCGTTAAATTCTCAAAAGGGTATAGAATAACTAATTAAAGTTAATGAAATTTAACCTGTTTTACACATTCGATATTTTATATCTGTATTATGGTAACTTCAGGTTTTGGTATAATATTTCCTGATTAGATACTTAATAGAATAAATTTCTGTCTCCGCTGTTCTTGAGAAAGACAATTAAGCCTTTAAACTACATGTTCGCGATTCTGTTTCATGTAAGAAGTAGAATAAAACAGTCATTCCTGTTCTAGAATTTCATTATAATAAGTTCTATTTATTAATGAGCATCATTATCATCTCTTTTGAATATTTCATTTCCAGAATGTTCTATACGAAATATAATAAAGGTTAAATCTTGAAACAAAATTCTGTGTCATAAATGTACATTGAAATTGAATCTCATGTGTTTCATTTTCTCGAATTTTGTTTTGTTGATAACAAAGCTACTGTTGGAGATATTTATGAAATTGAATTCTTAATTGAAATTACGTTTGTAATTTATAATTGTATTTAGTAGAATATGTAGTTTGAAAAAAGTAAGTATGAAAACTTAGCAGAAACAGCCAAAGTGCAAGAGAAAAATGTTTTTTATAGATTTTTAAACTTTTGTTATAAAAAGGACACCATAAACAAATACAAGTTACGGAGAATAAGAACCTAAGGGGTTTTCGCTTTCAAAGAAAATTTGAAACTAGTTTTAAATAAATCTATGATGTATTCTATTTTAACTAAATGATATGATTGTGATTGTTGATGATAACAAATGAAGTGAATGTGGCAGAATTTGATATTCTTGGCCTACACGTATCAACATTGTCAATATTGAAGACAGGCATCTTCCCATTAATTAAACACACAATCAATTTGATTGAAATCATAAAAGTGATAGACAATGGTTCTAGTATCAGTACTGACATCTACCAAATTTTAATCATCCTTTGGGTGTCTTTCCCTTAGCCAATTGATTTGGATAGTGCCTCCAAGTTCATTAAAAGTAGTATAAAACGTATCGGAAGCAGCAGCTAAAAAATTTGAAGATGCTATTTTAACGCAATCGTTTGATTAAGGTATTCCAGATAATATCAATATTTTAGAACGCAGAACCTTTTTGCCAGTTTAAACACGATCTATTTTTGCTAATTGTTTAGATTGTATGTAAGAAATCCAAATTCATATGAAATGATTTTCTTAATTTTTTTTAATGTCACATAATAGGTAATGGCAAATAATTTTAGTAAGAGTGACTCTCACTAAATAGTTATTTCAATGAAAAAATATTATCATAAAAGATTGCTTTAAACAGCATGCATCCAATATTACTAGTAATTTTGATTAGTTGGATTGCCGCAACTCGGTTAAGCTGTACTGCTAGTGCAGCCTTTCCGTGTTTGGGCAACTTATTTGTCTCATTGGATGATTCATTTGGTATTACCTAAAGAGCTAAGTTGTTTTATATATAATTTATTTGTGTATACAGACCAAAACTAATATATACCTCTATGTCATTTATTATATGAAATCCCACGGGGGTAACACATAAGTTAATCATAAAATACCAAAATGTCAAGACACTGGATCGTTGACCTTATAGTATTATTTGTTGTTTTCTCTCAAACACCAGTTTCATTCATATAATCAAACATACTCATCACAAACGGAAGGGGAAATGCGTACCAGAAAAAGATACAGGACAATTAATAGTTGCTTGCTGGAATTTGGACTGATATATACATTCTACCATCGTTTCATAACTCAAAAATTTATGTCCAAATTTGGAAGGAGAAAGAGTCAACTGAAAAATACACAGCAAGAGCGGACATGATGATAAACTTTACGTTATTGGAGTTTTCTTAATCACTCTATTTGACCATATAAGGACAATGATGGACTAGGGTGTAAGAAATATGATGTAGAGAGAAGAAAAGTATGACAGCTTCAATTAGAATATGATAAAACGCTAACATGCTTTCAGGAAATTGTATGTCTTTTACACTCATTAGTTTCACGCCTAATTGGTTTGTCTTAGTCATGGACTCATTGCGATATCTTTTACAAAACCTCTTGGGTTGATTAAATAAAGCGTTTGTGTTCTAGCTGGAATGCATAAATGATACTATATATATTTATTCTAGCTCAAAGCTTTTCTTAAGATGATACAACTAATTACTAATAACTGACTCGAAAAGACTTTCAGTTATGGTTTTTCATAGTTTTGCTGACGCGTTGAATTTGAATTTGACGAGAATGAATGGTTCTCCTGGAGCGAGATTCTGCTGTGACCAAGTAATAGCTATGCTTCATTCCAAGTGTTTTGCAAGCCAGTTACTTCTATCATTTTAGAGACACATAAATCTACTTTATATCGCGAGCTTTACCAATTTCTAAGTACATTTACTGAATAATTTTTTTACTTTATTTATTTGATGCAAAATATTGTAAACAATATTAAGTCAAATGTCCTCTGAGGTAGTCGACCGAGGATTATAAATTACAAATTACCTATTGCTAGCTAAGGAACTTGCTGTATTTAGTAATTATCTCCATACCTGACTCTCATTACTTTGAAATTAGGTAATTTGTTCTTGTTTCTATATAAGTAGCCTATTCTATTTTAAGATTATGTAATTACAGTCAGTTCATCTTCGTCTAAGTATAACTATAATGTAAAAAGAAGAGATGATTTAAGACTCGAGTCTAAAGATAAGTATCCTGTTGTTGTAATTGGAGAATGTTTATGGTTGTCTTTAATATGTTCATCGATTACATTATGGTTTTCAATGACTTGGCAGAAAATGGAGAAGGCTCTTAAAGTAGTCTGTATATCTGTGAGAATATTTGTTTTTTCTAACAAAATGGATCTTCACTCAATTATCTTTTTTGTTTGGTTCTATAATGAAGTCGATGGTGGTTCAATAATACATATTGGTTCTTTCCTTTATACATTGGTATAAGTACAACTTTTAAGGTTTTTTAGAGTTTTTGTTTGATAAAGTTTACAGTCAATTACAATTTTAAAGTGTGTTGTTAAGAAACAAAAACTTTTGAGGGGGGGGGGGGGTTATGGTTCTTCTAGTTTGCAAATTTCCATCTTCTCACTGTTCTACGATATTGACCAGAATAATATTTGCCACAACCGGGAATCAAATCCGGACACAATCTCCGTAAACAGATATCCTGTAGAGCGCTGTCGTACAGGATCTCTACTTTCTCAATGCAGGGTCACGTCGAGATGAACTTTGTGTCGACCAACCAATGCATAGCTTACATCTAGACGAAAACACTATTAATCACATTTTGATTTCGTAATTTCTATTTTTAGACCAAGTTTTGCATGCTAATTTAACCGCGGAAATATTCCCAGTCTGCGATTGGGTTGCTCATTTCAAATTGCGTGACGTAGACGATGTAAACAAGTAACGTATCATAACAATTTCGTCATGAATATTATGATGAGAAAAGGTCGCCTGAACGTGACCTTCGTTTGGAAAAGGCCAGATCTAAATTAGCGAGTATGCGAGCGAAAAAAATTAAGATCGGGTTTTAATCAGATTGATCAAGACAGTAAGATTTAAATCCCTACACCAAGTCCGCGACCAATTTGTTGTGTCAATTACGATATATAGAAACTTCAACATCTCTCTCTAATTATGTGTGTATGCTTCATGTTGATATATTGTGTAACAATGGAATATTTATATAATATGCTATTCATGGAAATTAGTCTTTTGAAGTATTAATTGGCTTCCCAAAACAAACTTTGAGAGAGTTTTTAAGCATTTATACTTCGTAATTGACACAACAAATTGGTCGCGGTCATGGAGTAGGGATTCGAATCATGGTTAATACGGTCTGGATTCGATAGGCCTACCCAGATGTGACAAATATTACCAGTCCATGAAAGTTCGTCAATAGTGTCGATTGGTATTTGTAAGGGAAGAATTTGCTACTCCTGGAGAAATTATAAAAAGTCGAGTGCTGGTAGCAGGAAATTATAATTGTGCTATAATGTAAAATATCAGATTAAGTGTTGACAAATTTTATGCGCCGTCATATTTAAATTATTTGCACTTTTGCTTGTTTTCAAGCTATTTTGATTGGCTTTGAAATTCGTGGGTTGGCTTAATGGCAAAATGGTCATTAAAGTAATGAAACCCACATAATTAGTTGGCGTAATAATTAAGACTAGTGTTGTTTTTAACGTTTTCTTAAAAGAATACAAACATGGTAAGGGTGTGGTTACACTATGAAAATATTCAATTTAATTAACTCGCACTTGATATGGAATTTTCTTCATAGAGATAGAAGAGATGTGTGTCGGTCACTTATGTAAAGGTTAACAAGCACTGGTTAAGTCATTCGGAACATCTTGACCTTTCATGAATGAATCATACGTAGCAAATGACCGAGGATTTCCGAATGTGGTTGATTGTGATGATGGAAAACGACCTGCATGGAAACTTTGTTAAGTGTATTGATTGGCCGCCGTCTTTAGCCTATCGGGGTATAAATTGTGATTCAAACTCCTAACAAAAACGACCGAGACCGTCTCGGTTGCCTTTGTGTGCCTGTTTAATTATAGCCGAAAATATTGGTTTGTTTGTTTGTTTGTTTGTTTGGGTTTTACGGCGCACCAACACAAAAAGGTCATATCGCGCCTAAAGCAATCAATGATACTATTTATCCAAAAATATTGGACTGGCAAACTATGTATAGTCGGAACTTAACGTAGATCTAAATTAAGACCTAAAAACAAACTTACTTAATAAATTGTATAAATATTAAAAAGTAATGTGTAGGCCATTTCATATTAGTGACGAGTATAATATAAACTTGTTACGATTTCAAACGGACATTGATAGAGTGACAGTTAATAGAGTTCGACAATACTAATATGAAAAGTTGACCGCACTGTTTAATTACCTAAATGAGTAAATAAAGTAATATGTAAATCACCTCACTTATTTAGTTTGTGTGAGTAATACTCACCTTTAACATTTTAACATGAATGTGGTTGTTCTGGAATCTGAGGATATTAATCATCTTGACAATTATTTCACAAAAAATAGTATTTTTGTCTTTGTACTTCTGGTGACGGATTTTTGTCTTGTTTTTTATCTATGACCAAAGGCGACACATTGTTTGTGTATACATGTGGTTGATTATATAAGTGATGTTATGCAATAGTTGGAGAGCAAAATCTCATTAAATTCACGTCATTTCAAACGCAACCACAAATGGTTTGAGAGAGTCATGTTTTTTTGTCAACTCTAGCCTACGCAGTTAGAATATATTTGTGATTCTTTACTTTATTATGCATTTGTCATTGAAAAAAATAATGATAATGATATTGATGATGATGATGATATTGATGATGATAATGATGATGATGATAATGGTGTTGATGATAATGATGATGATGATAATGATGATAATGGTGTTGATAATTATTTTTTTATTATGATAGCAATGATTATTGATATTATTATTCATGATAATGTGAATTATGAAGATAGCCGAGGTTTTGGATGAAGTCATGATAATGATTCAAGCAGTCAACTAAACTTAAAATAACAATAAAAATGCAGATCCTGCCCATACGTACCAGCCCAAGTGTTACACTTTCACCTTTAACTCCAAAAGTAATTAGTTTTACGTAACAAGTTACAGCATAAGGCCCTGAAGGATTTACACAGGTGTCCTGAGATTCAGGCAAAAATAGCTGTTATGTTGTTTTTTCTATTTATTTTATAGTTTTCATAGTTTTTGTCACTAACCATGTTTTGTCATGACGCATTGAGTTTTTTTGTCATGATGCTCATGTACAAGTCATGTCTACATGCATGATGACGTCACAAAACAAAAATCTTACCATGTCGAACCTTATTATTAATTATCTATTATTAACTAAATGATAAAATAAACAAGCGCTATAGTATGTCTATAAACAATGATTCAAATTCTGTTTCGAATAAAAAAAACAAATATTGATGTCCAATGCATGCATTTGATAGATTATTTTTGATTGAGTTTAACAACAGCCAATTGTGACTGATCGACATTTTGTGGCACGTGTGGTAAAAAAAAGATATATATGACATTTCTATTGTTTGATACCGTAAAAACCCGGGTCGATGGCGGAGTTGATAGCGCGCCGGGATTTGGAATATCGTGACTCGAAGGGGGTACGGGTTCGAATCCCACACGGGGAGGTTATACCCTTCCATGAAATTTGTCACAATATCGTCAATTTTCCTTCATTGATGAGATATATGGAGAATATTCCAGCCTTGTGAAAGGGTAGGTGATTACTGGTTATAGACAAAGGTCCAGGAAAGCTAGATTAGGTATGCTGGACGCTGTAAAATGACCAAATTGTGTTGACATGGCGTTAAACACAATAAACGTTAAATAAATAAATAAGATACCGCATAAGTTTTCGTCATAGATCTTATGATTTCGAAGTCGTGAGTCAAACTCTTAGTCCCTGAGATTTTAATCCTTTTTTAATAGGCGGTTGCCGATCTATGCCCACTGGAATGTGTCCTGTAGTGCAATGCCTGAAAAATAAAGTGCATTCAAAAGTGGCAATACATTTTTAAAAAAAGACGCCGTTCAACCCCTAAACATTTGGCTTAATTGAAAAAAATCTTCATAATACAGAATTATAATTTAAGAAAGTTTTTCAACTTTTTAAGTAAGCCGATCTGACCTTCCTATAACCATTTCAAATTTTGGTGCCATTGTAACAATGAAGAAAATATTCCGCGACTTCATCGGCCTCCGCACAGAACATGTACACGTTTAAAGTGTAATTTTTAAAATGTTAAATTCTTTTTCATTTTTAATTAAACTGCAAATCAATTTAATTTATGCCTGATTTTTATCGATCTCCTAATAATTACATGTACAAAAGGAATTAAATATAAATGTGTAAAAAATAAAAGCCCCGGGGTAAAATGTTGTGCGAACTTCCTGGCCCCTTTGACATCCATTTACTCATGTTACTAAAAATAGCTTTTACCGTTAAGGTAAGCACACCTTGTTAATATCTCCTGTCATGTACCTGCCAATCAAACTGGACGTCGCTAGTCATGTAAACAAATTTGTGAGTGCAGCTTGCATGGTTTGTATGTTTGGACTTCGATGTATAGTTTTTTGTTCGTGAATTTAGTGATTGTTTTTTGCTGTACGAAGTGTGTTGGAGTTTTTCGTGTGTTTGGTTTTTCCATTGGATTTGCTTACAATTGTGAAGCACTGTAAAATAATGCTGTATTTCTGTTGATTTTTTTGGAAATTATTATTTACGTATTTACTCTGGATTTTTATTGTTATATAAACGAGGAGTGTATGGTTAGTATTTCCTTGATTTTATGTAATTATTTTAACTAAAACATTGTCCGTTTTACTATACATTAAATTATTGCTGCTGCAAAGATACATGTACATTGATTTTGCTTAGATAGATGGTTCTTATTCTAAGCTTTAGGGACATGGTATTTTACGTACTTGCATATTCATGAGCTGGGCCAAGGACCCCATGTAATATAGGGTCCTTAGCTGAGCGCATTATATATTTTATTAGCTTGTTCATTTCTATGTGTCCTTAATTATTTGATTCATTAACAATAATTAAAGTTCTACCAATTAGAAGCAAGATGCTGGTACATTAAAATATCGTAATTCATTTAGGTTTTGTTATTACAATTTCCATAATTAAGTGTGTCTAAGGAGGACGAGGGTCAATGAAAGCTAAGTTAGGTGAGCTGGCCTTTGTAAAACTATCTGAATTGTGTTGACACGATGCTTAGCTTATAAAAATAACAAACAATCCCACAACATGTGACCATAATGCATGAAGATTACAAAGTGTACATTGTGTTAAATGCCGAAATTAGTTAAGTTAATGCAATTATGTGGATAAAGCCTTCATTAATCACCGATTTATCAATTTATTGTAAGATATATAAGTGTCCAATTGTTCCTTTGATATATTCTGTAATAATTTATCATTTTGAGGTATATGGACATCATTAGTTTTATTTATGACATAATGTAATACCTCAATATTGACTTACAAGGACAAATGTAGAGATACCTGAAGGGATTGCAGTCCCTTGATTTAAAACTTTAAAAAAATCAAGGAAATGTATAACTGCTATGTGTGAGATTCGAACTTGTAACCCTTAGGGCCACTAGATTTGAAAACTCAGCATGCTATTTATCTTTTCTTTATTCAACTAAGTGTGAGCACAGTTTAGCTGTATAAGCTTGGAGCATGGCTCAATATTAAATCTAATGTAACAGGCCTATGCTTTAAAGCTGCTCATTAACTGGCTTCAACTTAAATATCATTTTTCTAAAACTTTCAAAATCGAATAAAAACATTTTTGAAGCTGCAAGGCAGTTTTCTCTTTTTTTGGTTGGGTTTAACGCCTTAGCAACACATTGTATAGGTTATGTCACAGTGGTCAGTCGACCTACTCACTGTTCTTGGAAATGCTAAATCTCTGCCAGATTAGCTGTTATCGATTTAGACATGATTTAGAATCAGTGTAGGGAGGGAGGGAGAATGGCTGTAGAATTTTTTTTCATGACCAAGCTTCACGAAAGTACTATGCCCTGCCCAGGAATCGAACCTACGACCCTTCAATCAGTAGACTTGTGCACTTACTGACTGTCTTGCTAGCCGGGCAGGCTGGCAGTTTTCTGATTTAGATGCAAATTGACTTACAACTGTAACAGTCGGTGACTTTATTTATGAAAATCTTCCTTGTTAGTAATTTATTGTCTAACATCACAATTACAGGCATTGACAGAAGTTGATTTTGATTTATCAGTGTTTTTCATCTGGTTTTTAGACAAGAAGCTTTAAGGTACAAAATAGCTGTATTTGACATTAATTTTGTTGAGAGAAATGGTAGTTAACTCTATGATGTACAACACATCTGTCACCAGGACTGTTTATGACCAAAAAAGGACAAAAATATGAATATATAATGTCATAATATCATATGTCATTTTATGTTATTGTTTAGTATGAAAATGTTAAAGAGGGTGAATTTGTAGTGTTTTATAAAAATGACAAATGGATTTTTTTTGTGCCTTTCAATCTGAAGGAATTTATAAGTGGAGTTTAGCTTAAGTAAAAATAAGGCATTTCATTTAGCTTCTGATATGAACTTTATTTGTTTTACCATTCAGTTTTATTCAGCTGTCATTGACACATACATTAAGCCCCCCTTATTTAAATACCCAATATTGGTTGATTATTACTGTACATAAATATATGGGTACCTATTTTTATGTATTGTGAGTACAGAAGTACTGTACATGGTGAGTATTCAAATCAGCAGGGTTAATGTATGCACCACTTACAGTTAAATATAATTTAACAATACCACATTATACAAAAATTTAAGTCTTTATTTATCCTGTCAAATACATGTAGGCCTTAACTTACTGTAATTTGCATGTCCAGGGGCGGACCTAGAAATATTTATGAAGGGAAGAGGTCCAATTTTTCCGCTGTGTCTAAAATTTGAAAATAATTCTAGGTTGACCAATTTTCAAATAAACTTAGTATCAGTAAATTTACTGTCAGTTGCTCATACATTAACCCTGCTGATTTAAATTATTGATTTTCGAGAGTGAGTACAGAAATACTGAAGTGAGTATTTAAATCAGTGGGGTTAATGTATGCGTCACTGGCAGTTCAATAGAAATCACCAATACATGCACATGTTTTAAGTAAATTACAACAAAATTAAAAAGAATTTAACAAATTCTGCGCAATAAATGGTGCTGAAAGGTGTGATTATCATTTCGAAAATTTAGGGGTCAAATGGACCCTTTTACCCTCTCTGGATCTGGATCTTGTATTTGTAGATATTTTATTCATAAAGGACAGAATATTTTGTAATATATGACTGAAAGTATACTCATTTTTATATGATATGATTTATTATTATGCAAATCGTTCTAAGTTCACCTCAGCCTTCATTGTTGAGTTTTGAAGGTTGTTGACTGAATCACCGAAACCTCTCATTTTTAAGAGAATTGTAGTTTTAAGCCCAGTTAAAGATACTTAGAATAACTTGAGACAAAATCTAACGATGCTTTTTATGAAAACAATGTCTCATGTTATTCTTAACAACCTTTTCAGACCGTCACTCTTTATGCAACTGTTGCCATTTTTTCTCTCGTTTTGGGAAATATCAATAAAAGAAACGATTGGGAAGGGTCTGTTGACACGATTTGGAAGGTCCGTTGACGTGATTGGGAAGGGTCTGGTTGTCACTAGGAATGGGTCCGTTTTCCGGACCCATTTTAAGAAGGAAAAAAAAACGCTGACTGTTGGTAATTTTATACAAATTTACAGGATGTTGTCGGGTCTTCTAAATGTGTATATGGCGGTTATGTGAACTGTCCTCCATAAAATTTGGCTCAGTGCAAAACTAGTCTAGTCCCTTATTTATTTAGACTAATTTTGCACTGACCTTTGGAAATATGAGTTACACTGCTCGAAAAAAAACCTATTTCTCTGGGGCGTACAATAAAGCAAAAGCCTCTGTCAAATAAATTTGATTATTATGCGTCAAGTGTAATAGGCCTTGAGTTGTAATCGTTTACGAATGTGCCGACAGAATGAAGGCCGTGATTAATATGCAAATAAAACATACGGATGTTGACCTTCCGTATAACATACGTCGTATAATATTGTATAATATTTATATATATTTTGTTGAACTATATAACTAATTGTCATTTGTATAATAAACTAGGTCACCGGTACATTATGTCACATGTGTTTTCATTATTTAGATAAAGGAGGGCTAGCTATACTTTATTTTACGATAAAATATGGTGCTGTTATATAATTTACCCCTATGTGTATTGAACTTTGCCAAAAATAGTGCAACACTTTATGAATGAAGTGTCTTCACATGGTATAACCATGGACCCTATATGAAGTAATTTGATCAATTTAAAATAATGTCAATCAAACGCCACACACAAATGCCTAATGACGTAATGTGTTCCCTTCTTCTGTTATGCTAATTTTCTATTTAACATTACATTCAACATTACAATTGAAAAAACTTTCCTTTCATTCTGCATTACAAGACTAAAGTGTATTAATATGCATAAATGTATTTTTTCTGCATGTTTTCTGTGTTTTAAATGTATTAATACACTTAAGCCTATATTTCTGCACTTGTACTGTTTTACATTTGTCGAAAAATCAACTTAAGAGTATCTTATGTGTACTAATTTATTTTTGCGTGATTGTGAAACAAGTTATTACAGCTAAGACTTATCACTTTTGTGTCTGCTTCCTTGTCCCCCAGTACTGAGCTTGTAGGATAAAGTTTCTTGCTCAAGGAAACAACCGGGTAGGTTTTGGATGGGATTCGAACCAATGTGGAGCTGGCTATCCTATGATTACCAGTCCAATGTTGTAACTCCTCGGCTATGCCCACTCCTTACTTGAGTATTATAATATGCTTCAAATGCAGAAAAAAGGCAGAAAAAATACAGACTGCCATTACCTCTGTCCTTAATACAAATAAACGCAAGGGTTGGAACATTGTCAGGACAAACACTACATCTGATGACAAATAAATTATTTCATTGTAGGAACACATATTAGACAATTCTTCATCAATGAACCATTCTCTGATTTTGTCCAAAACTCTGTTCTAAACTTCAGAAATTACGAAAATTCAATTTACAATTAAGGGAAGTTTTCTTGACTAAAAAAAACAGAACTATTTAGTGTTTTGCTTGTTTGTCGTTTGTATAGAACACAATTTGGTTTCTAGACGGAAGTAAATTGAATCTAGCAATTACATATAATTGCATATTGTTGTTTTTTTATTCCTCTCATGTTTTTGGACAAGGTCAGATACTCTCGGATTTAAACCCAATCTAAAACTATGCTCTCACACACTAACTCTTTTTGGATAGGACTACTTCACAGTGCAGGTCTCATTCAGCTGACCTGTGCTTTTATAATATTCATGACACAACAGTTGTGCTCAGCAACTTGTTTACATTGCCTATGGGGAGCAATTTGCAAAGATTAGCGCCCAATCACAGTCAGTGAATAACACCACCATCAAATTAAAGCTTGCAAAACTTGGTTTAAAAATAGAAATAAATATTATAAAATACTGATGTTGTTTTGAAGTGTTTTGTCCAGATGAAAGCTATGCATTTATTAGTTGACACATAGGTAATCTAAAAATGACCCCCTGTACAATGTTGGGAGATCCAATTACAGTGGTCTATAGTACATATCTGTTTATAGAGATTGAGTTCAAATACAAGCTATGGTTTTATCATCTTTGGTCTTAAGTGATAAGGGTCCTATGTAATTGGGGGTCTAAACCTTCAGAGTTCTAAAATTTTGATTTTGATGGTCCAATTAGACCGACTAAAAATGTCTGTACTACAAAAGGAATGATTCTAACAGTACAAATGTATTAGTTATTTAAGGGTTATTACACAAGTTTGAATTATTATCTGTTTTATTGGCTCTTAAAAGTGATTTATTCTTTTATGTTCTAGGGCAGTTGTATAATCAAATATCTTACGACATTGTTACAATAGAGGATAGAAAGATTCGTGACTAAACTATGTTGTAAGACCGTTAATAATACGGACCCCAGATGTTTATATGTACTTGTATATATTTAAACTTTATCATAAATTTTGGGAGTAATTTATTGACGTCTTTAATTGTTTAAGAATCATACAAAAATGATAACACTTATCTAGGGTTTAGTACAATACTATTGTATCTCCCATTGTAATATATATTATTTCCTTATATAGACATACAGCCAGTTTTCTTTCGACGTCTTGTTACCTGCTTGTTACTGTAACAATCAAGTGATATATAACATTTCTAGTTTGTAAATTTTGTTCATGAATATAACTCATTTAGGATAAACCACGTGTTTTTGAAAACTTTTAGGACGAAAATCAAGGGTTGCCTGCAAGACTGTAGTAACTCGCTCTTTTTATGCAATGCACTTACTACAGTCTTGCAGGCAACCCTCAAAATGCTTAAGTGAAGAAGAAATTTTTTCTATACTAGGACGAAAAAGAAACGCCGGGTAACCTATAATGATTGTTTTAAGGGATAAATTGTATTATTGGATTATTATATTTATTTTTGTATGAAATGTCATCTGTATGGAACCAGCTGTTGAAGTTTCAATCGATTTCCGATGCTGATTATGTGAAAAAATACCCCCTTTTAACGATGACCCTTCTTGTTTTGCGAAACACGGCCGGACATGTGTTGCATATTTTATGTACCCGGCGTTTCTTTTTCGTCCTAGTATATATTAAAATCATTCTGCTCTTAATTAAGTTATTGATTTCATGGACTGTGTAGGCAGGCTATCGGTAGGGCAATGCTTTGTCCATTGGTCATTGCTCTTAAAGGGCCTATAATGAGTCTGTCAATGCCTAGTCCATCAGTCGGTCATTGCTTCTAAAATTAGTCATTAAAAAAAGAAAATACAATGATTTAACCTCTAATGATCTTTCAACATATTATTATAGATAATATTTTTTTTTGAATAATTACTATAATAATGTTTTAACTTTTTCTTTAGGTATTACATGTATATTTTGATAGATATTTTAGAAAAAAAAGCGAAGTTAAATCACTCTGTAAACAAACCAGATATATGTGTTTTTGATCATCTGTACTATTTATCTTAGATAATAATTTCTTTTTATTTTTTCCCTCTTAGAGATAAGCTGTAGATAAAACTGTACAGAACATATAAAACAAAGGATTTAAGTATTTGTCATTATTTGTTTTACGTGTTGCAATTTGCAATTCATGTTTGATTATAGATTATCAAGAAAGTGTTTTCTTTTATATGTGAACCGTAGTGTTATTTAAAAAAAACGTTCAGTGAAAATATCAAGTCTTTAAAATGATGTTAACTAAGACTTTAATCATAGACGGATCTAGCTGGGGGTCAGAGGGGTCCGGACCCCCTCCCCCTGAAATTTCCAAACTATACCCGTCTATGAGTTTATTTTTTTAAGTGTAAGCCCCTGAAAATCAACTTAAATTAGATTTGGATACTTATTGTTAAATTTTATTCACTGTCAGTGAGGAATACATTAACCCTGTTGATTTAAATACTTACTACAGCTTGTCTATACTTGCAATCAATACAAACAGGTATCTGGCTTTATGTTAAGGAATTATCTAGCAAATATTGAGTATTTAAATCAGCTACATTATTGTATGCTTCACTGACGGTTTTATAAAGTTCATCTTTAGCTAAGTTTCTTTTCTTATATTTATTAAGCATTGATACTGAAAGTGAGCGTTTCTTATTAAATTTGAAAGAATTTATATGCTCGTTACTGTGATTGCTCTTGCAAAGGTCTAGGACAAAATTTGTGGGTTTAGCGCAAAAGGGTCGTAACTTACTAGCTCTTTTCTTATATTGACATACAACCGTTTTGCGCTAAACCCGCAAAATGAAATTTGGAGAAAAAATGATCATGCATACTGCACAGAATTATTATACAATTAAAACTTATTCATTTAACTGAGTTGATTCATATATTGATAAACTAATAAATGCTGATTTTGGAATTTGCTCAAATGACTCTTTGGCCACTACAAGTTGATCTTGTATTCTACGGATTTTTTTGGAAAAAAAATGGGCAAGCGAGCGAAGAAAAAAAAAGAGTAAAATCTTAATTCAGGTGCTTTATATAGCAGTTTGACCAAATTTTTATGAGTGAGCGAGGAAATAAAAATATTTCTTTTGTAAAAACCGTCAAAATTAAGGTGCGAGCGAATCCATAGAACATATGATCAACTTGTTGAGGCCTTTTATTCTTTTTGTAGGTTTGGGTTAATATGTTTAATTCTTAAAAGCAGGATTTTTGCCCAAGGACATTTTGAGGACAATGTACTTGCATGTTTGAGAGTTCATAAATTTAATGTATGTTTTCAGATTTTGGTGAAAGTGGAAGAAACTCAAAACGTGGAAAAAAAGACAAAATTTATTTAGTCAAGTGTTGGAATTATTAATGACATCAGTGAATGTTCCTGTATTAAGAAAAAAAACGTCTCACTTAAAGTGACTTGTGATTATGTGAATCAGGAATATATATAATGATATGCTATTGTAGTCGGTCAAATTAGAGAAATGGCCTTGACCGTTTAAGGTAAAATATTATTATTTACTTCTTTAAAGTTAAATGCCAAAGCAACACATTTTATAGATTACATCCTTGCAGACAGTCAATCTACTCACCGTTCCTCAGAAAGCTAAATCTCTGGATTTAGCTGTTAATCATTCACTAGGCTCATACTTCAATTAGTGACTGACAACTGCCCTACATGATTTACAATCGGTGGTAGGAGGAAAAATTGCTGTAGAAATTATTTCATTATTAAGCTCCACGAAAGTATGCCCCGCCCGGGAATCCAACCCACGACCCTTCAATCAGTAGACTTGTGTGCTACCAACTGAGCTAGCTGGGCGGCTTCCGCTGCTTAACTATAGAACGTGTCCAGGAGGCTTAAAATGGGATGTAAAGCACCTAGCACTGCATTACATTTTCTGCATGGTTTTATTTCTATATTGGACAAGCTGAATCCTGTTTCATCTAGATATATTTACATGCTTGTGAAAGGTAATATTTCTTATAGGTAGATTGACCAATCGGAAAAATATCTTTGACATTATAAACCAGTGATCAATTGTTTGATAGAATTTCATATTGGAAATCAACATGGAAACTCGTATATTTGTCTTTTGAAGTATGGATACATCTTAGAGGTTTAGCGGAAAACAGTTGTAACTCAATATAAAAAAGACTGAGTTACAACTGTTTTGCGCTAAACCTGTGATCTGTTGACTGATTAATGATGGGAACAGTTAAATCTTAACCAATAAATAGTCCCTCATCGGTGCTCATCAAATTTTTGAATTTCGGACATGTAAACTTTATAATTGACGATATCTGAATGTGCCTGTTTTGTTAATTTCAGTATCGCAAATATTTGACGCGTCTTGTCACATCTGCATAGGCAGATCTAGCGGGGGGGGGGGGGGGGGGGGGGTTCAGGGGGATCCGGATCCCCCCTAGAACTTCCAAATTGTACCTGTCCATTTGTGTATTTCTTGACTGTAAGTCATTTTTAAGTAGCATAAAGAATTTTTTTCTCAGAGCATAACATAGATTTAAGTTTTATGTAGTTTTTATTATTAATATGTTGCATTATTCTGCAAAATGTGTATTATGTGGTTGTGGTTCGAAAGTTTGGACCCTCCCTAGACAAAGTTTGGACCCCCCCTAGACAAAGTTCGGACCCCCCCCCCCCCCCCCCCCTAGAAAAAATCCTGGATCCACCCCAGCATCTGGGTCATTAGGAAGTATGCATGTATAAATTAATTAATAAATGTCGTATTATTGTCTAGGATATCATACTTGAAGGATTTGTTTCATCTTTCAGTTTGAATAATGGAATGTTTATTCAGTGAAAAGTGACATGGAAATGAAGGGGAAGGTTAAAGGTGTTACTGACAACATTGGGTGATAAAATTTATGAATAGTTTTACTTGGATTTAAATAAATAGAAAATTAAAGTGATGGATATTGAACTCACGCCTGGAGGTATGTGCTTTGATTTATTATTTTATTGTATGTATATTGTTTCAACAGAACAGAACACTTGTTACCCCGTTTACTTAAGGTAGAATCCCCCCTTGTGTAAATTGAGCGCAAATAATTGCAGAAAATTTCTCGGAAAACTTGTATAATATACAAATATATTATTTAATTGTACATTGTATTAAATGTATATTTAATAAATAAAGGTCTAGTATAAGAATGATTACTAATTTAGAAAGTCCTATGGCAAGCGATTTTGCAGTAGGTCATTTATGATCCATGGTCTGCAGTCTTAGAGTTCATACATTTACTTTACGCTTGAAATAAATGTACCAGGTAGTTATAATATTTTTATCTATCAAACCTGTAAAAATTATATACTTCCAAATTTGTATAATTGACTATTCAAAGTCATTTATTATCTTATTGTATGTATATTACCAGACCTTTTTTCTTTTAAAGCAGGGGCCGTTTACAGGCGCCTTCCCTCTTGAAATTTCTTTAAAGATTATGCAGTTTTCCCCAAATTTGGTGTTTACCCTGGACTTTATGTTCCCCAAGTTATGAAATGTGCTATATAATAAAGGCGTCAGGCCCCTTTCCCAAATACTGAAAAAATGCCCTGATATTACCACATTCATTAACATTTGTAAACTTCTTAAGGTGGAATTCTAAAGTAATGAAAATCAAGAAAAAAGTTTTCCCCTTATTTCATTTATGACACTATTTCCCACTCTAAAAAGGGCCTTGTCATGTTTCCCTTAAAGGTACTCATTCACAGAGTTCAACTTAAATGTCAACTTTTTCTAAAACTATCAAAATTGTATGGACATATTTTTGGAAGAAGGGAAATAGTGTTCTGATAATGACAGTTTTAGTGCAAATTGACATACAACTACAAAATTAATGAAGGTGTTTCATGTAGTAAAAATCTACCCATATACTATGTCACTGTATAGACACTTTTAGTGCATTTTTGTGACTTTTATTGTATATTTCTTGCTACATATAGGTCAGTTTGCCTTGAAATTATAATAAAAATTATTTTTTGACACAATTACAGACACTAAATGATATTTTGAAATTACAGAAAAAAATAACCAAATCTGTGAACTTAAGTACCTTTAACAGTGAAAATAAACGCTGTAAGCCTAATTATCTTCCCTGTGGGCCTACGTATGAAAGTACCATTTTGATGTACATGTCTGCTTGTACTTAGATAATTTCATGACCTTCAAATGTGAATTAAACTGTATGTAATAGTTTATGTATAATTTTATGACAGTGAAAGTATACTTAATTCATTTGTTATTCGCAGACAAATTAGAATAATTTTATGT
Organism: Mactra quadrangularis; assembly: GCA_025267735.1. NCBI lineage: Eukaryota > Metazoa > Mollusca > Bivalvia > Venerida > Mactridae > Mactra > Mactra quadrangularis. The sequence goes on along the minus strand of CM046300.1, from coordinate 50,987,909 downwards.
TATTGTATGCAAATTTAAATTTTGCTGCATTGTGTCTAATGGTTTTAAGGTCAGAAATAATGTTTCTGAAGTGCATGCAATTATCTTGAACTTTGAGTGATTTTTTATGTACAAACTTAATTTATTTTACCTGCTTTGCTTTTTATAGCATAAATTAAAGCAATGTGTTTCATTGAATGTAGCCCCAGCCGTGGCGTAGTGGTTATCATGTCTGACTTCAAATCTGGAGATTGTGGGTTCAAGTCTGGTCGCAGAAGGGCATACCCTATACATGAGTTGGCGGCCTCGTGGTAGGGTAAGTTAGTACCGGTGATAGAAAAGTGTCCAGGAAGAGCTGGCCGTCGTATAATTATGACCTAAATGTGTGTTACATATGACATTAAATAAAAATTAAAAAATCATTCACTATGAATAAAAAGTATTGTTAAGTCTTCAATGATGAGTACAGAAGCACTGTAGTGAATATTTAAATCAGTGGGGTTAATATATGCGCCAAGTAATTACAGTTAAATTTTATTCGACTGTCAGTGGTGCATACATTACTACCCTGCTGATTTAAATAGATCATAAGTACACAAGTACTGTATAAATGAGTATTTAAATCAGTGGATTTAATGAATGCACATACGTCACAGGCTGTTGAATAAAATTCATCGATACACATGGGCGGATCCAGCAGGGGGGGGGGTCAGGGGGGTCTGGACCCCCCCTAGAATTTGGAAGATGTACATGTCCATTTGTGTATTTCTTGCTTGTAAGAGTACTTTTAAGTAGTATGAAGCAATTTTTCTCGGTGCTTAACATAGATTTAACAGTTATGTAGATTTTATTATCAATATGTTGCATTTTTTTTGCAAATGTGGTTGTCGTTCGAGGTTCGCCCCCCCCCCCCCCCCTAGAAAAAGTTCGGACCCCCCTAAAAAAGTTCGGACCCCCCTAGAAAAAAATCCTGGATTTGCCCATGAATGCATGTACAAAGTTGACATATGCTTCAGGGGCCAGTATTATCAAGTGTCTTACGACTGATTTTGGTTGTTATACCTTCAAAATTGTTATGTTAAATTGTTGTTCGATTTTTTATAATAATACTGCCCAGGCTGTTTATTCTTAATTATGGATTGTTTTAATTCATTATGAAGGCCCTCAAGGGTCAGATTTCTTACAATTCATTGTCCATCAAATGTTTTGATGTTTACATTATGAGTTTTTCAACCTCTTTTGTTTTATTTGGTTATTAATCAATTTGAGATAGTTTGACCTTTAAGTACTGAACTTGGCATTTATTATATTTGTTATATATATATGTAAATAGTGTAAAATTTTGTACCGGTATCAGTTATCCTCCTATATGCTTCACCTAACAAATGAATCTCAACTTCGTATATTTTATATTTGGTTTAAATAATAAACTTAAGTGCATGGTTTTCAAAGTTAGCTGAGTTTAGCAAACAATATGCAGGGAGGGCAATTTCAACCTTGTTTGTCAATACATGTATGTTACTACAGAATGTTTATGTCGACAAAGTGGCTATAAAACATGGCTCATTCCATTAAAACCCAATATTTGGCACTGGAACTGTTTTTTGTTTTCAAAATATATGACCCTAGTAAGATGTGTGCTAGTTTGTCCGTATTTACTACTTACAAGGATTGTTTTATAAACAAAACTTTGACCATGCTATGATTGTTAAAACTACCATTGATTTTTTTTCCAATATAAATATACATGTTTTACAAAAAAGAAAATGCCTGGAATTGATATCATTTCTAAACAAGAAGTATTTTCATACAATGGAATTTCAGTACCATTGAAGATGTATGAATATTGTCTCTTTGATTGATAGAACAAATATTGTCTTTACTTTGTTATTCTAAAAGTCTGCTACAGTACATTTAGCATAGAAATGCTTTGTACATACATCGAGGGTTGCCCGCAAGACTGTTGTAACTTGCTTTTTAATGCAATGCACTTACTACAGTCTTGCTGGCAACCCTTGACATATACATGTTGGGATATAAGCAAGACGAACAAACAATACTTTCTTAAGAAATATGGGTTGACATTTTGTTGTTGTTTTAAAGTATTGATTATGCTGAATTATTATAACTAATTTATGTATGTAGAATTCTGACAGTGATAATGATGATAATAAAAATAATGATAATAATAATAATAACGACTTTATTTAAAGTGGATAACATATTTGGCTAAAACCAACTTTCAATATGGTCCACACATAATGATGATGATGATGATGATGATGCTGATGTTGATGTTGATGATGTTGTTGTTGGTGGTGGTAGTGATGATGACAATGATGACAATGATGATGATGACAATGACGATGATGATGATGACGACGATGACAATGATGGTGATGATGATGATGATAATAAGAATAATGATTATAATTATTATTTGATTATGAAGATGATTACATTATAATTATGATAATGATGATGATGTTAATAATGATGGTAATGATTATATTGATAATGATGATAATACTGATAATGTTGATGAAAATAATAATGATGATGAAAATAATAATGATGATGATAATGATGATGATGGAGGCTGCACTTTTGGATAAATCCAATCTTTCATGTGGTCCTCTGGTAAATAAGTCAATAGAGTATAGAATATACTTTGTACTTTTTAGTATAACAAGATTTAGTAATTACTCAAAGAAATCCTATAATCTGTTACAAAATCATGCCATGTCTTATAATAACCTTGTAACTTGTGATGCTGATTTTGATGATGACAATATGTATTTTATCTATGATCGTAAAGTCATTAAGTCAAGTAGTATATATATTAACTATAATATCATAATTACCTGTTAATATTGTGATATTGTGACATGTGACTTTCTAACGGAACGATACATGTGATCTCTCTCCTATATATAGATCTCTAGGCTTAATGGTGTAGTCTTTGCTGTTTTTAAAGCCATAGAGAATTTATCTGGTTGGATGCGCATCGGAACTTGTGTGTCCAAGTGGTTATGTGGTTGGACTTGGTGATCATTTAAGAGCTAAGGTTTGGTTGGTTGGAATCTTTTCAAAAACTCACCTTGTTGATCCATCTAGCAAGCAACTTTTCATTGATGCAAAATACAGATGAGAGCCATTATGACCATTAATTGTTTGCCTTATTATGCTAATAACTGTAATTTTTATGCTGTTTGTGAAAATTGGTTAATTTGATCAGTGTTGACCTTAGCCAGGCATCTAGAACTTTGTAAGTGCAGCAGTTGCTGACTTGTAAATTTCAATTTAAGTAAAGTAACCCAAACAAATCCTTCAATCCTTAGGAATAAAATCTGCAGCATGCAGTTCTGTCATTATATGAATAGAAATTCTAACACATTGACGGCTACAGAAAAGGCTAGTAATTTTGAACTCCATACATGCTCCTGAAAGCCATTCTTTGTGCAGATAAGTGTATTATGAAAGGCCTCTGTCACGGCACTTACCTGTTCACATTATGGGTAGAAGGATATGTAAGCGCCCGGCTAGCTCAGTCGGGAGAGCACTTGCCCTGTAAGCGAGAGGTCCTGGGTTCGAGTCCCGGTCAGGCTGCATATTTTTCTTACCCTGTGACATTTGGCGCCCGACGTGGGACCGTGACAATTACTTGGTCAGTTGAGAAACGCTTGTAAAAAATAAATGCTCCTTAAACGGCCTGGAATTCTGAAATTCGAGACGAATTTCCAGTTCGTGGGGGAGTATGTCACGGCACTTACCTGTTCACATTATGGGTAGAAGGATATGTAAGCGCCCGGCTAGCTTAGTCGGGAGAGCACTCGCCCTGTAAGCGAGAGGTCCTGGGTTCGAGTCCCGGTCAGGCTGCATATTTTTCTTACCCTGTGACACCTCTATAGCTTCTGGTTATCATATGAGTCAAGGTCAAAGGTCTTTTCATTTAAATTAACAAAATCAATCCTTTGTAACCCAATCAAATTCAGTGCAACAAGGCTTTGTTTTCTAGTACCTAGTAATGTTTGAGAGAATACTTCTGGAAATCTAGTCAGGTGAGTTGACTGCCACAAAAATGGCAAAAATGTTGATATATGGTGAAAAAAAATCTACATAAAGAAATGGCTGGTAAACAATGTATGATGAATGAAATATAACATGTCTCAATACATGTATCAAAATGTCCAGTATGACATGTGTTGTACAATCATATGTTCTTAATGTATTAACCATGTACTCAAAATATTGTTTGTCTACAATATGTCACAACAGTGGACAATAAGTGACCATACAAGTACTGGATGACCTTTACAGTAAGGTTGATGACCATTGTCTTGTTTATTTTGTCATTATTACAACTCATTTAACAGCTATCTCTGAATGGGAGGTGTGTTCATTCATAACAGGGGAGGTAATTAAGAGTATGTTTATGTAGTTTATGCACTTATTATGGATTACCTCCCTTGTGTAATTTTTTTTGATTTTCAGTTGTGCTCACAGAAATTTTCAGAAGTTGATGTACCAATCATTTATATAAAAGGATGCATATAACAATATAATTAAATACTGTAAAGGATAAAAAAGCTGTATTCATATTAATATGCCAAAAAAAGAGGGACAGATTTTTCATGACTTTGAATTATGTGTATCAAAGAATTCTACCATCAAATTGCTTTCAAAATATTTCTTAAAATTAGTTCCACTGGAATGAAGAATGATGCTATGAATCTATGCAGATACTTCTAAATATTGATTTTCACATTGTCTTTCAAAATTTTGGTATGTACATGTATTATTTGTGGCACTTTAATGACCTTCTCTTCCAAATCTGTCAATACCTTCAAAAATTGTTGATATCTAAGGAAATACAAAACTGAAACTAAATGATTGCAAAAAACAAAGATAGATAGATAGATACTTTATTTATTTGATTTGTGCGTAAGCACATTATCATATTACATAATTTAGAACAGAACAGAACAGAACAGATGTTTTTATTGAAGATTTGTACAACAAAGGTACATGGTCTTACAAAACATTTAAGTACAGAACAGAACAGAACAGAACAGAACAGAACAGAACAGAACAGAACAGAACAGAACAGAACAGAACAGAACAGAACATACACTTTATTTATACACAAATATAATACAGATCAATGATTATACATTAGATTTACTAAACAAACTTTTTGCAACTTTGCGCAAAACAAACAAAACTTTGACTGTATTACAATTAATGAATTAAATTTTATTTTTAGAACTTTAATACTTTAATGTGTGAAAAACTAACAACTTCTCTATAATATGTGGCATTAAAGATAAAAACAAACTTACCCAAATTCATGTATATAAAATTATTATAATTTATGTAATAATAAGTATGTATTTTTATAATTTATGACCATTATATTATGTTTATTTTTAGCTTTTTTTATGGATTATTTGTAGGTCACCAAATAACAAACAAAGGACAAACCAAGGGTTTAAATCACTTTATATGAAAGTATTTTCAACTTAGTATGGAAAAGTATATAATATTATGTTAAATTTGTCGCAACTTGTCTCAGCCATATAAAGTGTTGTAAGATTATTAATTGTTATGTCATACGAATGTCACGATTTACTATTTAGTCTTTTTAGTGAAAGTATTTTCATCGTACAGTCTCACTGTGTGACGAAAAATATTTTTTTGGAATGTAAATTTCATAGTTTTGAGGTCTATTGTGCGAATATTACTATTATTTTTGTGTAAGAAATGTCCACAATTTTACTATTTCATTATTACAATTTGGACTAAATTTGTGATATTTTTTTAGTGGATTTGTTTCAGAAAGTGATTTTTGAAGGTAATTAAACATTTAATTTTTAATAGCAAATTTTATTTTTAGTGTTCATTATTTGTTTAGTTTGAATTATTCTGTTAAGGATTAACTTAAATTAAAATTATGTATACTTTATTTTTTTATATATATATATATATATGTAGGATCTATTTATCTAGATGTTTTGGATTCCCTTGTTTTACTGTGTCGACAATTCTGTTTTTGCCTTATTATGATGAATTTTTATTTTAAGTAAATCCAGCAGTATATTCAATATCACTTAAACTTCTTTGCTTGTTTTGGCTGTGTGCAAGGTCAGTGTTCTTTCACTGTTGCTGTTCTTGATATGTCTTCACTCTCAATTTTTTCAATGTTAATTTATCATTGCTTATTTATATCATAAGACAAATATTCACCCTGGTAATTTTTCAAGAAAAGTAAATCCCTTGCGAATATTTAAGTACGGGGTACAATGACCTTGTAGTACATGTAAGATGACTTTAGCTACTCACTGTAACCTGTTAAATAAAGGTAGAATTCTCTGCACAAATGTTTTGTACACAACCCAGTTTATCACTCATAGGATCAAATGGAATTTTTCTGGAAAAGAAGAGCAGATATTATTTTAGGTGCTATTTGATGACATATTTAATGATTTGTCTGAAGAAGAATTGATGAAAAATATTTTCTGTTTATTGTATCAGTTGTTGTTGTAGATTATGTGACTATAGTCTCTGGTATTCTTTATTCTAGCCGCCTGGCTAGCTCAGTCGGTTGCCTGCAAGTCTACTGATTGAGGGGTCGTGGGTTAGATTCCCGGGCAGGGCATACTTTCGTGGAGCTTGGTCATGAAATTATTTCTATGGCCATTTTCCCTCCTCCCAATGATTTTTAGCCGGATTTTTCAACGAAAAAATTCGGCTAATAGTTTGGCGAACACGGGCGGGCGGGAGGGCGGGAGGGCGGGCGGGTGGGCGGGAGGGCGGGAGGGCGGGAGGGCGGGGCGGGTGGGCGGGTGGGTGGGTGGTCGTACGGGCGTCCGTGTCGTTAACAATTGCGTTAAAGTTTTTATTGTACCATGTATTTCTGCCATTTAAAGTCAGATCTCTACGAAACTTTATACAATGATAACATACCATGTGATGAACAGAATTAGACAGTAACCGCAACTCTACCTTGCTTAATTATGGATTATTGCCCTTTGTAATTTCGGGTGTCTGGTGTCGTTAACAATTGCGTAAAAGTTTTTAATTTAGCATATATTTCTGCCATTTATTGTCAGATTTTTATGAAACTTCATACAATGATAACATACCATGTGATGAACAGATTAAGACAGTTACCAGAACTCTACCTGGCTTAAAAATGGATTATTTCCCTTTGTTTTTTTTTGCGTTAAAGTTTTCAAATTGTTGGATATCTCTGCCATTTATGGTTAGATGTTTATGAAATTTCATACAATGATTACATACCATCTGTTGCAAAGAATTAGACAGTAACCACAACTCTACCTGGCTTAATTATGGATTATTTCCCTTTGTAATTTTGCATTCAATTTCAAATTGTTTGATATCTCTGCCATTTCTGGTTAGATGTTTACAAAATTTCATACAATGATTACATACCATCTGTTGAAAAGAATTAGACAGTAATGGCAACTCTACCTGACTTAATAATGGATTATTTCCCTTTGTTTTTTGCGTTAAATTTTTCAAATTGTTGGATATATCTGCTGTTTATGGTTAGATGTTTATGAAATTTCATACAATGATTACATACCATCTGTTGAAAAGAATTAGACAGTAACAGCAACTCCACCTGGCTTAATAATGGATTATTTCCCTTTGTTTTTTGCGTTAAATTTTTCAAATTGTTGGATATCTCTGTTATTTATGGTTTGATGTTTACGAAGTTTCTTACAATGATTACATATCATCTGTTGAAAAGAATTAGAGAGTAACCGCAACTCTACCTGGCTTAATAATGGATTATTTCCCTTTGTTATTTTTGTGTTAAAGTTTTCAAATTGTTGGATAGCTCTGCCATTTATGGTTAGATGTTTATGAAATTTCATACATTGATTGCAAATGATCTGTTGAAAAGAATTAGACAGTAACAACAACTCTACCTGGCTTAAAAATGGATTATTTCCCTTAGTATTTTTTATGTTCAAGTTTTCAGTATGTTGGATCTCTCCAATAGCAAGTATTCTGGCATTTTCCAGTCATATTTTCCCACCATTTTGTTTCAACAATTTCACCATTTGCCATACAAGGTTTTTTTTTTAACAAAATTCTCTCGCCAATTTCATATCATTAGCTTTGCATTATTTTCAATTATAGTTTTCATGTCTTATGCCATCTTAGTCAAATACCAACAAAATACTCAGAAAAGATACAATAGGACATATATATAGTTGATGAAACTCTTTATTCCTTTAAGATTAATTATTGCCCTTTGTATTCCTTCTAATAAGCAATATATCAAATGACTTTCTTTTGTAACAACGTAAACTTGTTCTCAATGTTCCCATATGCAGAAAAATCCGGCTTTAATGTGGCTCCCACATTATCTTTCTTGTTAATTTGTAGGGCAGTTGTCAGTCACTGACGAAAGTATGTGCATAGTAGTTGGTTAACAGCTAAATCCAGAGAATTAGCCTTTCCAGGAGGAGTGAGTACGCTGACTGACTGCTGTTATATGACCTATACAACGTGTTGCTATGGCGTTAAACCCAACAAAAACAAACAAACAAACAAATTCTTCATTCTAAACACCTCTCTGGTCTTGGTAGCATTTGGCAATTCCTTGGCCATTTACTAGGAATAACCTCAGACATATTTAGTCGCCATTTTGGAACTACATTTGCGTCACATGCCCAAACAAAATACTCCAACTGGTGTTGAAGTAAACAAATTCATGATTGTTTAATTGATGTTAAATGTCTTGTTTTTTGTCCATTAATTTGACATGCAGGATTAAATGATATCCACTGTACAATTTATAGTCACATTTACATATATTGCATAAGAAATGTATTTACATAACCTTAATGCGTGTATGACAAGAACTATTTGGCATAACTGTTACATGCTTCAACTATGCTTTGCCTCGTGTATGTAGTAAAAGCCCTGGGTTATTGTTGGACCCTACAAAACCTTTTGAGATTATTCAATTAATGAGTGGTGGAGGTGTTCCAAATGGTCTAGGGTGCAAACCTCACGGCCAGGGACACTGCTGATTTTCTCGGACAAGAAATTTACTTTAGTTTGCTTTGTTTTATCCAGGTAGATACAAACACCCTGTGGTAGTGATGATAGCTATTATCTTTTCATAATGTCACTAGGAGCCCTTCTATATTTACCCTATTACCATTTGGAATCCGTATTCATATTTTTAGCCTTTAAAAGCCATTAGCCAATGACAGTGGCCTGATGGCCATGAGACTATACAATAGAATCCTTCTTCAAATGTAACAGGCCTAATCCAGAACCCTTATATTTATGGGTTTTTCCATCTGTGCTCAGGCTGTACAAAAATAGTTTTTTTACATATATAAACTGAAAAGCATCAAATACAGACTAAATCATACTGTAGTTCTTTGTATGCATATATTCATTAAAACGATGAAAGTTTGTTTGTACCGCTGGGAATAACTCAATTATTTAAATTCCTGATATAATCTGTTGTTGAATGCATTTTTGAACAGAACAAATCATATAAAATTGTTGTCCTTCACCATGAATTTTTGCTGTGTTTGCATTTAATAGTAGTATGCAATTAACCCAACCATGGTATACGGTATTCATTTATTAATTTTTAATTGAACTAATTGATTAAATATTCATCATTAAATTGACATGCCTCAATTTCCTAGATTTTATTTTTCTTGGAAACGGTGAAATTTGATTGGGTATTAAATATTGATGTTAAATTTGAAGTTTTGAATATTGCACAACATTTTCATAGCTTGTAAGGACAAATCAATATTCACATGTACGCTTGTACAGTCATAGTTGAGGCAGGCTCAATTTAGCCTGTACAGATTGACCACAAATGGGAAAATACAAGTTATCAGGTTCAACTATCAGGATTTATCAATTAAATACAAAGGGAGATAACTGCCTGTAGCATCTCAGATTGAAAATATGTGTCTGATGATGCAGTCTGTAAAATCAATCACAAATAGAAAGCAATTTTGAATTTTATGATAAATGTTTACAAAACGTGATTTTTTCACAGTTAATATTATACTTATCAATCGGTATGGAGTTATTAAAGAACATAAATTGTCAAAAACTTGTGAATGTTCATATTACCTCCCTTTTACTAGGAATGAGAAGATATTGTGGTATATCGATACAATATTGATACATTGGGTCATGATACATATAGTGGCCCAGCAGGATATATCGCGATACGACCCTGACATTCATATTTGGGAAAGTCAATGTATTTTCAACATTCAACAGGTTTGCCGTATTTGTTTAAGAAATATAATTGTAGTGTCTGTTTGTAAAACGGGTGTGGTACAACTCAATCCGTGGAAAACTCAACCGGTGGACGTTTCAATCCTAAGTTTGGACAACTCGACCTGCAGGTAGTGACAAATCAACCCATGGACAACCCTTGATCATTAATAAAAGAATGTGTCTGAATGTTTTTAATTTTTCCAATAACTACCTGTATTGTATTATATTGTAGATGATCATATCCTCTCCTTTCGTATCTACATGTATCGTATTGCGTGGTGACCGTGTCGTCTCATCCCTATTGAATACACAGAGTCAACATTAAAATTATTCATGTTTTGACAGTTGAGAAAAAACGAACTATTCTACATATTTTTGTATCAGGGGTAGTCTCCCTTTACAAATTTACCAACCATTGTAAGTTAGATTTCTAGAGATTATTTATTCTGTCATATTACATGAAAATCTAATCAAATAATAGAAAGTGAATGAAAATTCTTTATTATTTTTATCATTTTTTTATGCCTATAGGGAATATCTGGTATGATGTATTTTCTGGTTATTTGTGCTACATGATTTATGATTACATGTCATGTCAGCTTTAATATTTTATATTTTTATTAGAAATTTGCCTGCGTTGGAACTATTAATTTGTATAGTCTGTTTTTCTCAACTGTCAAAGCTTGAAATAAGTTCATGGTTGCTTAATGCTATATGTTTGGGATGGAGCAGTCAACATGGTTTTCTTTAAATGATAAATATGACATGTGCAGCCATTGTGAAATTATTCATGTTGTGACAGTTGTGAAAAATTTGAATAATCCATCAAATAGTTTTAAGCTTGAAATAGTTTTAAATAACCCTAACAATGCTGTCCCAGAGCCAAATGTGAAAATCCTTTACCACCAGCAAAGAGCCAGGTCAGCTGACACAACACATGCCGGCTGACCAGACTCTTTGCTGTTGGCTGCTCATGGTCCAATTTTTATCCTGATATCCCTAGAATGACAATGGATTAAAATTGAAGACAGACTTAATTCCATTGTGGAAATTTAGAATTGAGAGGGTTTTAATAATGTTCAAAAACGGTTATTATACTACAAGTTTCTTTTGTGCAGGATTGTCAAAATTCATGGTCTTAAAAGTGAAATGGTCTCGATATATGGACCTATTTTCTTAAATAAGGATTTGAGGCTTAAAAATCATCAAAAATTGAATGATTTAAACCAACTACTTAAAGCACATACTTTAGTCAGTGAATGACAACTGCCCTACATAATTAAGAATCATTGGTATGAGGGAGAAGAGTGTATTAAATGCATGTTTAATGCGTATTAAACACAGGGGTATTTGCTCACATTAAACACGCATTTATTACACTTTTTTGAAAAAATCCACATTTTAACAGTATTTCGGCATTTATAAATAATTTATGTTTCTAACGTATGGATAAAACAGCAATAAACTGTTAGATGACCAAAAGAAGTTTGTACTGGAATGTTATCATTGTAAATTTTTCTTTGTTTAAAAAGATGGAGAAAAAATGTTAAATTTTGTAAAACATAATGTTCAATATATTTAAACATAGTCGTTTTGAAGAGGAAGAGAAGTTAGGACAGCAATAGTCAGTGGCTATCCTGGAACAGGTATCTAAATTATGGTGGAACCTGTGTTAACGACCATCTGATCAGAGTGACCACCTGCCGACAACGACCACTTTTGATTCCCCCCAATCAAATTTACTCTAAAATGACACTGTGCATAGCAACCAACTGTTCACAACGACCAACGACCACCAATTTAGTCCCTTTGAATGTAAATAACCTGACCTGGACAGGGACCACGCGAATTTGAAAATTTGATAAATTTCCACTCCTATCTGTTTGATTGACCATCGATTTACAGCAACTAGTGGGTTATTGCAGTAGTTGATTGATACGTATATGTATATGCATTTTCCTTCCACATTTTACATGTAATTCATGGTAATTAATCAATGTATCAATGTATCTGAAATGTTCAATTAGCCACTTATAAGCACTTATTAGCAACAATGAACAATCCTTCAAAATTCTCTGAAATTAGCTACACAGTAGTAATACTTTCCTTAATTTAAGTTGTTTCCCTGAATTTTCTCAATGTCCTTGTAGATTACTGGCACTTAAAACTTTATTATTATATCATGTTGCAAATTTCTGAGTATTTTAACTTATCAACAGGATTTAAATTTTCTGCATCAGCAGTTTGAAACATTTTGAAAAATTTACTGTAAAGAAGAATAACAAAACTTTCACAGCTACATGTTTAGAATAAACATGTAAGTGCTTTCCACCTTACTGTATGCTGTTACTATACAATTCCATTCAAAATTATATATTAACCCTTTACTAGTTTACTGGTTACAACATGTGGGAAAGGTGGCATTTTTTCACCTTAAGCGTGCTAGGGCAATTTCAAGATGCTCTAAATCCATTACTAATAAACATACAGATATGCAACTTTTAAGGCCAAGTTATTCTCTGGGTGACTGTCTTTCAAATAAGCAAGTTTAAACCCGATTCCAGTTACCATGGCAAGGCTGGGGTGGAGTGAAAAGGGCCAAAAATGCAATTTTTGCTCCTTTTCAGTCCACACTTTGCATTTCATTCAGTAATATTTGTCAAAATTGGAGTCTAAAGTGCCAGTTCTTATCAGAGACTAATAACATGTTTTCTTATCAGCATTTTGTGCCATTTTCCAGCACTCAGTGACCAGACATTTTCTGCCAGTGATAGGTGCTGCGCCCCCTTCAAACCCCAGCAACAAAGGGGACACATCCCCCCTTCAGAATGCCCCTGACACATCTCTTGATTGGGGATGCATGTGAAAAAACGTCACTTTTTGGGGACAACCTTCCTAAAGTGAAATTCCCTTAAACCGGTTCAAAAGCACTTATTTCAAGGCTGTGGTGGCCATTTTGAGGAGGGGGGGTCCTGACACGTAAAAATGCAGGATTGACCAGTTAAGGGTTAAAAAGAAAAACCAGTTGATTTAAAACAGATCATAACGTTCTCTGCTCAATGTACTCACTTAATTCAATTGCAATTCAGGTCATGTTAATCTGACTTTGCTTATACATTGTATATTACTCATGGGGCAACTTGCAATGAAAATTTTCAGACAATCACTTGCTGTTTGGCTTTTAGAGTTAAATGTTTGACCTTGTTCTATTGTTCCTGTTAGTTCCAGTACCAAAATGAAGTAGATCTAAAATTAATTGAAAACATGTTAGTGAATTTACAATCCCAGTTTAAATGTTAAAGCGATCATGTGACTTGGTAGTTAAACAAAAAATGCAGCTAATATTCGATATGAAGAAACCTGTTTGATCAAGTTTGAATAACAATGCTATCCCAGATCCTGAACAAATTTTTGTTCAGATAATAACCTTCCGTATTTCTGGTCCACTTCTAGATATGAATCATGTAGCTTCTGTTTAAATATATAATTGATATTTAAATCAGCAGGGTTAATGTATGCAGTACTAACAGTTAAATTGAATTTATCTATACATACATGCAGTTATAAGTATAATAGTTCTCTGGGAAAATGTTTAGTTATATGAATGCGACCAATCTTTGTTTTCACTGTGAAGAGCAACAATTATCATTGTTGTATGTCAATGCACTAAACTGAAGGACATATGTAAATGTTTGACAAGTTAGAACATGCTTAAACTTTCCTAGAAATACAATAGGTTCTTTGAACTCATTGTTATTCCCATGATAGATGAAAAATTAATTGAAAATTGATATAGAAATTATGGTACTCATGAATTTTATATTTAAAATGAACATGATTGCAGTTTTAGTTACATGTACTTAATTATTGCATTAATATTTAAATAATATACATAGAGAATTTCAATTGGTCAGCAAAAAATTGTCAAGCTTTGGTTATGAAATTTTGTATTGGCTCATATTTTATAACAAAAGTTAAAAATCTATTCAGGGCTCAAATTCAACAAAAAATTTGACATGCAAATTTTTGCATGTGGATTTTATTTCAACTCGCAAAATGAAAAAAAATCACTTAGTAGCATACATAGTTGCTATTCATGTATGCAATATAAAAACAAAATACTTCTATATATTTAACTATGGATAAAACAATAGCATTATTGTGGAATAGACCAAGAATATCCAACTTGTTTTTATGTTGAATCTGTAATTGATACTTTGGATCTGTCTGGACATTTCAATGCTGATAAATTGAATCTCATCAGTTCAGACAGAAATTTTTTGAGTCAATTTCAGCTGGCGAAATATTGCGAGTTAGAATAAAAGTTACTTGCAATTTCCAAAATCCACTTGCATTTTGCGAGTATGTGAGCTTAAATTCAAGCCCTGAATCTATGACATCTCCCTATTTGCTAGCTAGTAGGTTTTGTAGAAGGTCTTCAATGTTAGTTGCTGTTTCTGATAAGTTTTAGAACTCTTTTTTTTCATCCATGGCTAAATCTTAAACTCTATGATTAAAGAATACTACCTTCGAGTTGCACTCAGTTACGCGTTAAAGGGATACAGAATGTTTTTATTGCTAAATTTTAATCAACTGTCTGTCGCACATAGTTACATTACCCCCCCCCCCCCTGATTTGAATAATTGATATTTCTTTAATAATGAGCGTATTATTAATGTTTCTTGCTTTTGACTTACGAAGATTTTTTTCATAAGAATTTTTATGAAAACTGAAATGCACCACAGAAATATTATTACTATTAGTGATTTGCAGAAGTACTGTAGTAAGTATTTAGATCAGCAGGGTTCATGTATGCACCACTGACATCTGAATGAATTTAACAATATGTGTTTAAATTATTTTTCAAGTTGGGAGTGTACAGTTTGATTTAAGTATGTTAGGAAGGCGCAGCCTATAAATGTTTAATTGTGTTGCCATTTACACTATATCAGGACATCAAAATTAAAGGTACTAGTTCACAGATTTGGTTAAGATGTTTCTATATTTTGAAAATACTATTCAGTGTCTGTAATTGTGTCAAAAAATAATTATTAATATTTTAAGACTAACTGACCTATATCTTGCAAGAAATATACAATAAAAGTCACAAAAAATGCACTAAAATTGTCTATACCGTGAGTCGTGACGTACAGGGTAGAAGTTTACCACTTGAAACACTATCATTTGTAGTTGTATGTCGATCCATTTGCACTAAAATTGTTATAATTATCAAAACGCTAATTTCCCGCTTCAAAAAATGTTTCCATACAATTTAGATAGTTTCAGAAAAAGTTGATATTAAGGTTGAAATCTGTGAAAGAGTACCTTTAATGAAATGCATTGAAACACTAAACTGATACATCATACATGTACATGTAAACCTATAAACTTCACTATTGGCTATGTTATCATTCAATATTGTCATTAAACTGTTTTATTTTGTTGCGAGGAGTGTGCACAGTTCCTCCCCCACATATTAAAGCCATCGGAAATGAAACAAAATGAAACCCTAGACAGGCCATGTTTGATATAAAACCAACATTGGCATTTAACAATATTCTTTCTATTATTTAGATTTCATTAGATAGCCATTTCTATCATAAATCATTTATTCATTACAGTTTATTTATTGGAGTTATCACCTTGTCAACACAATTTAGGTCATCTGGACCATTGTCTATAACCAGTACTCACCTACTCTTCCACAAGGCCAGAAACTTCTCCATATTATCTAATCAATAGAGGAAAATTGACATTATTGTCAAATTTTCATGGAAACGTATAACCTCCCCGGGTGGGATTTGAACCCACACCCCTTTGGGCACGAGTATCCAAATCCCGGCGCGCTACCAACTGCGCTATCGACCCGGGTTTTATTCATTACAAGTAAACTCAAAACATGTAAACTCAAGACTTTATATCATTAAATAGCTATTACTATCAAAAAACAAACAAACAAAGAAAACATTAATTATTCATTCATTACATGTAAACTCACAACAATGTTTGAATTTTTTCATCCAAATAAATTATTCTCTTTTATAAATGATTATATTACACTGTATATTTAATGACTGTTTAATTGCAGAGGTGTCCATTAGCAGCAATGAATAAATACCACATTCCCTTGTTTGTCATTTTGTGCTTGGATTTTCAATATTTTGTGAAGTTTGGATCATTACTGAAATTTGAATTTCATTTATCATGTGTTCACCATTTTGATAAGTCAGTATTTTTGTAACAAGCATTTTGATTGGCTGACAGGATGATAGCTCTGCAGATAAGGATTTAAAAGTACTATAATTACGAATATTTGAAATGCAAAGTGTTCTAATGGCAATATGTTTGTTTTTTATATTTAAAATGATTAAGTTCAGACTTGTGAACACATTAAATAAAATCAAAGTTCAGATAAAATAATGGAGACCTGTAAGATGTGCCTAAAGTTTTAAAGGACTCCATTAAAATGGTGATCATGTTACTTTATTTAGCTTATATCTATTTACTGTGATTTGTGGAGATCAATTCTCATAGTTCACATTGTTCTAAAATGTGCCATCATTTAAGCATAGGACAGTATGTAAATATTGTGATTAGTGAGCTAACGTTATCCAAGATCTTTTGCCTCTGGTGTTGACCTGCGCAGTCGGAAAGCTGCCCCAGTTCTTTGAACTGATTGGTAAAGTGAGTCTACATCTTCCTCATTTTGTGGATGGTCTGTGGGTTTTTACTGTTGTTATTCTTAATATGCTTGCTTTCACATTTTTTTAATTAAAAAAATATACTTTAGATTTGATTCCTCAGGGATCACTATCTATATGAAAAACTAATTGTGGCATTGATGATGAATTTGATTGAATATTGTTTTTAATTCAGTTGAGAATTAAGTTCTTGGATTTAAATCAGGCATGTGACAGCTTATAATTACATGATATATCAGATACCTAGCGCATTCTGGCTTATAATTTCATTTCTCACTGACGCGAGAATTTCTTACATAATTATTGATTGTGAATATTGAAGGATACTGGTTATGGTGGGAGAAGGATTATTTACTGTTGGGTAAAGTTCTTTAACAATATTTAATAAATAGTTCATGAACAGTTTATTTGCCTTCTGTACTATAACAGTTCATGAACTTTTTCTCAGTTGAACTGTTCATGAACTAACTATGTCAGCAGGTTCAAGAATTGTTCATTAGTCATTTGTTTATGAACTGTTTTGGAACCATGGACAGTTCATAAAAAAAACTTCTTATGAACTTTTGATGGATTTGTGCCATTTATCTTCATAAACATCTTATGAACAGTTAGTGAACTTGATTCATGACCTTAAATGAATAATTCATGAACTACATTCATTTGATATTATACAATGATAAAAAGTATTTATGATTTGAAAGTTGACATTTTAGGGTTCTGCATTGAGAACAAATGCCAAATGAACTTATCATTGACTTAAGACTTGGGTGACTGGGTGTGGTTATCTCCCTTTGTATTCAAATAATTAGGAGTGGGAGAAATATATTTTGTTTTGTTTGAGATGAGAGTTTGTGGTTTTCTAATTTTAAAGAATGATGATGTACTAAGATTGAACTTCTTGTTTATCAACCATCAAAAGTTGTGAGCTCAATTTAAATATTACATTAATATTGGAATGATTTCATAAATGATAAATCAGCAAAAATTGCTACTTTTGAAAAACGCCCCTAAAAGCCTAAGTAAGGGATTGGAGAGTAAAATGATTTAATGATAACATTTAATAGATGGTATTATTTAATGTTTTGCCATATTTGGGTTTGCGTGATAATTCAATATCTTACTTGTTTATATAGTGTCAGCTTAATGCAACATTGCTCTAACTCTGTTTTTCAAAACTTTTCAGTCGGTCTATAAGGCCACAACAAGTAGATGATATGTTCTATGGATTTTTCCAGAAAAAAAAGGGACGAGCCAGCAAAGAAAAAAATAAAAAAAGTCTTTATTCAGTTGCTTTATATAGCGGTTTGGCCAAATTTTTATGAGCGAGCGAGGAAATAAAAGTATATATTTTTTGTAAAAACTGTCAAAATTAAGGTGCGAGAGAATCCATAGAACATATGATCAATTTGTTGTGGCCTAAGTGTACATTGTAACAAAATACATGTCATCTTTTTCAGTTTGAGAAAAATTCAGCTCGGTTACTTTGATCCTCAAAATGTCAAACTTTAGTTTTAATGGTTGTTTGTCATTGAATTACCTAAAATGATGAAAAAATGTTTTTTTTCCGAAAAACAATAAGTTAGATCAGTGTAACACTAACCTGACAATATATTATGGGGATGATAAGTACATACTTAATAAATAATGTCAAGGAAAAGTCAATACTTTCAAAACAGTAAGGACAATATATCTTTTGGTGTACTAAGGTAGTTAAGCCGTCATAAAATCGTTTTTGGACGGTGCTCTATCTGGGTATTGGACATCGTCGGCAACCACAGTACTTTCTTCCGTTACACTCCATACATATACCATAGGCAATTTGCCTGGCGTAATCTCGTTTTCCTGAATATGCATGAGACAGGGGAGACCAATCTTCTTCCAATAAAATTGCATGTTACAATTAAATACTCTTCAATAACAATGACGTCATACTGGGGTTTTCTGACTTAAAAAAGAAACCTACGCACAAGTTTGTTTTTTCATTTTGAATGGTAAACCAAACCTTAGAGATAAAATGTAGTTTCATTGGCTAGTTTTCCGCAGTGGTTTCCTTGGGGAACCAATGAAACTGCGTCATTAATTATTCTTGATTACAAGATTTTTCTAACCAAATGGCCCATGGTACATAATGCAGCATAGCCGAGTAATTGTATAGTGGGATAGTCGACAATGGATAATGGACAGAGATAACCATGGGTAGCTTCAGCAATATGCATTAACTCTTATTAACATAACCTAGCCAGTCTTATTCAAAATACTGCAAAATCTTTCAGGATTACTTGGCCGATATCATCATAGGCGAATCTAGCGGGGGGGGGGGGGGTCAGCTAGAATTTGGAAAATGTACCTGCCTATTAGTGTATTTCTTGCCTGTAAGTCATTTTTAAGTAGCATGAAGCAATTTTTCTCGGTGCTTAACATATATAAATTTTAATGGTTATGTAGTTTTTATTATCAGTATGTTGCATTTTTTCTGCAAAATGTGTATCATGATGCTGTGGTTCGAGGTTCGGACCCCTGTAGACAAGTTCGGACTCCCCCTAGTAAAGTTCGGACCCCCCTAGAAAAAAATCCTGGATCCGCCCCTTATTATTATAATCGCAGGTCAAGAGATTCAGCACACCAAGTGTATTTATGTTTCTAAAATTAGATTGTAACAGACTATAAATCTATTATCTGTAGTTGACCATATAGGTCACACAATATACCTCACACTCCTGGTAACAAATGCACACTTCTTTGAAAAAAATCACACACTTTTGGAGCTTTTTGAAGACTTTTACTTGAGTTTATTGTCATGAACAACATTTTGCAATTTTAGTAGCACTGTCCCATCAGTACTATTAGTGCTTTGATTTTACAATTTTAGTACATGTAGCACTGTTCCATCAGTGCCTCTTCAGTACTATATCAGCTAGTACTTTGATTTTATAATTTCAGTAGCTCAGTCCCATCAGTACTATCAGTACTTTGATTTTATAATTTCAGTAGCATTGTCTCATTAGTACTATCAGTACTTTGATTTAATAACTAATTAAGTTGAAAATAAGCTATTTTGTAACGATGTGCGGTATACCTTAAATTACTGTGATTTAGACTTAAGTGTTAAACACTTAAAACAATCTACATACAAACATGGCTACATACACACATATAAACATACATTATACTCTGTATCCAGCTATATAAGGCTTGGACATGTTGATAGATAGCTGTTATATTCCTGCTTGTTATGAACATTTTAGTTTATGTGGTATCCAATTAGTACTTTATTAACGATGATCAATAATGTGATAATTATAGGGAGGGTTTTGATTTATTAAACAAATTGTGAATAATTGATTAAAGCTAAAATTTTCTAACAGATTTTTAGTATGGATTTAATGAAGTGAGGTAAATTTATTATTTTGTTGTTGTTGTTGTTTTGGATAGAATGGAGCAGAACTGAACTGAACTGTGAGTTCTGTCCTGTTGTTTGAATATTTGGATTGTATTTTAAAGGTATTTTTATTACAGGAATTTTATTGAAAATGTTTATAGAATTGTGATGTTATGGTAAAGTTATGCTATTAAAACGCCATGGTCATTATTCTATCATATCATTTTTGACAATTTTTATTTAAAATACTAAATTTGAGGAAAAAAGGTATCTATGATACTAAAACAATGTGATATCTATCAGCTTGAAATTTGTTTTGTTTGATATACTATTTTTTTTTTCGTTAATACCAATTTATTTAAGCTCAACTGTGAAACAAATTCTTACAACTTCTTTTAATCATTTTCGAGTTTGCTTCCTGGTTCCATCCCCGGTTTTGAACTTGCAGAAAAAAGTTTCATGAACTAGGAAACAACGAGGTAGGTTTAGGATGGGTTTCAAACTAACACAAAGCTGGTTATCCAATACTTACCAGTCCAACGTTGTAACCACTTGGTCATGCTTGCTCCTTGTTTATTTTTAAGTCAAAAGTCACAATTCCCATTTTCCTGTGGGAAAATTCTCCTAATATGGGAATTTCAAAATTCCCATTTCGAACATACTGGTCTGCTTTTCTTAACTATTATGCTAATTAGTTTCAAAATATATTATATATTCTCATATTCATGAAGTTATCTGAGTCATGCTTTAATTAATTATTGACTGTTGATGTTTTGTTTTGGGTGTATTATTAATTATGATTAATTTCTTAATGTTTTTTTATTAATTGAAAAGTCAATTAAATAGTCTATCATTGTTTGTAGTCATTTTTATCAAAGTTGAGCTTGGATAATTTGTTTTAACTGTTTATTGTCATTTTAGATGAGGTGTGGTTTTATTTAGATTTTGAATAATCAGCCTCTTTGTTTGGAAGGACAATGCTGCTTTTAGTTGAACATTATTAGCCGGATTTTTCAACCAAAAAAATCGGCTTATAGTTTGGCAAAAGGCGGGCAGGCAGTTGGGTGGGTGGTGGACGTCCGGTGTTGTTAAGAATTGCAATAATTTTTTTCTTTACCATATATTTTTGCCATTTATTGTCAGATCTTTATGAAACTTCATACAATGATAGCATACTACCACAACTCTACCTGCCTTTATTATGGATTATTTCCCTTTGTAATTTTTTGGTTAAAGTTTTAAAATCCAGCTTTAATGTGGTTTCCACATTACATTTCTTGTTGAAATAGTGGACTGACTTAGTATTATACCCCAGTTGGTCTGTCAGTTGGTCCGTTGGTCTGTCTGTAGCTTTTACTTGTCAGCTCAATTTCTTAGCACCTATTTTACAGATTTGATTCAAACTTTACACATATATACCAGATATCAGTTAGACTTGTGCATATTCCATTTGGGTTCACATTTTTTTTTGCCAAGTTATGGCCCTTGTTGAAGTGATATGCATCATTCCTGCATCATGTGTGAATTCTGCTTAACCCTGTGTTCTATGTTCTCTATATTTAATGTTCTAATGTATTAATTAGCCATCATGATAATTATGGTATAATCTTTTCCCCCATTATCTCTATGACTTGTTAAATGCTGGGTAATTGCATGATTATTCAAAGCTACTTGTTTACTCTGTGACAATACCACGTGACTATGACATCACAAATGCTACTGTTTGAAGAAGAAAACAGCGAAAATCAGCATCAACTCTGAGTTTTAAATAGCTGTAAGTCTTTTAACTCTTGTCAGATTTCCATGATACCTATGCCAGGTTAAGTAGAAGTTTTTGGAATTGTGCTAAGTAAATTAATTCATAATATTTTAGGGTAAACTGACCTTTTAGATCATTACAGTGAGAAATATAAAATAAAAGTCACAAAATCACACTCAAATTGTTTATATTCTTACTAATCTAAGGTAGGTTTTTGAGGCCACAACTTTTGAAATGTTTGTATCACAAAAATGTCTGCCACAATTACATTCGGTTATGTGCCTACATATTTCTGGAATTAAAATAAAAAATCATGGATAGGAGAAAGGGAAATATTGGAGGACCGTAGGCTGTGGATTAAAAAGTATATTTATTTGTATTGGCCTAAAACCCAAACTGATTTTAATATTTCAACTTATTAACCCTGTAACTGTTTTACCAAAATATCTTTGATGGTGTAACATATTATACTAGAAAGTGTTACGTTTAAAGAATTTAAATTGGATGTTGATTCATTGTCCTACATATAGTTAAATAATCAAACATAAAAACGATATTTGACCTTATTATTTAGTATGTAGAATCAAGGGTTTGAAGGATGATGATCGATCATAATTTATCATAGAATATAAATGTAGTGTCTCGAAGGTTAATTGGTAATTATTATATAAAAGTTACATTAATCTTGGTTATTGTCTGGCAATTGTCGTAATGTGTAGGTCATGAGTTGAATAAAGAAGTTACTTTAAGTTGTCTATGTTTATTGCATGATATAATATAGGCATAAGATAGGCATAGGAATCAAAACTCGAGTTATTTATGATAAGGTTTCTGCCAGAAAAATGATTCCTTTTTTTTCTGATTTTTTTGTTAAGAATATATTTTAGAAAGAAAATAAAATCTATATTTGTCAGCTAAAAAACTAGTTAACATAAGGGGTACCCTGGTTCACTTAAAAATCAATTCTTTGCATTTTTTTATAAATGCATTCTAGTTCTGATTCCAATTGTGTACTTATTGAATATTAGCACAATATTGCATCTTATATTTAGGTGTTTCTAAAATAATATAATTACAGGGCACTAACAATTGTAATTTTTTTCTCTCCTTCCGGCCTCTTTTTTGCTTCTGAGACTTTTTGCATAAACAGCCGTACAATGACTTTAAATTATTGACTCACTAATGCACTCTAAAACCCAGGGTCAGTAGTGCAGTTGGTAGTGCCCCTGGATTTTGTATCTATTGTCCCAAAGGGGGTACAGGTTCGGGTTCAAATCCCACCAGGGGAGATTATACCATTTCATGAAAATTTGACAAAACATGTCAATTTTCCTCCATTAATATGGTATAAGGAAAAGTTTCCAGTCTTGTGGAAGAGTAGGTGAGTACTGGTTATTGACAAGGGTCCAGGAAAGCTAGGTTAGGTGTGCAGGACACCATAAAATAACCAAAATGTGTTGACACGGCATAAAACCCAGTATAAATTAATAGATGTCTAAAAATATAACTTATAAACTCATAACTCAGGCAATAAGTCAATATAGACTGTTTAATTCCTAATTAATTACCTAATAAACTTTTGTGACTATAATAAAGAAACAATATTACAAATCAGTCTTTTGATGAATACTATGTTACCAGCATAAAATTTTGTTCTTGACAGAGTTAAGTCCCTTTACAAAACAATATTGAATATTTAATTTCAGTGTGACAATAGACTATATCCGGAATTCAAATATTTGGGTTTTTCCCTCCGGTACAAACAAACTTTCACTGTTACAATAGGATTTAATACATTGTTCGTGCTATTTAGCAATAATGTGTAGAAAACTTTGTTTGTACCGCCTGTGCACGGACGGAAAAACCCATAAATTTGATTAGATCTATTTGTGGCCTATCAGAGTCCTGGTACAAGTCTGGCATGTGACTATATATTGTAACCTTTACAGAGTATAGTCTATTTAATTTTATCTAACTGTTATTGGCTGATACATTATTATCCTGCTGATAGTACAGAAATACTATGTGTTGCTATGGCTTAAAACCAACCAAACAAACAAACAAAACAAACAAACAAACAAACAGAAATACTGCAGTGAGTATTGAAATCAGCAGGGTTAATGTATTTGTTACTGACATTTGAATAGAATTTATGAATACCTTTATGACAATGCTTTGAATACAGCACAGGAACTTGACATGACCTCAGGCAACTGGCACGGTCCAAAGCAAAACCACTATAATTTTATATACCCGGCGCCAGCCGCCTGTGGACATAACATGTCAAATATAGTTTGAAAAAGTTCCTCCTTTTAATATTAAAAGAACAAGTTTTTTTCAAACTATGACATTGAATCTCTAGCTCCTGTCAATTCAGGCAGTTCAGCTTAGTTAAACATGTTAATAAAAATGTAATGAAGCAACATGTGGAAGACTGGAAGCTGTCACATGGAAGCTGTCAATGATATAAAACAATCTGTTGTTTGATACAGTGTGTTATGATATAGAGACAAAAGTTTGATTGTTTTATAGTTGACTTTAGTATCACATCAGTAAAACCTTTGTGAATTTATAATGAATTAATACATGAAGTTAAGTTACAATTCATCATAGGGCAACAACAAGTTGATCATATGTTCTATGGATTCGCTGGCACCTTAATTTTGACAAAAAAAATATTTTTATTTCTTCACTCGCTCATAAATATTTGGTCAAACAGCTATATAAAGCAACTGAATTTAGATTTTTTTCTTCGCTCACTTGTCCCATTTTTTTCCAGAAAAATCCGTAGAACACATCATCAACTTGTTGTGGCCTAGGGCTATAATTTTTTAAGCCTTCTAGCTTAATTTCGTATGTTGAGTAGTTAAGCATAATATCAACTAGCCTGACTGTATAAATTTAGTAATATATTTGCTAGCCCTGTAAAATAGTCTTATTATATTAGAGGCTTGAAAATCATCAAAATATATTAGAGGCTTGAAAATCATCAAAATATATTAGAGGCTTGAAAATCATCAAAATATATTAGAGGCTTGAAAATCATCAAAAAACACCAATTTCCACTTAACAAGGTGACCTTGAACTGCAGTGCTAATAGGGCTGTCACGATACACCAGAAGCGTATCTCGATATATTGCAATATGCCAGCATCGTATTGCGATACGTACCACGATATATTGAGAGTTTACATGCCTTATGCCTCCTCTGTATTTAACAGAAACAATTTGCAAATCCTACATGCAGCTACTGATAGAATCTAGCCTAGCTCTTTCTGCCTTTTAGAACTGGAATATAAAAATTATTGGGTTGGAAGAACCAATCACCCCCTTAGCTTCAGAACATCCTAGCACAAACTCCTGGAAGACATGCTTGTTTCACAACTTCTTGTCCCGAAATATTCGATACAAGAACATATTTGCACAAGTTCTGTACAGCCTATCAAATGCGCCCCAAAAGGTTGATTGTTTGAACTAAATTTTGATCGAAAGGACCATAGAAAAACTGACATGCGCTACTTTTATTTTGCGAAAGGAATGGTTTTCCATTAAAATAAAATATCGCTTAATACCGGTACGTTTAATTCGTACCGTGGTACGTATTACTGCAGCTGTGTATTGCAATAAACCGGTATGCCAGTTTATCATGACAGACCTAAGTGCTAAGGTATTCTTTATAGTGGAATTTTACTGTTGGGCAAGTGAGTTTTCACTCTTTATTTAACATGATGTTACGAGTATCTACATTTTGATATTGATCTCTGATACACAGCAGTTACAGTTTATTACTTTAATGGTCAAAATTTATTTTTTATGTTAGAATCAAAGTAATATTCAGTTTTTTCTATATATTTTTTTGTAGAATAAAATATGGACTGTAGTTTTGATGTGCTTATTAAGTAACTCATCTAAAGCACTCAATATTTAATCATAATGTGCCTTTGTTTTATTTAACAACAAAATATAGACATTTTACTGTATGTTATTTCTTAAAAAACATGCAATAAGTTAATACATTCTCCAGCCAGCAGCCAGACATTTTGCCTTCATACTCAAAATAGACCTAATCCGGAATTCATGGGTTTTTCCATCCGTGCACAGGCGGTACAAACAAAGTTTGTTACACATTATTGCTAAAAAGCACGAGCTATGGATTAAATCCTATTGTCTTTGTACACATGTTTTCATTGTAACCGTGAAAGTTTGTTTGTAACGGAGGGGAAAACCCAAATATTTGAATTCCGGATAAAGTCTATTCCCCCTGCATAAGCAGTCACCAGCAAATCTGATGGTCATGTATATTGACATAATTGCATTGTCATCAGAAAATGTTCACATAATCTGTCATTACCAAGTTGTGTCAGGCTCTAAAGAAACAATAAATTAGCTGTCATAAACATTGTAACATGTATATGTTAGCGTGTATGATCAATTAAGTGACTCTGATTATAATCTGATCATAATGTTTTACGTAAAACTCTTTGAACAATTAAACCTATATTGGGTCATGTTTAAAACCAGTACTGACTGTTAAATCTGTTAAAAATTGGGTTTAACGTCGTTTTCAACTTTTCAACTCATATTTAGGTCATATATATGACAGCCAGCTCTTCCTATTATAGGTGTCCTGTACACTTTTCTATCACCAGTTCTAACATACCCTACCACGAGGCCGACAACTCATGTAAAGGGTATGTCCTACCATGATCGGGCTCGAACCCGCGAATCTCTGGATTCGAAGTCAGACATGCTAACTACTACACAACAACTGCTGCTTCAATCTTTGTAAGAGTCATTCAATATTGCCAAAAAATTTTATGTGACTGCAAATTTATGCCAAAATATTTTATGTGACTGCAAATTTATGCCAAAACATTTTATGTGACTGCAAATTTATGCCAAAATATTTTATGTGACTGCAAATTTATGCCAAACATTTTATGTGACTGCAAATTTATTATGTGACTGCAAATTTATGCCAAAATATTTTATGTGACTGCAAATTTATGCCAATATATTTTATGTGAAAAACTTTGGGAGCCACTGTACATAGTTAAATCCCATCAGTTCAAGAACTTTGGGAGCCACTATACATAGTTAAATCGAATTAGTTCAAAAACTTTGGGAGCCACTGTACATTGTTAAATCCCATTAGTTCAAAAACTTTGGGAGCCACTGTACATAGTTAAATAACATATTACGACATATCAATGACTCGTATTGTTAATAAATGTGTTGACATGACATTTTTGTTGTTTAAACGTGGGAGTTAGTGCTTGTAACTTATTGTACATTGAGTGTCCTTTATCTAATGTTAGCGTATAAAGCATTACATCGTTACTTTGAACATTACGATTATTTGAAGTCTTAAACGGGGACAACTCACCAGGAAACTGATGTTTTCGATTGCTTAATTGATAAAACTTTGATGGACTGAGTGGTCTTTGGGTAAGGCACTTTTATCTTTAAGTTTAACATCCTAAATATTTGTTTTTTGTTCTTTTTATGTCTTTATTTTTTTATGTTTATCGTAAATAAAGTGCAGTTGTATTATATTTATTGGGTACTTAAAGATTAAGCGAAAACATTTTTTAATTGGATATTTTTTGCAGTTTATAACCATTTTTTATTTGTTATGTTTTTTTTTTGGAATAATTAAAATTAAAAAATGCTTCAAATTTTATTAGTAAATTTTCAATCCACTGTCAGTCTGTGGCGCATACATTAACCCCACTGATATAGATACTCAACTCTTGTTCCATAATTGTTGGTTCTTTTTTTAAATTAAGTTACGACTGTTTTGCGCAAAGCCCCCCTCATGCTCTATGTTTGCTTGCTCATAGATTTTAACTTGAATATAATTTTTTCCAAAACTATCAAAATTGAATAAAAATCATTTTTGGAAGCTGTAAAGCATTGTTCTGATAATAAAATTTTAATGCAAATTGATGTACCTCTGTAAAAGATTGAGATTTTTAGTCAAAAAGATTTTCTATTTGTACACTTTTCTAAAAATGAAAAACAAGTTAATCATTCTGACATTACATGCAGTTGCTAGGCAACCAAGCACTAGACAATGCGTTTATTTTAAAGTTTTGTTATGGCAACAGTTAATTTTAGATTGAGATATTTAAGGTGTCACCACATTGCTGCATGTTAATGTTTAAAGGTACTAGTTCACAGGTTTGGTTTATTTTTTTCTATAATTTCAAAATACCACTTAGTGTCTGTAATTGTGTTAAAGAATTAATTCTTATTATTTTACGACAAACTGACCTATATGTTGCAAGAAAAGTAAAATAATGTACTAAAATTGTCTATACCGTGACATACGGGGTAGATTTTTACTACATAAAACATCATCATGTGTAGTTGTATGTCAATTTGCAATAAACTTGTCATTATCAAACGCTACTTTCCTGCTTCCAAAATTATTTCCATACAATTTTAATAGTTTTAGAATAGTTGATGTTTAAGTTGAAATCTGTGAATGAGTACCTTTATATTGTATCATTAATTATCGTTGAATTTTATTCAACTATTAGTGAGGTAAACATTAACCATGCTGATTTAGATATTCATTATAGTAATTCTGTATTCACTTTTTGTAATGGGATACCTGTATCTATGCATGGGGATAATTGCACAAATATTAAGTATTTAAATCAGCACAGTTAACATATGTGTCCCTGACAGTTGAATAAAATTTAACAATGTACATGTCAAAAAAGTGAATTGATTTATATTTAAATAAGACTTACCGTGTTAAATGATGTTCATGAAATCATGAAATTTTCGAGCCATGTATGAACAGTTAATGAACACTAGTTAAATCATTCTAAGTCAAAGTTCATAACTAAACTTCATAAACTGTTCTGGACCCAATTCATGAAATGTTCATGAACTACATGTAATAAAAAAATGGTCTGAATCTTGATAAGTTTATGAACCCACTGGCAGAATCAGGAGCATGATATTAAAATAAGCAGGATTTTTTCCATGTGAAATATTTTGCAGGACTGAAAATGGCACAGAAAGTGTTAAATTAGGTTATAACTTCAATCTCGGCGTTAACAGATATCCTGTAAAGCATTGTCGTACAGGATCTCTACGATCTCAATGGAGGGTCACGTCAACATGACCTTTATGTCAACTAATCAATGCGTAGCTTTCATCTAGACAAAAC
This sequence comes from Mactra quadrangularis, assembly GCA_025267735.1. Classification (NCBI taxonomy): domain Eukaryota; kingdom Metazoa; phylum Mollusca; class Bivalvia; order Venerida; family Mactridae; genus Mactra; species Mactra quadrangularis. Next base: position 50,958,604 of record CM046300.1, on the reverse strand, counting down.
ACTATTAATAACATTTTGATTTCGTATTTTCTGTTTTTCTAATTTAACAGCGGTATTATTCACAGTCTGCGATTAGAAGGCTCATTTCAAATTGCATGACGAAGACGATGTAAACAAGTTACGTTTCATAACAATTTCGTCATTAATATTATGATGAACATGATCGACCCTCGTTTGAAAAAGGCCAGATCTAAATTAGCGAGTAGGCGAGCGGAAAATTTTAGATCGGGTTTAAATCAAATTGGTTTTAACTTGTTCTTTGATTTCTACAGATATACTTATTGCCATAAATTGATGATTAAAGGACTCTTCTCTCTCATTCCCCTCTCCCCTTTATTTCTCTCTCCCCAACTATGATAAATGTAACCTCTTTATGATGCATACATGTATTTTGAATTCTTAATTATTCTTATTTGTTTACACATTGTATATTTAATTTTGCTCAGGCATCATATTTCATGATTTAAGAAAATAAAGGTTTGTTCTGTTCTGTTCTATTCATATGTATTATGTACAAAGTTGTGACAATCATATAAATGATTCATATAATATGTTAAACTTCCTGTAACATACTTGTACATCTGTGATGACACTTGAATGTAAAACTTCCTTTGTTTAATAATAAACCTTAAAGGCTGAATTCACTAATCTAAGCAACAAAATACAGTGTACTTTGATTAACAATGTTTTATAATTACACTTGCACTATGCATACAAGTTCGTGTGTTTGTTTATGATCATTTATAACAGAAGCATTAGATATAAAAAAATTATATTGTCAGTCTAATGTCAGGTCTGTTTTTCTTCACATGTTAAGGTCAGATTATTGTCAGTGTGTAGTCATACTTCCCTTTTGTACAAATTCTTGCCAGTTGATATCCAGTTGACCAACACTCTGAAGTCAGAAACTGGCAAAAGGCTGATTTTATCTGTCAGTGTGTAACCAGTTTTTTATTTTCCATACCAGTGTGAAAAACTATTGAACACAGTGTGTTGTCAGACAAAGCTTTTTGTAGTCAGTTAGATATCATTGTAGTGTTAGCTTATTACCAGTTGAGTGCAAGTGTGTTCTCAGAAACCGCGTTTTGTAAGGGTTTTATTTTAACTCACATTAATTTTTTTTTTACTTGAATTGTTTTACCATTTATTTTATCTGTAACCCAATAAAGGTCTCAACCTTAAAGGTTCTTCTATTGCCCCTGATGACACTACATTAATTCTGGGTTCAAACTTGGCAACTTGTTACTGCTAGTAAACATTTGGTTCGGGCAAATGAAATATATAGCAGGTTGTCCTATGGCAGTATCTTCTTTAAAAATTAATGTCAAGCCCTGCAATCCATATCCAAAACTAGGAACACAACCTTCCAAGTCATTAGCTGACACTATCTCATCTTCAAAAAAGCTAGCTAAAAGTTTGTTTGTTTATTGGGTTTTAACGCTGTAGAAACACATTGTATAGGTCATATAACGGCGGTCAGTCCACCTACTCACACCTCCTGGAAAGGCTAAATCTCTGGATTTAGCTGTTAACCAACTACTAAGCACATACTTTTGTCAGTGACTGACAACTGCCCTACATAATTAAAAATCATTGGTAGGAAGGAGAATGGTCGTAGAAACAATTTCATGACCAAGCTCCAAGAAAGTATGCCCTACCCGGTAATCGAACCCATGACCCCTCGATCAGTGGACTCCAGTTTTAATTAGACCTTTAATACAGGGTAGGAAATTTCAGAAAATAAGTCATTCTTTCATGACAATTAAGAGCACAAATGATGTTCAAGTATTAACTCTTAAATTTCCTTTGCTTCTTTATGCTTTGCACCAATTATTTCTTCTTATATGTCTATTTAAATGAATTAGACAGAAAAGTTATTTAAATGCAACAAGTAACAAATTGATGAACCAAACCCAAAACTATTATAAAATTATGAATATTTCATTTTCAAACTGTTTTTCCCATCGCCTTCTTTCTGAAAGCATTAAGCTCCTTAACTACTTCTATTATAAAGAGTATTTGGTTGTTGTTGTACTTCCACCTCCATTATGAAGAGTATTTTGTGAATTTTGTCCTTCTATCTTCTTTATGAAGAGTATTTTGCGGGTCCCCCCTCCATTATGAAGAGTATTTTGTGAATTTTGTCCTTCCACCTTCTTATGAAGAGTATTTTGTGATATTTAATGTAACTTCCTGGTGAAGAGTTACAATAACTCATATAACATGATGACAACCTTTACAGCTATTTGTCATAAAAAATACATTCATCTTGACACAGATAACATAAAATAGAAGAAAGTCTTTCGTCCATGATGACTTATTGTTTTACTTCTGTTGAGGTCAAAGCTAGCGAAGAAATCTATCCTGCACGGTCAGTGACCTTGTTTTTTGCTGTGCGTCTGCTTTCAAGGTCAAGGAAAATAGATTCAATTACTTTTTCATCTTAGGGAATCTTGGTCTCTCTTAGTTAACCCAATTACTAGAAATATGTTTTCATGCAGTTTTATTCCACTGTCTACAAAATGGTCACCCAAAAATAAAAATTTGTTTTTGCTGAATTTTATGGATTTCAGGTAATTTCCTCAGAAAAAATCTTTTTGCATTCACAACCCCATTAAAAGATATCATATAATAAGGGATTCCCAGAATGGGGATGTGTATTTGAAGTATGACCATCTCCAGAAAAAATATTCAGGTCACTGGGTGCAGGGAAAGGGTGATCTCATTGAGTGATAAGATGACAATATTTGGTCAATTTGTTTAAATTTCCATATCATCATTTTAGTCCAACATTTGTCTAGTTGACTGTTTTAACAGAAGCACCTAGAAATTTATGTGATATTTTGGTCTATAGAGAGTTGGCAATGTTTGGATAAGGCTTGTTCAATTTGTTTGGATTACCATATTTGGTTTCATTGAATTGTACTACAGTATAACTTCTCTGGAACAACACCCACTTGGAGCGACAAAAGAAGTGTTGCTGTTCAGAGGTAAAATTCAATTAAAACTACACCTCAGGGTAATTCCAATCGCTGTTGTTGTGCAGAGGATTTGTTGTGAAGAGGGGACCTCTGCAAAGGGTACACAGTACAACCTCTATAATAAGCAACACCCATTAGGAGGGACTAAAGTGTGTTGCTGCATAGAGGTTGTTGCTCTACAGATGTTAAATTCATTTAAATTGTACCTAAGGGAAATATCAAACGCTGTTGTTGTGCAGAGGATTTGTTGTAAAGAGGGCCCCTCTGCAAAGGGTGTACTATATTACTTAGCAAAAATACACCTTATTCTAACATGTGTTGTGATTTCTATTCCATTTTTGGATTTTTAGGTGCAAAAAATACCACATGCAAATGATCAATTTGTTGTGACATTTAAGTGAAGAAATTATTCTAAATGCTAGAAATTCCATAAAAGCATATTCCACACTGACTCAGGATAATCTGGGTCACCTAAATGATCATATAAAACTTATTTTATATTGCTCATGCATTATATAAATGGAACAAAATTATACCATTGATATTTTCACGCTCTGCGATAATAATAGGTCGGAAATGAGTTCTCCTGAAAATGCACTCACAGTAAATTTGTCAAATTGTTTTTACCCAGTACAGTAAATAGCAAAAATCACTTTAGATTACACCATAATGGTGTCATTCTGTCAAGCTTTGATTACTGTTCACTTTGAATGGAATGTCACAGTGAATATGTCTTGATTATTTATATGGTGATCAGTCTTCGTTTGTACATTTTTATTGTTTATAGAAGCATTAAGGGAACTGTTTTCTGCTGTTGTTATTACCCTTAATATAACTTAGTAAAACTGGTGTTTGTGATGGGAACATATAGTGCCCTCCAAAAGTCCTGGGATGAAATCATGTTTTTTAGTATGCAAACTAACATTTTTCAAAGAGGGAAAGAAACCAGATAGTCTTCCAAGAAAATTCCAAAGAATATCCTGTTTTAGGATTAATTCCACACATTTACTCATAGAAACTTGAGTGAACTGAGCAAATACAATATTCCAAAATCAGCACTAATTATTAATTGGAGCAAATACAATATTCCAAAATCAGCTCTAATTATTAATCTGAGCAAATACAATATTCCAAAATCAGCACTAATTATTAATTTGAGTAAATACAATATTCCAAAATTTGCACTAATTATAAATCTGAGCAAATACAATATTCCAAAATCAGCACTAATTATAAATCTGAGTAAATACAATATTCCAAAATCAGCACTCATTATTAATCTGAGCAAATACAATATTCCAAAATCAGCACTAACTATTAATCTGAGCAAATACCATATTTCAAAATCAGCACTAATTATTAATCTGGGTTAATACAATATTTCAAAATCAGCACTAATTATTAATCTGAGCAAATACAATATTTCAAAATCAGCACTAATGATTAATCTGAATAAAGGTCAATTACAGTCAACTTACTTGCAGAATGCATGATCATTTTTTTTTCTCAAAAATTATTTTGTCCAAGAACTTTTGGAGGGCACTGTATTTGACATTTGCAACAAGTATGTTGTTGCAATTTAGCATACATAATTTATCAACACTGAATGATTTGCTTGTTTTCCTTAGAGAACTTATGGTCTGAACGTATTGATTTGACTTTTGAGTATTTATAAATTCACTTTATGGAGTGAAAGCTCTTATTCTACTTTAATGGGCTTTAGGGGTAATTTTGTATTTGTGCCATAAATTTCTGAATCCCATAATTTTTGAAATTTGAATTTTAAGTAAATTTTAAGCCTGAAGAACCTGGAAAAAATCAACCTTGATACATTGATTCCTAGCCACAAAATAGTGGAGACTTTATTTATAGCTACATTGCATACAGTATAACATCTCTTGAAAAACATCCATTGGAAAAGTTAAATTGTGTTAATTGTTGAAGGTTGCTCTGTAGAGGTAAAATTCAATTAAAATTACACTGGAGGGAAATATCAAAGGCTGTAGTTCACAGAGGATTTGTTCTGTAGAGGGTCCCTCTGCAGAGGTTATATGCTATTCCCAACTAAATGCTGCAGGGGTGTTACCTTTTTCAAAAGAGAAGTAATAGTGATTGTATAAAAAAGTCCATAGTTTTAAAGTACATAACCACGTTAAGCCGACTATATGACGTGTAGTGTTGAATAATGCTGACAAAACTGTGACAAAGGTGATAGAATCGTTACAATTGTGTTGGAATCCTTGCATAAGTGAAACAATATCACTAATTATCACATGTCACACTTCGTGAGTCTCAGACAAGTAAAATATCATGAATTTGGATTGGCTTTTTGTGTTTTCCTGCATTTTCGTACACAACTTTGCCAAGTGAAGTTGTAGGTTTCTAACTGAGACAATTTGTTATTGTTTGTTTTTAAACCTTTAGGGGGAAAGTGTAAGGTTGGTGGACTCTTTGATTTCATTGTTTGTTTGTGGCATCCCTTCCATAAATTTTACAAAAGTTTGAAAATTAAAAAAAGTCTCCATCTTTGCTTTTTTGGCTCTGTGGTGGTCTATGTTTATTTTACTGTTGCTGTTCATCATTATATTTTATCTTATACTTTTTTCTGATATTTTTCAGGTGGTCATCATATGACAGGAGACCATTTCCAAAGATTTGCAAAGTGTAATAGCCTGGAACCAATCTCTGATGAGAACCTAGAAGTTACTGTTATTGCCAATGGTGATTCTGTATTAATAAATGGGGAACCAGTAAATACTTATAACAAAATTGAGTCTGACTCTTTTAAAAGTAAATCAGACTCGCACAGTATGGGGACCTCTAGTGATCATGCCAATAACAATGAGAAAGGAGGGTTTCTCTTTAAAAGGCATACTCCAAAAGAAGGTTATGGACTGGCAGCCATTTTGAAAGGAGAATCTGCTGAGGAGAAAAGAAAGAAATTAAGATCGGCCAGTAAAATGTCAGCATTGTTTGAGGAATATTCATTATCCAAAATAAGAGTAAGTGAAGTTTGTTATCTCTTTTATGATTGCTCCATGGACTAGTGGTAAAAATTTGCTTTATTTGTTCTTCTGTACTGAAAAATCTATTCAACTGACAGTGGAGCATAATGAGCAAAATATTGACCCCGCTGATTTAAATTATTGAAATTTCTTCAATAATTCCTGTACATTAAGTTGGATCGGTACCTTACTTCATGAAGAAAAAAGGAAACAATATAATGTTCACCGAATACCATAATAATAAGTTGGCAGGCAGATACCTTCGTGCTTCTAGTTTGTTTTTCTGGTAACCTTAGGGATGTTGTCGTTATTTTCATGACGTCATGAACGTCACAATGGTTTGGGCTATAAACAGGCATGCAAGTACATTAAACCCACTTATTTAAAGTTCTGAATGCCCGAGGCAAATGATATTTATACCAAAATGTTTCTGAAAATTTTTGGATAGTAAGTACAAGAGTACGGTAATGCATACTGTATTTACTGTATTGTAATTATCAGGTTTTCCAGGCTATTGTGAAGACATTTTATTTATGGGCTGTGATTGGATGATTCATTAAAAGTCAGGTCATGAATATTATAATTAGCAAAGGTCATCTGAACTGTAGGATTGTCAGATGTAAAAATAAGTTACTATGGGAGCAGAGAATATTTTATTTTAAATTTGGTTTTAATCTTTCCTAGAAAGGCAAAATGCTAATGTTGAAAGAAAACTTATATAGAAAATGACTATCATTTTTATTACTTTATTTAGTTTTTGGGTTTTTTTGTGTGTATTTTTCTGGACTTGAAAAAGTATGTTGTTAGAAAATACATAGTGTAAAACTGCCTGTGGTGCTTTTCACAAAAATTCTTACAAAAAAATCTTCGTAAGTTAGTTTTATATAATTAGCACTTCGAAGTCAGACGGATTAGCTTATCTATGATAAGATATTCAAAAGGTATACACAATACTTCACAATTTGTATGATATTTAGAATCGATAAGCCAAAAAATGAGCATATTATTAATGTTTTTTGCTTTTGACTTACGAAGATTGTTTTCGTAAGAATTTTGTGAAAAGCGCCACTGGTTATCAATTTATGTAAATTGTTAATTCAGTTTATTGAGTAGATGTTTTTTTGTTGTCAATTTTTATTAAGAATCAAATATATTCTGTTCTGTTCTGTTCTGTTCTGTTCTGTTTAATCAGAGTGGTATAATATTTCATCATGTGTATATTTTTTTCAGACATCATTTAAAGATTTAGAAATAGAAGATATGTATCAAAGTTATTGTTTACAGATGAGAAGATCTTTAGTTGTTGTTTTACTTGTTGTTATAACTTGTATTATAGTATCATTACTTATACTTCATCTGGCTGAAAATAAGGTAAGAATCGACCTAATCCGGAATTCAAATTTTGGGGTTTTCCGTCTGCGCACAGGCGGTACAAACAAAGTTTTCTACACATTATTGCTAAATAGCACGAACTATGGATTAAATCCTATTGTTCTTTGTACACGTGTTTAAATTTCATTGTAATGGTGAAAGTTTGTTTGTACCGGCGGGAAAAACCCAAATATTTGAATTCCGAACATAGTCTATTGTTTTGGGTTTTATTTTATAATAAACAGTATAGTAGAGCGCCATCATAATAAGACCATCAAAAAGTCTAATAAGCTACTGTAAAGTTCCAAGTCAGAGACTACCTTGGTCCCTAATCCGGGTCGATGGTAGACCCCTGTCCCTTTAAAAAAAAGTTAAAGTGCGGTTCTAAGTCTGCTTCCATATACATGTTCAGCCGACTTTACAATCTAATGTATGATAACTCCTGATCATTGAAATCACCCTCAGACAGAAGATCCCTCACAGTAGCCATTTACACCTGGGTAGAGTGAAACAACTGTAGGTTAATTTCTTGCTCAAGTAAATTAGCAGTGCCCCTAGTAGGGATTGAACCCAGGACCTCTCGATCCCTAAGCCTGTGTCCTACCACTGGACCACTGTTCCTACTCTACAAAAAATAGCCCTGTCGCCACCCACCCTTGTTGATAAAATATGACCGATTTTTACAAGATGTCAGTCCTCAGGTTTTATTGTTTTTTATGTGAAAATAATGTGATTTTTATGGTCCTTCATATTGATAGATATATCCTTGAACTTGTTGATGGTCGTTATTGTGTCATACCAAACAAATGGTTTATATTACACAAACTTGATAAATTGGTCATAAATTCCTAGATGCAGAAAACCATTATGATAGTTTGATGTTAACAAATTTTGTTTGTCATATGATGACGATAAATGATTTCTTCCGGGAGGGGGGTGATGTTAGTTGTTTCTTTAACTGCGGTGATGTTTTCTCTTGCTTAATATGTCTTATATTTTAATTATGTGACTCAATCTGACTTATTGAAATAATTATGTAATTTGTAACATTATTATACCCCTCAAAAATTGTTTTTTCGGAGAATGTAAAGGAGTCATTTTGGTCAGTCTGTCGGTTGGTTGATTGGTTGGTGTAGCTTTTTCTTGTCTGCTCAATTTCTCAGCATCTATTTTACTATTTTGATTCAAACTTCATGCATATACTAGATATCAGGCAGAAATGTGCATATTTCATTTTGGTTATGGTCCATTGAATTTTTGCCAAGTTATGGCCCTTTGATGAAAATTCTAGTCTGCTGGTTTTCTCAGTACTCAATTTCTTGACAAACATCCATATGGGTGTATTTATCACATTGGATTGGTCTCCCCTGCTTCGTGCATATTCATGAAAACAAGATTTCGCTGGTCAAATTGCTCACGGTACATATGGAGTGTTACAGAAGAAAGTACTGTGGTTGCCGACGATGGTTGAAAAGTAACAAAATCTGAAGAATTGCATTTCATTATGAGAGGCTTTTTATTAAACTTTGAGAATTTAATCAAATTTATGTTTAAAATTGTCATTTCTGTTTAAAATAGAGATGTTATTTTATAACCTATTTATTATCTACCTACACATAGCAAACTGCCCGGGTCAATAGTGCAGTTGGTAGTGCGCCGGGATTTGGAATCTCGTGCCCGAGGGGGTGCGGGTTCGAATCCCACCAAGGAGGTTATACCCTTCCATGAAAATTTGACAATAATGTCAATTTTCCTCCATTGATTAGATAATATGGAGAAGTTTCCAGCCTTGTGGAAGGGTAGGTGAGTACTGGTTATAGACAAGGGTCCAAGAAAGCTAGGTTAGGTGCGCTTGACGCCGTTAAATGACCTAAATTGTGTTGACTGGGCGTTAACTCCAACATAGCAAACTGTGTTTTACTTAAAATATGTTTCAGCTTAATTTTCAAACTATTACAGTCATAATGTGGACATTTGTCATTACAGTGTACATTGTCTTGTCAAGTTGTCATGTTGAGAAATATTTGATGCATCAGTTTACTTCACCAGCATGCAAGAATATCAATTACCATATTTACTCTATTTTATGCCCCTCTCCTAATAAACCCCCCTATGCCCCTCTCCTAATAAACTCCCACATTTATGTAAAAAAATAACTACTTTCCTAAATGATTTCAATTTGAACTTTAACCCTTGAACATAGAACTGGGTTGACAATGATTCTCTAAACAGGGTTTTAGTGGAAATCAAATGTTCGACAAACTACCTGCCTGCTGCAAACCCAAGTTTGGGTGATACCCACAGCAGATAAAAAATAAAATCAGGATTTATTGATTTGATTTAATATATAATTAACACCGCAACAAGATTTTCCAGTCAATAGAAATTAGTTCTATTTTTTTGTATTAAATGTAATAAATTCTCAATTTTTTGTACTCTTATAAATGCCCCTATTTTTAAGTTTTTACCACCCCGAGCCCCCTCTAGTGTTTAATAGATTATACACGATGTATTACCAAACAAGGCAGCTTCACTGCAAGATAAATGTATCACACTGTAAAATGAACTTGATGACAAGTTTTAAAATTTTGTTACACATTAAGAGACAAAAATAAACTGTCGAGACATGAATAGTGTAAAGGCGTCATGTAGAAATCATGACTTATCGTGTCCTTATAGGGTTTTTATTGTTTGATTATATTTAGATACTTGTATATTTATTTCATCATGATTTCATGCAGTCTTTGACAATTATTATTTGACACCAAACTTCATATACTTGTAACACTAGCAGTCAGCACTTTATACTGACTTTCATTAAAGCTGTCATAACTACTTTCTATATCATTATGTATTTTTTAAAATTTTTGGAATCTAGGTTATGAATTATTCATGTTGCAAATGCAAAAAAATTATGTTTTATACTGTTTTAATGATAAGTCATGAGAATGTATTTCTTAATCAAGCTCTACAAAGATATTGTTAAATTTTATTCAACTGTCAGTAGAGCATACATTAGCCCTGCTGATTTAAATGCTTGTTCCATAATCCCAGTACATAGATATAGATGAATATTTTTACAGAAAGTGAGTACAGATGTACTGTATTGAGTATTTAAATCAGCAGGGTAAATGTATGTGCCACTGACAGTTGAGTACATTTCAACAATATGTATGTTAGTTTTAGGCAACCACTCCTTGAAAAGAACCCAAAATCCCTTGACATACAGGTGGCAAGTTCACCCATTTACCAGCTCTGTTGTACCATTTTCTTAAATTAACCATTTTTCCTTATCCTTTCAAAAGAAGCCAACAAATTTCTCACTTCATGGAAGATAATAACCATTTTTTTCCTTTCTATTCAGAAATGAATAGTTACATGTACCCAATCTGAATGAAATGTCACTAAGGAACCAACCAATACTTGTTGAATAAGTTGAATAATCATTTTATACAACTTATAGAAAATGTTCCTCAGTTTAACTTCCTTGTTTATTCTCCATGTATTACCATGTGACTGTTAAATGTAGGTCAAATGTTTTACTTCCTTTTTTACTTCAGATGTAGGGCAAATATTTTATCTTCCTTGCATAACCTTCAGATGTAGATTAGATACTTTAATTCATTACTCAACCGTCTATTGTTGGTAAAAATTTGAAAATTCTATGTGACTGTCAAATGTAGGTCAAATATTGAATATTTTATGTGACTGTCAAATGTGGGTCAAATGTTGAATATTTTATGTGACTGTCAAATGCAGGTCCAATTTTAATATTCTATGTGACTGCCAATGTAGGTCAAATATTGAATATTTTATGTGACTGTCAAATGTAGGTCAAATGTTAAATATATTAAGTGACTGTCAAATGTAGGTCCGATTTTAATATTCTATGTGACTGTCAAATGTAGGTCCAATTTTAATATTCTATGTGACTGTCAAATGTAGGTCAAATATTGAATATTTATGTGACTGTCAAATGTAGGTCAAATATTGAATATTCTATGTGACTGTTAAATGTAGGTCAAATATTAAATATTTTTTGTGACTGTCAAATGTAGGTCAAATATTGAGTATTTTATATGACTGTCAAATGTAGGTCAGATATTGAATATTTTATGTGACTGTCAAATGTAGGTCAGATATTGAATATTTTATGTGACTGTCAAAATTTAATGTAGGTCAAATATTGAATATTTTCTGTGGCAGTCAAATGTAGGTCAAATATTATATCTTCCTTGCATAATTCAGTACTCAACCGTCTATTGTTGGTCAAATATTTTATACATTGTAGTAGCTTTGACCTTCAAATGAAGGTCAATTTTTTGTTATCTTTTGTGACCATCAAATGTAGGTCAAATATTCAATACATCATGTGACAATCAAATGAAGGTCAAATATTTCAAATGTAGGTCAAACATTCTAAAGGTACTGTGACTCAAATGTAGGTCAAATTTTTATAGATACTGTGACTGTCAAATGTAGGTTAAATGTTTAACTTCCTTGTTTAACTTTCAAATGTAGGTCAAATATTTTTTTGCTGCATATATTTTACTGACTGTATTTTTTGTGCATTTTAAGTGTACTATAAGTAGTTTTTTCTAAAAAAACTGTTGATATACTAAAAGTGTGGAATTGTTTTTTAATTTTGACACAAATATGATTGCATACCATTGCTTTATAATGGCAAAAAGTATGGGTTTTTTTTCATCCTAAACATTTTGTTTAATTCTGTACATTGTTAATTTTTTTTCAGGTAGTTGTCGATGGAACTGTTGAGGGATCATTTATAGTTTTAATAGTTGGATTATTTCTGACAGGGGCTCTCTATCCATTAGTTATGGTACAAAAATTCTTCAAGAAATGGCCGAGTATAGTGTCAGCGGCGATCTGGTTAAATATGACAGTGATAATCAACATGTACACAGGGTTTTTATCGAATACTTCAACGTCGGACGATCTACCTGCTGTTTTTTATGTGATAATTGTGTTATATACAATGTTACCTTTGCCTAAGTTAATCTCTGTTGTTCTTGGAGTATTTAGCATGGCTTTACAACTCATAGTGTCTGGAGTTACTGCAGAATTAAACACAGAAAATTTAGTCTTCCAGGTAAGCTTATATTTTTAACGGTAAAAGTAATCCCATTTTATATTCTCATCATCGGCACCACAGTACTTTCTCCCGTTACACTTCATACCTACCCTGAGCAGTTTGACTGGCAAAATCTCGTTTTCATAAATACCGGTATGCATGAGGCAGGGGAGACCAATTTTCTTCCAATGAAATTGCATGTTACAATTAAATACTCTTCAATAACAATGACGTCATACATATGTTTATTTTTAAAAAATTGTTGCGTAATTTGATTAGCTAGTTTTCCGCAGTGGTTTCCTTGCAGAACAAATGAAACTGCCTCATTAATTATTCATGATTATGAGATTTTCCTAACCAAATGGCCCACAGTACATAATGCAGCATAGCGGAGAAATGTATTGTGGGATAATGGACAATGTATATTCTAAGCTTCATGGTTATCTTCGTTCACTAACTTAATACATGTAGTTATATTAACCCCAGTCATTTGGCTATTAGAATCTACTTTTTAAATTGTCATTGAGAGTTTTTAACTCTGTTAAAAGCTGTCAACATATTGGTGCAATGGAATTATACCACCTTGCAGTTACCCATTTACACTTGGGTGCAGTGAAGCAATTGCAGATTAATTTCTTGCTCAAGGAAATAAGCAGTGCCCCATGTGCTGTCCAAATAGTCCACATGATGGTGTCAAATGACAGTCTTGACCGTATATGTTCCATGGGAAAACACTACAAGTACATATAAGGTATATTACTACAGGGCTCGAATTTCAGCTCGCATACTTGCAAAATGCGAATGGTTTTTTAAAATTGCGAGTAACTTTTATTCTAAGTTGCAATTTTTCGCAAGTTAAAATTGTCGCAAAATATCTCTGTCCAAACTAATGAGGCCCAAATCAGCATTGAAACAGTGGGATAGATCGATAGTATTAATTTAACATTCACAGTAAAAACATGTTCAATATTCTTTGTCTATCCCACAATAATACCCTCGTTCTATCTATAGTTAAATATAGTACTATGCTGTTTATATATATTGCATATATGAAATGTTACTATGTATCCCATTCAAATTTGAAGAAAAAAAAATGCCAGCGATTATCTTCATTTTGTGAGTTGAAATACAATCAACTTGCAAAAATTTGCAAATCCCTTTTTTGTTAAATTTGAGCCCTGTATTACTCAAAAAAGGTCAAGGCCACCAATGGTCTTGACTATAATATAATTCTGGTATTCGTTTTGTAATGTTTAGGATTTTTTTGATCATTTATTTATTTACCTTGTTTTCTATTTTTCAGTTGTTTTCCAACTTTATATTATTGCTAAGTGCTAATTTAACAGGAATGTATCATAAATATTTAACTGATGTAACTCATAGACATACATTTCTGGAAGCTAGAAAGTCTATAGAATCAATGGTGAAATTAGAAAAAGAAAAAAAAGAACAGGTAACGATTGTATTTAGTATGTTTATCTATACTCCATGCTTTTGTGATTTGTTAGTGGCAACTCCTATTGCAGGCCAATAAGGGACTTTGTCTTGACTGGTAAAATCCAGCCCTGTTGGGGTAAAAAAGTTTCAAGCCAAATACACTAGCTGGCCCTATGAATTGCAAGTGAAAGGCTGTAGACCCCCCAATCTTGATGAAAGACAATTCTTTGCAGTTGGGCAGGGAAGCTGAAAGGTAAAAAGGGGCTATTTTTATCTTTTCCCCCACACTGCATCGGAGGCAGGGGATGTGAGACAGGGTACAAATGACTAGTATTTATAGACTTAAGTGTTCTTTTTCTATTTTTTTGTGTATTTTTTCTTAAACTTTTTCTAAAAAATACTGTTATATTTTTATTCTAACAGGAGGAGTTATTAACAAGTTGTATACCAAAAGATTTGATGAAAGAAATGAAAGAAGATTTAACAAAGAAAATGATGAGTAAAGTTCCAAGAATTACACCATTCCATGATTTATATGTTAAACATCATAGTGATGTCAGGTATACCTTTTTGTTTATTTTTTGTTGATAGCACAGTGTTTTTCTGAGGGTTTAAAAAATGTAGGGCGAATGACTCCATATTTGAAAATTGTTAGAGACATTTCAAATTCATTGGGGCCCAGGGGTGGATCCAGGATTTTTTTCTAAGTGTGGTCTGACCTTTTTCTAGAGGGGGGTCCAGACTTTTGAACCACAACCACATGTTATACATTTGGCAGAATAATGCAACATATCAATAATAAAAACTAAATAACCATTATATCTATGTTAAGTACCGAGAAAAATTGCTTCATGCTACTTAAAAATGACTAAAAATCAAGAAATGCACTAGTTGACAGGTACATTTTTGAAATTCTGGGGGGGTCCGGACCCCCCTGACACCCCCCCATGCTGCATCCACCTATGGGGCCCGAGGAATGGATGTTTTTGCTTCCTGTGCAACTGATATTCTTAATTATTAATATCTATGCTTTCAAAATTTAATTATTACTGAAGCAATTTTATTGAACTAAGTGGTGCATAAATTACCCCCCCCCCTGATTTAAAAACTCATTATTAGTTTGATAATCCCTGTACATTATTATGGATATTGTTAAATTTTGTTGATTGTAAGTACTAAAGTTCTGTAGTAAGAATTTAAATCAGCAGGGTTAATGTATGCACCACTGACAGTTGAATAAAATTTGATAATACCAAACTAAAAGACACAAGTGTTGTTTAATTTTATTCAACTGTCAGTGGCGCATACATTAACCCTGCTGATTTAAATATTCACTTCAGTGTTTCTGTACTCATGGTGGATAAAAATTTATTTAGATCAGCAAAGTTTATGTGCATTGACAGTTGACAGATGAATATAAATGAACAATGCAGTACATGTAATTTACTGTCATGAAGCTGGACAATTGTCTTTGATCTAAATGGAGTCTCATAGGCTGATCTAATGGGGGGGTTAGGGGGGCTGGACCCCCTAAAATTTGCAAAAATTACCATCCATGAGTGTATTTTTGAACTGTAACCCATTTTTAAGTAAATAATACAATTTTTTTTGGGCTTGCTTTGCTCGTCTTTGTGTTTAACATAGATCTAATGGTTATGTAATTTTTAATATTAATATGTTGCATTATTCTGCAAACAGTGTATAATAGTGGTTGTGGTTCAAAAGTTTGGATCCCACCCCCTAGAAAAAGTTTGGACTCCCCTAGAAAAAAATCCTGGATCCGCCCCTGAGTGTTGTGCAGTATGAATCATTGAGTATGACTATAATATTGCTGATGATGGGATACTTGTATATTATGTTCTTAAGTGTCGTGTATTTATATCAATGTGTCTATGCTAGACAAGTGTATATCATTCTGTATCTATATGTATATGATGTTAAGACTGTGCTGACATTTTAATATGAAAGTGCAATTGTGTTTTAGTTTGAAGAGTTTTTTATTACTGTTTCAACTTGTGATTGTCCAGGAGTCCGAACTTTTCTAGGGGGGGGTCCAAACCTCGAACCACAACCACATTATACACATTTTGCAGAAAAAATGCAACATATTGATAATAAAGACTACATTACCATTAAATCTATGTTAAGCACCGAGAAAAAGTGCTTCATGCTACTCAAAAATGACTTATAGGCAAGAAAACGGACAGGTACATTTTCCAAAGTCTAGGGGGTCTGGACCCCCCTGACCCCCCCTGCTGGATCTGCCTATGTTTATTATTTGCTTCTTTCCAAATTATCTTATTAAGTAAGTAAATGACTGTGTTTTAAGTCTTAAGTTTCATCCTGATGAATGTTCACCAACTTTACAGCTATTCTTCTTGAAATTATAGAATAGTTAAGTTTCTAACCCTACTGATTTAAATACTCAATATTTGTTCAATTATCACCAAACATAAATACTACAGTACTTCTGTACTCACTATCGATAAAAATAGAAATTTATTTTTTGTACAGTGGTTTGTCAAACAAATATCAAGTATTTAAATCAGTGGGGTAAATGTTTGCATTACTGACAGTTGAAAATAATTGATATGATATAGAGGATATCTGTTTATTTCAGTGTAAGATTTTTTTTTTATTTCATGAGTGAGCTAAGGATGCAATGTTTTCACGAGTGGAGTAGCCATGAGTGAAAATATAATATCCTTAGCTAATGAGTGAAATATATAGATCTTACACCAAAATAAACAAATTTTCTGTTTATTATATGCTTCAAATTGGCTTTTTAAGTATGATATGTCATCAGAACGGCGCATCCAAACAGTGAAAAATAACAAATTAAAATTGATTGTTTTAAAACAGTGGAATATTGATTTTTATTTCACCGATAAATCTGGATATATCACACTCGAAAGCATATAATAAATTTGTATATTTGTATTATGTGTATATTTTCAGTATATTGTATGCAGATATTGTTAATTTTACACCGTTAGCTGCCGAGTGTACAGCTCCTGAACTGGTTAAAATGTTAAATGAATTATTTGGTAGATTTGATCAATTAGCTGAGGTAGGTTCAATGTTTGAAAACAAAATCAAGTTTCAAATGCTTAATTTGAGAAAAAAGGTTCTTGTATACTGATGTTATTAACCCTATCAATACTGAATTTCCATAATGGACTTATCCATCTTCAATTTTTAGACCTATATATTGTCATTTTAGGGATTTCAGGATAAAAAATGGACAATGCACTGCCAACAGCAAAGAGCCTGGGAAACCAGCATGTGTTGTGTCGGCTGACCTGGCTCAATCATTGTTGGTTGTAAAGGATTTTCATATTAATCTCTGGCATTGTAAGGGTTAATAACATTGGTTTTGATTGTCCTAGTTTTGTAACTTCACTCATGAATGTTATTATTTTTTTAGCTCATCTGAGCGAATGCTCAGGGTGAGCTATTGTGATCACTGGGTGTCCGGCATCTGTCGTCTGGTGTCTGGTGTCTGTCTTCCATTGTCTGGTGTCTGTCTTCCATTGTCTGGTGTCTGTCGTCTGTTCACATTTACCTTGTGTATGCAATAGAGACTGTATTTTCATTGGAACTTTATGAAACTTTGTCAGAATGTTTGTCTTGATGAAATCTAGGTTGGGATTGTATTTGTATTTTTGTCTGCAAATTAAATCTTTCACCATGGTTCTTGTCTCTGACCAACTAATGCACTTCCTGTTTTCTGATGTTTCTGTGCACTGTTCTCAGGTGAGCAATATAGGGCCATCTTGGCCCTCTTGTTTTTCAAAAGATTGTGACATTTTAGACTTGTCCTCTAGTCCAGCATCATTTGAATGCAATAAAGTTCAAAAACCCTGATCTTACTGTAAAGTAAATATGAAGTTGATACACCTGATAGATAAGATCAAATTTAAAACAATTTTCATGTAGCAGTTTTATCTACCTTTATAATGACATCTAATGTAAGATCAATAATGTTTCTAGTTTTAATTAAATGCCATACATGCTAACCCTTTAAATATTTTAGTGACTTACTATGTAAGCATGAATTCTTAATTTTACTATCTTTTTATGTGCAGTGCTGTGCAGAGCAATTTAGCACAACACAACACTATTTGACACACCATAATACAACACAACACTATTTGATACAACATAATACAACACAACACTATTTGACACACCATAATACAATACAAAACTATTTGACACAACATAATACAATACAACACTATTTGACACAACATAATACAATACAACACTATTTGACACAACATAATACAATACAACACTATTTGACACAACATAATACAACACAACACTATTTGACACAACATAATACAACACAACACTATTTGACACAACATAATACAACACAATACAACACTATTTGACACAACATAATACAATACAACACTATTTGACACAACATAATACAACACAACACTTTACAACACAACATAATACAACACAACACTATTTGAGACAACATATTATAACACAACACTATTTGGCACAACATAATACAATACAACACTATTTGACACAACATAATACAACACAACACTGCTCAGCTTAACTCGAAGCAGCACTGCACAACACAACACAACTAATACAACACAGCATAACACTACACTGCAGAACACAACACTTTACAACACAATATAGTACAACACAAAACAATACATCCTGAAGCACTTAATTTGAAACCCTAATTGTCTATAAAGACGATGCCTGGTATCTTAATAAAGGTCATTAAAATCAGGTTAAACTGTATAACTTTACTATCATGTATTAGATTTTAATGTAAAATATTCAATATTGTAAATAAATTAACAAATTACAAAACACATTTAATGCAATTTGTAATGAGTCTTTATTGATTCTGTATACTAGCTGATTTATTTATTATTTTGTAGCTTTAATATGTGTTAAGAACAAATAGCTAAAAGATGAACTACAATATTTGTATTCCAGGGTTTATTGATACCAATCTAAATACAGGCACTGCAGGGCTTTTTCGGTGGGTTTTGGGAAAAAGGCCCCTGCCCAAATTGGGAATTTTAAAGCTGTAAATAGTCCAATTTGGGAAAAAAAATATCGTCAAATGGAAATTTCATCATTAAATTTTCTGCATTAAATCTTTATATTATGCTTTGCTTTGGTGTCTCTGAAAGTGTTGCAGTGCCAGTGCTCTTAAAGAGTCTGTTTTGACAGTTCAGTGAGGCATGCAATGCAAATTCCCATGTATTTATTATTTTTACATGAAATCTCGTGGTTTCTTTTGTACAGGCAAAAGACATCCTGTTCAAAGGGAATTATTTTACAAGATTGGGATTTTGTTTTTGAAACTGGGAAAAATGGTTGTTATTTGGCTTTGGGAACGGGGCCATTATTCGGCCCCGTGAGATAGGCTGAAAAAGCCCTGCACTGTCATTTCAATTTATTTGTATCAGGGTTGAGCTTTGCCTGACTGAAACCAAATCTAAAATTCTCTGCTTGACTACATGCTAATTTTATGACAGCAGTCTCTTGGGTATCAGTTAAGAGAGCTGGGAAGAACCAAAATAAGAATACAATGTCATATTGTCCTATTTCAATGAGTTTCCTTTGAGAGGTGTGTGCCATATAAAAGTCAGGGTATAGGACATGAAGTTGGCCCATTATGAAATGTCCCCATACAAATGATTGCTCTCTACCCTTTCAAATACTAACAGTAATAAATACTTTATTAAGATTTATACATAAAGTGCAAGCATGGATTGGCAATACTGTATATAATGACAGGGTTAAGTATTAAAAAAAAAAACGACTGATTTTATGTGCTATGCACCAAGATTAAAGGACATTTCTAAATACTTTGAACACTCTAGTAAATTCATCATTAATGATCAAATAATTATGATAGCAGTTGCAGTTCTGCATGACTGATTTGCAGCAAAATAAGCTACACTTGGGTATTTCATTGTTCATTAATGATAAATTGAGTATGGTACATGTAGGAGAGAATTGTGAAAATAAATGTGTATTGCATGACTGCATGCCTGAGATGTGCATACTGATAATTGAAGGAGTAATGCTAGTTTTATGACAGGATATGAACAGCCATCTTGGCCCCTTACCAAAGAGACTATAATTAGGGACTTTAGTCAGTTATCTTTCCCTGATAAAATCTGAAGCAATCCAATTGGTAAGTAGGTCCTTACAGTTGGAATCCTCGGATTTTATCATTGAATTTCTATGTAAGGGTAACAAAATATTTCATCTAATATCTTTCTTGTTAATGAAGATATTACCAGAAGTGATGGAATTTAGATAGTTCTTTAACTTAAAAATAATTAGCTTGAAATTCAAACAAATTAAATGATATACAAAAAAGTTATTAAAGATTAAATTTGGCAAATTAACATTGAAAAGTAAGGGTAAAATCCGAGTAATCCAACTAATTAGACCTACCTATTTTGAAGAGTATACAAGGGGAAATAACTGACTAAAGTCCCTTATTTCCTAGAAAACTATCATTGTTGGATTTATATATTTTATAATTTAACGGTCAGTGGTACATACATTTAAACTCTGCTGATTTAAATATTTTTTGATTAGTTGTGAGTACAGAAATACTGAAGTGAATATCTAAATCAGTGGAGTTAATGTATACGCCACTGAAAGTTGCATGAATAAAATTGATCAATACCTTTCATTTACCTTTCAGGAAGTGAGTAGTATCGTCACTCTTATTTACTGAGTCACACATACTGAGCAGTAAATTTTGTTTTCAAACGAATAAATACTTTATAACTGCATCACAAAATCACAGACTTATGTGTTTCACAAACAGATATGTCAGTCCAAAATTAAAATTACAATAACTAGCCATGTTTACGATGTGTTTCACCAACAGATAAGTCAAAAATTAAAAGTACAATAACTAGCCATGTTTACGATGTGTTTCACCAACAGATAAGTCCAAAATTAAAATTACAATAACTAGTCATGTTTACGATGTGTTTCATAAACAGATGAGTTCAAAATTAAAAGTACAATAACTAGTCATGTTTACGATGTGTTTCATAAACAGATAAGCTCAAAATTAAAAGTACAATAACTAGCCATGTTTACGATGTGTTTCATAAACAGATAAGTCCAAAATTAAAAGTACAATAACTAGCCATGTTTACGATGTGTTTCATAAACTGATAAGCTCAAAATTAAAAGTACAATAACTAGCCATGTTTATGATGTGTTTAACAAACAGGTAAGTCCAAAATTAAAAGTACAATAACTAGTCATGTTTACGATGTGTTTCATAAACAGATAAGCTCAAAATTAAAAGTACAATAACTAGTCATGTTTACGATGTGTTTCATAAACAGATAAGTTCAAAATTAAAAGTACAATAACTAGCCATGTTTACGATGTGTTTCATAAACTGATAAGCTCAAAATTAAAAGTACAATAACTAGCCATGTTTATGATGTGTTTAACAAACAGGTAAGTCCAAAATTAAAAGTACAATATCTAGCCATGTTTACAAAGTTGATTTATAATTTCACATATTTTATTGTTTTGATATTTTCAGAAGAACAATTGCATGAGAATCAAGATATTAGGTGATTGTTATTATTGTGTGTCTGGTTTACCTACTCCCACGGAGAAACATGCGGCTAATTGTGTTAAAATGGGTCTTAAAATGATTGAAGCCATCAGGTAACAAAGTTTTCTCTAAATCCCAGAGGTTGCTTTCACAAAAAATCTTACGAAAAACATTATCATAAGTAAATTTAAAAAAAAATAATGTTCATAGCATAAAAGATATATTATGATATTTATATAATTATATGAAATTTAGAAAGTATTAACTATTTTTTATAAGAAAAGAATGCTATAAATTGACTGGACAAAGAATTAAGGCATTATGGATGTTTCCTGCTTCCAATTTACAATGATTTTTATCTTAAGATTTTTTTGTGAAAATTGCAGATTCTTTAATTGATAGTAGCTTATAGCTTGTTTTGCTTAAAATGTTTGTTTTTCATTCTGACTGAGGCATGCTGGAGCAAAGATATGTCTATGCAAGCGAACTCTGAACCAATCAAAATTTACTATATTGGATGACAAAAATCTGGCTTATTCCAATATTGCTGTAGAATGTACTTGGCCCATGTTGTACACTAACATGATTTTGCAGATGCACAGTCTATGAAATTAGGGGATGTGTGGTTGCCCAGGCAACCAATTTCAAGTTAAGGCAGCCAAAAATGTTTTTTCCGAAACCAAATTTCTACCAACAAGATACAGTTCTAGCTGCTTAAATGACCTGTTAGGGCAACCACTTTTATATCCTAATTTTGTAGACTGTGTACCATATATGCATATCCTCAGCAGATCACTGGGTGTTGTATTTGGGAGTTTCTTGTTTACTGTATTTAACTATAGCCAGTCCCAAACGCAGTTGAGAAATGATGAGGACTATCAACACTGCTGGAACCTCAAAACGACCAGCATAGGAAGCTTCTTCCAACAGAATGTCTTACTAGACACTTACTTCATGCTTAAGTTTAAGCCAGGTCTGAAGGAGCTTATCCACCTTGGTCAATCTCCGTAAACAGATATCCTGTAGTGGGCTGTTGTACAGGATCTCAAGATTGGATAGGAGGGTCACGTCGTGATGACCTTTGTGTTGACCAATCAATGCGTAGCTTTCATCTGGATGAAACACTATTAATAGCATTTTGATTTCATAATTTCTACTTTTAGAGGTTTGCATGCTAATTTAACCATGGTATTATTCACAGGCTGTGATATGATGGCTCATTTCAAATTGCGTGACGTAGACGATGTAAACATGTTACTTAACATAATGATTGCATCATGAATATTATTATGAGAAAAGGTCACCTGAAAGTGATCCTCATAATAAAACAGCCAGATCTAAATTAGCGAGTAGGCGAGCAGAAATTTTAGATCAGGTTTTAATGAGATTGTCACCTGGGTGATAACCTGAACCCATGACTTAACAAACTATGTATTATTTCAGGAATGTACGTGAAGCAACCTGCGTAGAAGTTGATATGAGAATTGGTGTACACTCTGGTACTGTGTTATGTGGTGTGTTAGGATTAAAGAAATGGCAATTTGATGTCTGGTCAGATGATGTTACTATTGCCAACCATATGGAATCTGGAGGTGTACCTGGGTATGTTGAATTTTATTCATTGTCATGAACCCCATTGCCCCCGCCGTGGCCTAGTGGTTAGCATGTCTGACTTCCAATCCAGAGATCGCTGGTTCAACCCCGGTCGCGGTTGGTCATACCCTATACATAAGTTGTCGGCCTCGTGGTATGGTAAGTTAGTACTGGTGGTAGAAAAGTGTCCAGGAAACTTATAGTAGGAAGAGCTGGTCGTTATATATAATATTATGACCAAAATATGTGTTGAATACAACGTTAAAAAAACAAACAAAACATGGACCCCATTGATTTAAATATTCTCTACAGTACATCCATAAACATGATCAATACAAATATATATCCACAATAATGTATGTGGAATATCAAACAAATGTCAAGTATTTAAATCAGCAAGGTGATTTGAATAAACATTGGACTGGCTATTCAATGATTACCAGCCTTAAGTTGTTACTAGTTGCCCAAGCCCACTCTATTTACAATGTTTTAAATTACTTAATAATAAATTTGCAAATTTGTAATTTGGATTTTATATCTACACCAGACCCTGTATCATGATTACTAATGTCTAGTGCCTTTAACAGATATTGTTTAGTTTAGTTTTGTAAAACATAAGTTCACAGGCCTAATTCAAACTCCACAATCAATGAAGATTTTGTTTAGTCAACAAAAAGAGGCAATATTATTAACACTATTATTTCTAGTCCTAAAGTTATTATGTTCCATACTATTTATTTCAGACGTGTTCACATCTCCAAGGCAACACTAGCATATCTTGGTGACGAATTTCAAGTTGAACCTGGAGAGGGATCTAAAAGGGACGCATTGTTAAAAAGTCGTGAAATTACCACTTATCTTATTGTACCTGTTGAAAAAAGGGTAAGTGTACAACTCCTTAGCCCCTAAACCTCCTGAATTTAGTAATGGACTTGTCCTGTCATAAACTTAGAGCAGTCCATTGTCAATTTTGAGGGTGGTGTAATTTTAAAATGCCAAATGAAGGAGCCACCAATACAGAGCCTTGCCAGATTATGCAAATGACAAGTCTGGCCTTTTTTAAAAGTAAAGTTCCATGATTTGGACCATCGAAACGGATAGTCTCATTACTAGTATAGTCTTGATAATTATAGGGGCATTTTTCATATCAAGTTGTATGCTTCATAACTATATACTATTAATATTGTCATTATTTACAGGTTAAAAAAGTCACAATATTTGTGGATGATGAGGTGAGATAAGGGGACATTAGGGGCCATGCTCTTTGCACTGAACATTTACTCTCTGCCTGTCTGTCTCTCTCTCTCTCTCTCTTGAGATTGTTCTATACTGTACAAGTCTATAGCTCAATTGTGGAACAAGTTTAATTTTTCTAACAACCTAGATTAGTAGCTCTACAGACTGCTGCCTGATACCTGTATGCTAAGCAGTAAGGATAAAGTTTTTTGCTAATATGGAAACAACAAGTTGGGTTTTGGATGTGATTTAAACAAACACTGAACTAGCTATCCTTTGATTACCATTTCAACATGTGATTTGAACAAACACTGAGCTGGTTATGCAATGATTACCAGTCCAACATTGGTACCTCTTGTTATTGGATTGCTCTCTTGGTCTCCCTTTGGTCTTCTTTGTACATTTTGGTATTTTCTGATGTATTGGCTTGTATTTAACGTTGGCTACTATTTCTTTCTACACTATGTACAAGTCTTTCTACACTATGTACAAGTCTTTCTAAACTATGTACAAGTCTTTCTAAACTATGTACAAGTCTTTCTAAACTATGTACAAGTCTTTCTACTCTATGTACAAGTCTTTCTAAACTATGTACAAGTCTTTCTACTCTATGTACAAGTCTTTCTACTCTATGTACAAGTCTTTCTAAACTATGTACAAGTCTTTCTACTCTATGTACAAGTCTTTCTACACTATGTACAAGTCTTTCTAAACTATGTACAAGTCTTTCTACACTAAGTACAAGTCTTTCTAAACTATGTACAAGTCTTTCTAAACTATGTACAAGTCTTTCTACACTATGTACAAGTCTTTCTAAACTATGTACAAGTCTTTCTAAACTATGTACAAGTCTTTCTAAACTATGTACAAGTCTTTCTACTCTATGTACAAGTCTTTCTACACTATGTACAAGTCTTTCTACTCTATGTACAAGTCTTTCTACACTATGTACAAGTCTTTCTACTCTATGTACAAGTCTTTCTACACTATGTACAAGTCTTTCTAAACTATGTACAAGTCTTTCTACTCTATGTACAAGTCTTTCTACACTATGTACAAGTCTTTCTACACTATGTACAAGTCTTTCTACACTATGTACAAGTCTTTCTACACTATGTACAAGTCTTTCTAAACTATGTACAAGTCTTTCTACACTATGTACAAGTCTTTCTACTCTATGTACAAGTCTTTCTAAACTATGTACAAGTCTTTCTACTCTATGTACAAGTCTTTCTACACTATGTACAAGTCTTTCTACACTATGTACAAGTCTTTCTACACTATGTACAAGTCTTTCTACTCTATGTACAAGTCTTTCTACTCTATGTACAAGTCTTTCTACTCTATGTACAAGTCTTTCTAAACTATGTACAAGTCTTTCTACACTATGTACAAGTCTTTCTACACTATGTACAAGTCTTTCTACACTATGTACAAGTCTTTCTACACTATGTACAAGTCTTTCTACACTATGTACAAGTCTTTCTACACTATGTACAAGTCTTTCATTTTTTCAACTTTTTTTTCTACTACAAGTATACTGTATAGCGGGTTATTTCTGCGGGCAAAAATTTCGCGTAAACAAGAGAGTTTTGTATTAGCGATGCTAAATATTGGCGGAAATTACTCTGAGCGCCAATTTTAAACCTCCCGATGAAAGATGGTCAAAGGTACATAACTCTGTCTTTTCCAATAAAAAGGTCAATTTACCTGTATAAGCGGTCACTACCGACCGCGACTTTTCAATTTTTTTAATTATTTAAGTGTCGCCAAAGTTCATTATATGAGGGACGTGTGAAAAACCAACGCTTACACAGAAGATTATCTATTTCTATGACGATGTATTGACGGGACAAGTTTAATCATGTGATAAGAATCGCCATTAAATGTGAATGTTTTTGTTACAACTATTACCTGAGTGCCGCTAAGTTTGATCGTTCGACAAATTGCATAAGTAAGCCCAACTCGCGAGAGTCTTATAAAAATAACAATTTGTTGTAATGAACAATCAAAATTTTCGCATGTTTGTTAATAGTCGTGGATAACGCCTTTGTCTTTGTTTAAAATTATCGGTATTAAAGTTTGCGGCCACACACTCCTTAAAAATCACCAATTTACCTGAATCCATTGGTCAAAGTCCAACAAATTTTAAAATTAACAGCTTGTCACAAACAATGTATAATCAACGCACCTAGTTGAGTCTTTAAACAGACAAAATCAATTATAAAGCGTTGTCACGTGACGAAATTTGACAATAGTTTTCTTTTGAATATCAATAAATAATAAGCTACATAAACACTAACTCCGGTCTTTTTACTCAATTTGTAAAATTATGTGATGAGAAGTTTGTCTTCGGTTTGCTAGCAAGCACTTAAATTAATTGCAATACTAAAGATGACTTTGTTTTTTACGACAATCAAATAAGTGTTTGAGCTAAATTGTGAAGATTCGGAAATGACCGACATACGGGTTTATAAAGTAAACAAAATGGCGGCAGTGTCGTCGAGTTTCGTAACCGAGTTTTGATGGAACCTGTCGTCTAATTGTTAGAATGACTGTGTTGTCTGTCTGTATTTTCGTTTGCTACATACATAACTTGAATCAATTCCTTTGTGTTATTCAAAATACTAAATTTTGTTCATTTATATAATAAATCTCACCGAATTCACTACATATTTTTTTATTTTAAGGGAGATGATACATGCACATTTTAATGAATACAAAATTTTTAAAGAGTAATGTCCCTTAGTAAACAATATGGCGGTGACTTAATACTGCGGAGGTTTGTATTCGCGGTGTTTATATTTGGCGCATTTTCATTTTCCGCCAATAAAGCCAAAATTAAACCCCCGCAGATAATACCCGCTATACAGTAATTCATTTGTTCCTCATTTTCTTTTGAATGATCCCCATGACTCTTTTGGTCTTGGCTCATATTTGAATGGCTCTTTGTTGCTTTATTCTGTTGCATTAGAGATGCATGTTTGCAACTCAAACTATTGCACAATGTTGTACTTTTGAAATGACAGAACAATTAGAAACTTTATGCTATGTTTTTTTTTTGTTAAACACAAACATACACACCCCTGAAATCAGTGACTTATAGATCATTTATGGGCCCTTTTCCCTAAAAAAAACTATACACTTCCCCATTTTTGTGTTGAATTACCCTGTTTGTTTAAGTGTAACTGTTGAACTCATTTTTGACATTTTTACTGCATCATAAAAAAGTTTTTATCACTATTTCTACACTTAAAAAGGGCACAGCTGCCTTTCCCCTTTATTTTAAAATAAACACTGAAAGTGCCACTCCATCAAGTTTCAGTTTCTTGCTTTTCTAATTTTAAGATTTTTATTTGATTTATTAAGTGCTATCATCAATGATATTTCTGTATTTAACTTAAATTATCAATATTTTTAAGTATTCAATATTTTTAAGTGTTTCCTGATCTTAACGGGAAGTAATTTGAAGTGATTTATTTAACAAATACTTCAAGAGGTTGGGTCACACTAATGAATGATAGGCGTTTACCATACACTCCTTATTGCTTTTAAATCTGGGAAGTTTAACATAATTGGTTAGTTTCTATGCTCCAGGAAGGCTATCAGTTGTTGCCTGAGTGCTTCACCCCCAAAACACTCCTCTTTGTTCATCAGATCAAGAAAGTTTATCTAGATCTGAGTTAGTTTCTATGCACCAGGAGGGCAAACAGTTTTGTCTTTATGTGCCTCCCACTCCCAAAACACTTTCAGATCAGGAAAGTTTATCTAGATCTAAGTTAGTTTCGATGCATCAGGAAGGCTAACAGTTGTTGCTCGGATGTTCCTTAGCACACCCAAAACGCTCCTCAATGCTTCTCAGAACAAGAAAATTCTACTTAATTGATTAGTTTCGGTGTATCAGAAACGCTAACAGTCACTGCATGGATGTATTCAGCACTCACCAAACATTACTTTTAGCTTCCTATATATAGAAAGTTCAACTTGATCAGTTAAGTTTGATGAATCAGGAAGCCTTTAATTAATTGCAGTTGTTTGATATTTCTTGCACATTCATTTATACTAAGTCTTATCATTCTCTGTTTGTGACGGCTCAAACTATTTTTTTGAAATTGTGTCAGAAAACATATCAGGAACAGCATAAATCATAAATCACTGACCTTTCTCACAGCCAAAAGGCAAAGAGGAAAATAAAAAAAAACCTTTTGTTATAATAAGGGGTCACAAACAAGTACACAAAAGAAGAAACTAAGGGTTCATTGTTTCATTGTCCACATAAATCAACCTAAAGATTCATTGTCTCATTGTCAGCCTTGGACAGACTACATTGGCAAAACGATTGCTATTAGAGGTTTAAAGCAGGTTTTATAATGCACCAACCTTACTCCTGCTGAATGTAAATGTCATTTCAATCTTCTATTTTCTAGGAATGGCCTGTGATACATATATGGTCTACTACTCTCTGTATTGCACTATGTTTGGTTTGAACGTTTTTAATTCAAGGAGTAAGCACTGAACTAGATCATATTACATGTATGGCTAAGAGTCTGCCTGACTTGCTCAGTCGA
Organism: Mactra quadrangularis; assembly: GCA_025267735.1. Classification (NCBI taxonomy): domain Eukaryota; kingdom Metazoa; phylum Mollusca; class Bivalvia; order Venerida; family Mactridae; genus Mactra; species Mactra quadrangularis. The sequence goes on along the minus strand of CM046300.1, from coordinate 50,929,718 downwards.
TAGCTCACAAGTCGAGGTATATGAAGGGTGGTGGGATTGGTTTCCCAGCAGGTACATCCTAATATGGAATTTGGTCATGATCATGAAATAGATCTTTGGCCATTCTCCCTCTTACCAATGATTTAATTATGTAGGGCAGTTGTCAGTCACTGACGAAAGTATGCACTTAGTAGTTGGTTAACAGCTAAATCCAGAGATTTAGCCTTTTCAGGAGGAGTAAGTAGGTTGACTGACCACTGTTTTATGACCTATACAATGAGTTGCTATGGCGTTAAACCCAACAAAAAACAAACAAACCTACTCTCTGTATTGCATTATGTTTGGTTTGAACTTTTTAATTCAAGAGGAGTAAGCGCTGAACTAGATCATTATTACATGTAAATTAAGAACCTGCCAGGCTAGTTCAGTGGATAACACACAAGATGACTGACTAAGGGTCATGGGTTCGATTTCCAAGCAGGGCATGCTCTGTTCAGTTTGGTCATAATTTAATTTCTACGGACATTCTCCTTCCTGCCACTGATTCTAAATCATGTAGAACAGATTTAAGTTGCTGACAAAAGTATGCACCTATAGTTACTGTTAACAGCTAAATCCAAAGATTCAGCCTTTCAAGGAACATTGCGATGTAGGTTGACTGACAGCCCAGACATGACCTGTATGTGTTGCTATGGTATTTTACCCAAAAAAAAATGACTTAAAGAAAGATGGGGACTATTTTGTGTTTATCAGTAGACTTGTATATATAAAATTTGTAGCTTGATTTGATTATTTCCTGATAGATTGATATCTCCTATAAGCTCTTACATATCAGTTTAAAGTGTTTAGTTATAATTTAAGGGTCTTTAGTCAATTGACCTTCAACAGTAACTTACAAAGTTAACAAACTCTTGCTTTTTGTCAATATTTCTTTAGTATTGAAATTATTGCATGACATTAAAATGCACATAAGTTCTTCACTGGTAAATGCTGCATTTTTACATGTATGAACCCCCTTCCTTCAAAAGAGCAACCACAGGACTTGAAATTATTTTTTTAAATAGATTTAGTAAATTTAATTTAGGAAAGTACATTGGGCTACAAAAAAATTTTTTTTTACCTTACACCAATGTCGAGGAGTATTCTATTTCTTTCAAGCTGTCCTGTTAAAGATGTTATTACACAAATATTAAATGTCACCATTTATTTTCTATTTTCATGGCATATTTTTTATCAAATAACACCATAATTCACCATAAAGCATGAAAGAATATATAATTCTAAGAATTATTGATAATATTTTGCCCTGGACTTGAGAAGGTCTTCATTTAAATTTTTGTCTAATAATAGTACTATTTTAGTTTATTTAAGTTTATTCTTCTCTACTTTTTATTTCAGATGGAAGGCAAACCAATAAGATCTCGTTTCCAGAGTAACACTCGAGCATCTGTGCGTGTGTCCCAGTACTTGGAAAGTTGGGGTATAGACAAACCTTTCTCCAATCTACAAGTCAGCAATATGGCAACCAAGCTTCTCAGTGTCACGGTAGGTCATCTATTGATGGAACATTTTTAGCATTTTCCGAATTTTTTGAAATTTCAGAATTTTTGGAGTTTTTTGTTTTTTATTTCATTGTTAAAGTATCTTTATTCAATAAATATACCTTTTGTTGTCAATTTATTCTATAAGTTGTATGCTTGGTCATGTTTTATGTTTAATATTAACATTAACCAATGGTCTTTTATTTTTGTCAATTTTTCTCTCTTTTTTTTGCTCATATTTTATCTTTCTTTTATTGAGGTAATCCAAGCATGGAAACTAATTGTAACAATGATATGGTATATATTCTACTACAATTGTCTGACTGTGGAAGCCAGCTTTTATGGTGAAAATATAGAACATTGTACATTTATCATAGTTAAGCTGAGTACTGGTTATAGACAAGGGTCCAGGAAAGCTAGGTTAGGTGCGCTTGTCGCCATAAAATGACCTAAATTGTGTTGACACCGCGTTAAATCCAGTAAGAATAAGTAGATGAAATAAATATCATTGTTAAGCAATGAACAGAGAAGTTAGTGGTTGGATTGGTGACCACGGGGATTATCCTTGCACTTGCGCATGTTACACTTTTGAATTTTCATGCTTGAATTACCTCGTAAATTTGTTATGATAGTGGTTATTCTACATGTTATAAAAAGAAAGGGATGCAGAAAAAAGGGTCAAAGTGCAATGAAGGGTTGATACTCCGAATAAATATCTACATTTACATGGGGAGATGGGAAGGAGCAAAATGGGGAGGGGGGAGAGGAAAGGGGCAGGGCCCAGAATGCACCCCTGCTATTTCGCTTTAGAGTAATCACTAAATTAGTGTTCATGAAGAATTATTGTATAATCTTCTATTATTTAAATCTTTGAGAACTTATTTCCTGTATTTAATTATTTTTGCTTTAAAATCCTCACAAAATAATTCTTACTTAAACAGGGCTGAGGCTCGACATTGATTTTGAAACTAGGTGTGCTTCAGTTGGACAATCAGTTATATGTTTTACTTGTCCAAACCAAACGTTTAGATACAGTAATATGTTGCCTGATCGTCAGGGGCAATAGGACAACATTTAATGTCGAGCCCTGCCTGAATCAAACTGAGAGATCTGTTATGACCGATTAAGGTTGAAAAGATCAATTGGCTCATATATTTTGATTTTCTGCATGCATGGTTGTATATCAGTACATCACAGTGGTGTGGAATTTCTGATTATTTTATGATTTTCAATGTCAAAATTATTGTATGGGATCAAAATGCACTTGTTCAAAAAGAAATATGGATTACTATGATAAAAATACAATTTGTAAAATATAAAATAAAATTGTTCATTGTTGAATCTGATTGATGCATTGAGATATGAACATTTCAAAGTTTTGCTATGTTAGTATATCTTCAACTAAAAAGCTAAAATAACTTACTTGTCTGCTGGCAGGGTGTAACTGTTAACTAGTCTGCAGATATAACTGTCCGAGAGGGACAAGTTGGGCATAGGAATTCCACACCCCTGCATTTCTTTTGATATATATGATATTTTAAAAGATATTTGATTTTCTTCTTTATTTTACCATTCTTTTAGGTTTCATGTCCATGTGTATGAACTCTTTTTTAGAAGTTTTATTTTTTCATTAGATTATCTATAGGTCTATAAAATATTATATAGATCTATGGAACCTTAGCTATGTAGTTTGGCCTGCATAACATTGCTGTTGTAAAAATCAAGGGATCAGCAATTTTGAAAAAAATATCACTATCTAAGTTAAATTATTTTATTTTGTTATTAATTTTGTAATAAAAAGCAAAATATTTTGGGAAAGAAAATTCGTATTTTTCTCATTTTTAAAAGAAATTATTGAAAAATAGTTATAAAAATAACTGATCCTCTGTGATAGCAATGTAAGGCTAGGTCATTTTTGGGGTTTATAATATATATATCTATATAATCATATAACCACTTAGTTGACTGTTTATGGTATATTATCCAAAGAAGTAGTGATTCCTATGTAAGGTTTACATGATTTTAGTCTAACAATGATTGCCATGGTTCATGAAGTGAAAGCCCGGGTCCAACTTAAACATTGTTAAAATGCCTCCTAACTAATTATGAGGGCAATAGAGCAACAATAATTAATAATAATGCTTGGATTGGACATGATAAGCATCAGAGAATGCTTGTTAACATTTTTGCATTATTAATGTCAGATTAGGTTAATTTTTGTCTGATTGGGTTAATTTATGTCAGATTAGGTTAATTTATGTCAGATTGGGTTAATTTATGTCTGATTGGGTTACTTTATGTCAGATTGGGATTGGGTTAATTTATGTCAGATTGGGTTAATTTATGTTAGATTGGGTTAATTTATATAAGGTTGGCTTAATTTATGTCAGATTGGGTTAATTTATGGCAGATTGGGTTAATTTATGTCAGGTTGGTTTAATTTATGTCAGATTAGGTTAATTTATGTCTGATTGGGTTACTTTATGTCTGATGGTGTTATTATATGTCTGATTGGGTTAAATTCATATCTGATTGTGTAAAATATTATGTCTAATTGGGTAAATTTATGTCTGAATTGGGTAAATTTAAGTTTGATTAGGTTATTTTATGTCTGATTAGGTTCATTTAAGTTTAATTGGGTTAGTTTATGTCTAATTGGGTTACTCCACTACATGTTTCTGCAAATCTGATGGGTATTCCTGCAAATTATTTTTTTCATTAATTTGGACCAGATAAATTCTTTTGGCTTCTCATTTTAGCGGTCTTTGTCTTGCAGAGTGAGTATCTTAGGGTACGGGGGGTTTGTAGAACCCTGTACCAGAATATGCACTGACTGGGTCAAACTATTCCCTTGATCATAAAATTTTGAAATCTTAAATATTTTCATTATAAATTTATAATGAATTTTAATGAAATATGATTGGTCTAAAATGAAGTTATTATGAATTTATAATGAATTTAAATGGATTTATAATGAATATATAATGAATACACAAGTCATGTATTATGGGGTTAAAATGAAATTGTCATGGATTTATAATTAATCTATAATGAATTTGTAATGATTTTCATTAGTTTTAGTAAAGATATAAGCAAGCTGAGCGTTGAACATTTAAGCCCACTGCATGTTAGTGATTTTCAAGAAATCAGTTGCATGTGTTTTGTAGTGTAGCATTTACCATTTAGAAATATTGCAATATTGAATTATCACTTTTCAGCTGAATTATTATATAAAGCTTGTTGCACTTAAACAATATTTAGTGTAGAACATTGCTAGCGCTATTATAAATTTAGGCCTAATGAAATAAGTATCAGGGAAAGTAATTTATTTGCAAGACTGCTACTTATTAAGTTTTACTGCATTCTTTTAATTATAAATGGCTAAATGTAATTTTAGATGAAGACATTAAGGATTTAGAGTTATAAGTGTGAAATATAATTACATAGTCATCCAGCACATTTTATTCATTCAATTATTCAGTTTTAATTGACTCCAAGTGTCCAGATTTCTAGAATTGTTCATCATATTCGGCTGATTTGATTCTTAATGTTGACAGTCCTGAAATTGAATTATGAGAGTGTTGAATGTGGAAATATAATATACATGTACTCATTGACAGTAACTAAATTCAGTTAAATTGTACTTCTAACACAAATATAGTAATTTTGATTTACAAGTACATGTATTAGTTAACAGTGTTAAAGTTGCCCTCGATTAACTTTTGTATCGGTTATTGGATGAAATCGGCGAATGAACCAATCCTAATATATCATTAATTCTTTTTTTTTTAAATCATAAACACAGTACGTAGTTTATATTTTACAAAGTAAGCTGAGTGTAGCTTACGATTGTAAATTAATATGCATCGAGGGCAAATTCAACCTTGTTTTTAACATGTTCTAATATTAAGAGTAGTTATATAATGGATAATTTGTTTATTTTCTTTTATATATTTTTTGTTTTGTTATTTTCTCTACAGCTTATTAATGTAAGTGATTGCTGTGCAAATTTCTATATGTTTAATTAACACAACGTTGTTGCCTTTATTAATATTTTAACAATTTTTAACTTATTGCTTGAGAAAATTATTGGCTGTGAATAGTGTGAGGGTTGCTCGCAAGACCGCAGTAAGTGCATTGCCTTAAAGAGCAAGTTACTACAGTCTTGCGGGCAACCCTCCAGTTGTAAGTTGAAAAAAACTATGATTTTTTAGGAATAATTTTTTTAAATTTTGTTTCTTGTATATTGTATTAACGTTTGTCTGCTGGTGAAAGGTTCTTTTCTGTTACTTTGGTAGGATTGTATCTAAATTATGAGCTTGATTTTATTACTTCACTGTAAATGATTATTTACAGTGTAGATAAAGGTTAATGTATGCATGGAACAGCAACTGGTGCTAGAACCGCAAGAAACAAAATATTGTAAATATTTGACAATTTTCATAAGATGCCTTTTGGTCTTAACAATGCTCCGTCAAAAATGTCAAAAATTAAATGAAAATGTGTAACCCCTTTTCTTCAGATTTGGAGACCCCTTATTAAAACCCCTCTTTGGTTAATTATTTTAGACCACCTTCTACTTTTCATTTTATTTCTTTATACAAGCAGCCAATATTTTTCTCTTTGTCTCTTTGTTTATAAATACATTAGTTTATGTAAGATTAACTACAAAAACTCAATAATGGTTTCATTACAATTAATGTCATTGAAAATTTGTTTAAGAATTAATCTAGTTTTATCATTTTGTGTTTTGAAATGATTTAATTAACAATGAAATAATCTTTACATGTATAGTATTAGCATGAAATTTTCTAATCAAGAAAACATCAACATTCAATTTGGTTTAAACAAATGATTAACCATTGTCATTTCTTTTGTAATTGTGAGAGCCATACCTGCTTCTGTATCAAAACATCTATATCTTTAAAATATTTATAAATAAAGTATTTTCAATCCCAAAGTAGTTTTAGCTGGATTTTCAACAAAAATTATGGCTTATAGTTTGGCAAAACTCAGGCAGGCAGTTAGACAGTAGGGCATCTGGTGTTGTAAACAATTGCGTTTAAGTTTTTAATGTTTACCATATATTTCTGCCATTTATTGTAAGATCTTTATGAAACTTCGTGCAATGATAACATACCATGTGATAAACATAATTTGAAAGTAACTGCAACTCTACCTGGCTTAATTATGAATTTTTTTGTACTTTTCGTGTTTAAGTTTTCAATATGTTGGATATCTCTGGCATTTAGAGTCAGATCTTAAGAATCCAGCTTTAATGTGGTTTCCACATTATATTTCTTGTCTTGAAATATTTCTATATTTCATGCTGTGCCATATTAAACTATGATTTTTTAAAGTTAAGAGTAGTAGATTAGTCTAATTGTAAACAGTACTTTGTTCTGGAAAAGGGAAATGGTTCAAATGAGCTAGCTTGTGGGAATATTTTATTATTGTTAATTTTTAACGACTTTGTTTTTGGCTCTATCATTTATCTTTCTTGCCTTTTGACTTAGTCAAAATGTCATTTAGCCATATCACTGATAGTAACAGCTGCGGGCGCGGCGTAGTGGCTAGCATGTTTGACTTTGAATCCGGAGATCCCAGGTTCGAGCCCGATTGCGGTAGGTCATACCCTATACATAAGTTGTCGGCCTCGTGGTAGGGTAGGTTAGTACTGTTTATAGAAAAAGTTTTCAGGAAACCTATAGTAGGAAAGGCTGGCCTTCGTTTATATGACCTAAATATGTGTTAAATACGACGTGAAACGCAATTATAAAAAAAACAACAAAAAAAAACCAAAAAAAAACTGGTAATTAATGTTAAAACTTTCTACTGCTTAATCTACAGTTACTGCCAACCCTACCGCCGTGATCTGACCAATACAATGTGTTGCTATGGCAATAAACCCAACAATAATATATACTGCTAACTTCAGATATTAGAATAGTAGGGGAAATTTGGGAAAAAAACACTTTTTTTTTCATGATTTTAAAATGATTGTTATATAAAGTTATAGTGTTGTCATTTACTAACTTTCTAATTTTTTAATCCAACATCTTTTTCATGTTTGCAACTAAGTGTGTGTCACAACCCGGGTTGTGACACAGTTGGTAGCGCGCCGGAATTTGGAATCTCGTGCCCTGAAGGGGATACAGGTTCGTATCCCACCCGGGGAGGTTATACCCTTCCATGAAAATGAGACTATAATGTCAATTTTCCTCTATTGATTAGATAATATGGAGAAGTTTCCCGCCTTGCAGAAGGGTAGGTGAGTACTGGTTATAGACAAGGGTCCAGGAAAGCTAGGTTAGGTGTGCTGGACGCCGTAAATGACCAAAAATGTGTTGATACAGCGTCAAATCCAATTAAAAAAAAAGTGTGTGTCATACTGTGAATTAGTACTGTTAATAATCAGAAAATGTTTAATTTACTTTTCAATATCTTAAATTTTAAAATTCATTTATTAAAATATTTAACACTACTAAAACATTACTGACCAACCAATTACATCATTTTAATTCTGCAATGGAAATTTACAATTGCTGTCAACTTGTGTTTTAATACTATTTAAAAAAGAAAAAATTGAATAATAAAAAAAGTCAAATTAAAATGCAAACTATTTTATCATTTTTTTATTTTAACTTCTTAAGACAATATTTAATTCTTTTCCTGAACACCCATCTATATATTTCACTGTCCTTGTTTCTTTATTAAGGAATTTTTGTAACTAAAGTATAATTTTAATTATGTGATGAATACATTTTGTAGTTTTATTCATTTACTATTCTGTAAGCTTCTTTAGACATTTGGTTTGACTATTAATCAGGAATGTTCTCATGTATTTTATATTTTTCAATGTTACAGAGTTTAGCATTCTTAGATTCATCTCTGGCTGTCAACTCTGGTGGAAACAAACAAGTTCAAAGGTAAATTAGTTATATAGTGTGACAATATTAACCTGAGCTTGAACTACCTAATTATAATAATTACACATTTCACTTACATTAAATTGCGAGTTTCTGTATGAATGTATACAATTATGCACATGTTTATAACAACCTTTGTGACTATAAATCAATTTTATAAAAAAGTGGCATGTTATGGTATTTTTAATTTTGGGCACATTAGTTTTGGAGGGAATGTTAGTCCGCAATATTATGGCACAGTTTCAATATATTTATTCTTATGAAAACAAAATTAATTGTTCACTACTGTATTTTCCAATAGCTTATGATAGAGCGCGATTTACAAAGGAAGACAAAAATAAACTGTAAATACTGACTTTAATATGTTCTTGCCTAAAGGTCAAGCTCAGGTTAATATTGTCGGACTATACTATAAGATGTATTGTACAAATATTCACATTTATGTGGATTTGGATGCAGGGTTCCTTTTCTTTGTTGCAGAACATTATGCTATTTCTTCTTGATTATTAATGTGTCTAGCTTCCCTGATCAGCTTTTTTCTGAAGTTTTTTTTATGAACTCTTGCCTTCCCTTTTACTATCTGGTTAAAATCTGATTTCTGGTCAAATCCCACTATATTTTTTATTTTCTGAACACTGCTTTACTGCTTTAAAAATATTTCTTGAAAATTTTAAGTTTTAGAAAAGTTGAGATTAAATCTGTAAACAAACCAAACAGCTTTAATCTTGTTCTATTGTTATTACTATGGCCCCTAGAAGTCTACATTAGTGATTGTAAATGCCTACAGTATTTTAGTTTGTTTGTTTTGTTGGGTTTAACGCCATAGCAACACATTGTATAAGTCATAGAAAGGCGGTCAGTCAACCTACTCACTCCTCCTGGAAAGGCTTAATCTCTGGATTTAGCTTTTAACCAACTACTAAGCGCATACTTTCGTCAGTGACTGGCAACTGCCCTACATAATTAAAGATCATTGGTAGGAGGGAGAATGGCCGTAGAAATAATTTCATGAACAAGCTCCACGAAGTATGCCCTGCACCGGAATCGAACCCACGACCCTTCGATCAGTAGACTTGTGTGCTACAAACTGAGCTAGCCGGGCGGCTTCAGTATTTTTGGTGATAGATTTTAGTTCTGTAATATATTTTTCAGTGCTGCATCTTTGACTAAACATTTCAATAATGAAGTGAACAAGACACTTGCTAAGAAATCGCAAGACTTAGGATTCACAAGGTAAATCATATACATGTATTAGTAATTTTTATATATCTCTCAATGGCCCATACATTAAATCCACTGATTTAAATACTCGTTAATTGTTTGATAATCCCCTGTAAATAAATACTCACTACAATACTTCTGTACTCATTATCAATAAAATATATATCCATATTTATATACAGGGCTTATATTGAACAAATATAGAGTATCTAAATCAGAGGGGTTATGGTATGCCCTAAAAACTACCATTACTTGTTCTCATTTAAGATGAGGGTTGTTCATGTGTAAACCATTGTCAGCAACCACTGTACTTTGTCCATACACTCGATCCATATGTACAATGGGCAATTTGACTGGCAAAATCTTGTTTTCATGAATATGCATTAGGCAGGGGAGACCAATCTTCTTCAAATGAAATCACAATTAAATACTCTTCAATAACAATAACGTCATACTGGGGTTTTCTGACTTAAAATTAAAACCAACGCACATGTTTATTTTCTCATTTTGAATGGTAAACCAAAACCTTAGATATAAGACGTAATTTCATTGGCTAGTTTTCCACAGTGGATTCCTTGCGGAACCAATGAAAGTGCCTCATTAATTATTCATGATTACCAGGTTGTCTTAACCAAATGGCACACGGTACATATTGCAGCAAAGCGGAGTAATGTATCGTGGGATAACCGACACCGAGTGTTTGTCACTTATACTAACTATTGTTCCACAACTGTGGCCTTATAGTAAATATTGGACCTCCTAAATTTCCATCTCTAGAAAATGAAACTAATTAATTATGACAGAATTTCCCGTGAAGTACCATTAATCATTTTCATGTATTTATCAAACCTAATTTTAATTGATTAATTTCCTGTAATAAAACTTTAAACTTAAGCCCTACTTGATATACCGGTAATTAAAGATGATTATCTCAGAGTCCGAGAAATCATGTATCTAAATTATTCATAATTAATTGATTATATTGATAATAAAAATCAAAGGCCCTATACAATGATATATTTATTTGCAGGATATACATTAAAGGCCCCATACTATGGTATATAATTATTTGCATGAGATACATTAAAGGCCCTATACTATGATACATTCATTTGCAGGAGATACATTAAAGGTCCTTTACTATGATATATTCATTTGCAGGAGATACATTAAAGGCCCTATACTATGATATATTCATTTGCAGAAGATACATTAATGTCCCTTTACTATGATGAATTCATTTGCAGGAGATACATTAAAGCCCCTATACTATGAAATATTCATTCGCATGAGATACATTATAACATTAAAGGCCCTATACTATGATATATTCATTTGCATGAGATACATTAAAGGCCCTATACTATGATATATTGATTTGCTGGAGATACATTAAAGGCCCTGTACTATGATATATTCATTTGCTGGAGATACATTAAAGGCCCTATACTATGATACATTAAATTGCAGGAGATACATTAAAGGCCCTATACTATGATATATTCATTTGCATGAGATACATTATAACATTAAAGGCCCTATACTATGATATATTCATTTGCATGAGATACATTATGACATTAAAGGCCATATACTATGATATATTCATTTGCATGAGATACATTAAAGCCCCTATACTATGATATATTCATTCGCATGAGATACATTATAACATTAAAGGCCCTATACTATGATATAGTCATTCGCATGAGATACATTATAACATTAAAGGCCCTATACTATGATATAGTCATTTGCATGAGATACATTATAACATTACAGGCCCTATACTATGATGTAATCATTTGCATGAGATACATTAAAGCCCCTATACTATGATATATTCATTTGCATAAGATACATTAAAGCCCCTATACTATGATATGTTCATTTGCATAAGATACATTAAAGGCCCTATACTATGATAAGTTCATTTGCATAAGATACATTAAAGGCCCTATACTATGATATGTTCATTTGCAGGAAATTAGTAAAGCCCCTATACAATGATATAATCATTTGCAGGTAATAAGTTAAAGCCCCTTTACTATGATATGTTCATTTGAAGGAAATAATTAAAGCCCCTTTTCTTTGAAATATTCATGCACAACTTATGGCATTTATTGGCAATTAGGTTCTGTGCAGAAAATGATACAATAAGGGACTTTAGTCAGTTATTTCCCCTTGTATACTCTTCAAAATAGGTAGGCCTAATTAGTTGGATTACTCAGACTTTACCCTTACTTTTCGATGTTAATTTGCCAAATTTAATCTTCAATAACTTTTTTGTAAATCATCTAATTTGTTTGAAATTCAAGCTAATTATTTTTAAGTTAAAGAACTATCTAAATTCCATCACTTGTGTTAATATCTTCATTAACAAGAAAGATATTTAATGAAATATTTTGTTATCCTGACATAGGAATTCAATGATGATATCCGAGGATTCCAACTGTAAGGACCTACTTACCAATTGGATTGCTTCAGATTTTATTAGGGAAAGATAACTGACTAAAGTCCCTAATTCTCAGATTTCTGCGAGGAATTAAGAAATTATTGCCCCATGTTATAGCCAAGGATCTGTTTAAATTGCTACTTATACAGTGACCAAACTATTTGTGTACTTAAGATCTGATAGAGGCTTAAAATTACAGTAGTTATGTATGTTTGGACGGATAGCCCGAAACAAATGGAAATGTATTCTTCAAACAAATAATTTGAATCTTCAATTTTCCTTCATTCAGTGAAATGGTTCTTCAATGAAAATATTTAATGGAAATAAGTTTTAAATTTTGATAGTAATGAAAATGTAAGTTCAAAATAATGTCACTTTAGAAGATAAATGTCTTCATCTTAGAGGGGAATGGACCATTCCGAGTGCAACCTTTTTATTTGAATAACAATACATTTACCCAAAAATATAAGCATGTGCTGTTTTGTTAACACCTTGTTTGTGGGATAAAATGTAACTGTAAACCTTTGTTCAATATGTTAATAAGTAAGGTCATGGAAAGGTCCATTGAGGTCATGTTTCAACAAAAATGACAATTAACAATTATCCTTCATCTACTTTTAGTTGTTGGTCTACTGGACAAGGAGAGTTCCAATCCTCAATGTTACTATTTAAAGACATAGATATTGAACAGGACTATATACAGAGAGTTGATCCAGCATTTAAATTCTGTTCTTTGTGTGCAGCCATGTTGTTCACATGTGTAGGTATAGTTCAACTGTTGATCATGCCCAGGTAAGTTGTATTTGGAGTTCAGTCTGTTGACGATCATAATGAGATTCCATAGCAATTTCTGCCTTGATTCTGCTAAAACATGGAAGCATTGGAAAAAAATTCTGCTCATTACATATTTTGTTCCAAATTCTGTCCCATTTATGCACAGATAAAATTCTGACTCATTTGCATACATTTGATGCCAATTTTTACTCAGATACTCAGATGCCAGTTTCAAATTCTGCATGAAAAAAAAAATCTGCATATGTAAATATTAAGGTGGGTCGGTACCTTACTCGAAGGAAAAAACGAAAAAAATATTTTGTTCACCGATTATAATAAAAGTTGGCAGGCAGATACCTTCATGCTTCTTGTTTGATTTTCTGGTAACCTAAGCGACGTTGTCGTTTTTTTCACGACGTCACGGACGTCACAATGGTTCGCGCTAAAAATAGGCACGCAAGTACATTAAACCCACGTATTTGAGATATTGAATGTCCGAGGTCAATGATTATTATACCGAAATGTTTCTGAAATGTTGTTGCATACAATCATTTTGTTCCGATTATCCAAATATCACGTCATTTATAAAGGTTGTACATTTCATCACTGAATTTAGGGTTTTCACGTCTAAAAGGTTTCACCAATTGCCAAGTTATAATGGTTATTTTCAAATTAAAGCAGAACGGTGGTCAAATTCTTATCGCGATTTTTGAAATCTACACACTTTTTGTGTCATTTTAATGAAATAAAAAAGGAAAGTGAACGTTCTCAGTTTTTCACAATATCGCGTTCAAAGTAAAATTACCTCCATTGCAACGACGTTAATATAACGTTACGCTGACGTTGTGATTAAAGCATTTGCTGTAAAAATAAGTAGAAGCGGATTTTGATTGACTTATGTTAAATTAATTTTGAACAGATCAGATGCTGAGTGTCACAAGAAATTAATTAAGAACTGGAAGAAACTACAAAATTGAATTTACAAGAAAATTACTTACATAACCCAAAATCACAACGTCAGCGCAACGTAATATTAACGTCGTTGTTTTGGAGGTAATTTTACTTTGAAAGCGATATTGTGAAAAACTGAGAACGTTCACTTTCTTTTTTTATTTCATTAAAATGACACAAAAAATGCGTAGTTTTCAAAAATCGCGATAAGAATTTGACCACCGTTCTGCTTTAATTTGAAAAAACCATTATAACTCGGCAATTGGTGAAACCTTTTAGACGTGAAAACCCTAAATTTAGTGCTGAAATGTACAATCTTTACGACTGACGTGATATTTAGATAATCGGAACAAAATATTTATATGCAACAACATTTCAAAAACATTTTGGTATAATTATCTTTGTCCTCGGACATACAATACTTTAAATATATGGGTTTAATGTACTTGCATGCCTGTTTTTAGCGCGAACAATTGTGACGTCCGTGACGTCGTGAAAAAAAAACGACAACGTCGCTAAGGTTACCAGAAAAACAAACAAGAAGCATGAAGGTATCTGCCTGCCAACTTTTATCATAATCGGTGAACATAATATTTTTTTCGTTTTTTCCTCCGAGTAAGGTACCGACCCACCTTAAGTCCATAATTCTACATCATGTTTCACAAATACCAAATGGTACCATATCTTTCACCCATTTTTCTATAATGAAATATGATTTCATTGGACAAACATATATGGTAGTAGAGCAAATTGTATTTTTTAAAATAAAGATCAAAAGTTGGCTTAGACAGCTGCACCAAAAAAAGAACGATACATGAAATAAAGTGCCAATGTTGGATGTATAATCAGAAAATGCTGAAACCACATGAAAAATATTGTTATTCTAAAGTTTTGTTCTCTTTGATAATGTCATGCAGTCACATACACAAACAATGTTATTTAAATGTCATATGTTTTCAGATCTGCCTCTGTGATAACTATGTTTGTCATCGGTGAATTGTTTTTTCTTCTTATGGGATTTTTTTGTTTTGCTGACAGAGTGGAGGTAAGTACCAAAAATGCTTACGTATTTGACTTTATATAATACAGTATAACCTCTGAAGACCAGCTCTCTACAGAACAAACCCTCTGCACGACAATAGCTTTTGATTAGGGCTGTCACGGTATACCGGTATATTGCAATACGCAGCTGCGGCAATACGTACTGCGTTACCATATTAACGTGCCGATATTTGGCCATAATTGTTATTTCATTGACAAAATTTTCCTTTCGTGAAATAAAAGTAGCGAAACGTCAGTTTTTCCATTGTTCATTCCATCTAAACTTAATTTAACAAGGATTTATTCGATCGGTGTGTGTTACAGTCCTTGATGACGGTATATTCTTAAAGAGGCTAGATTCTAGATTAGTAGCTGCATGTAAGATTTGCAATGTTTCTGATAAATACAGCCGAGGCTCAATGAATCTAAAAACCCACAATATATCGTGGTATGTATCGCCATACGATGCCAGCGTAATTGCAATATATCTCTATGCGCTTCTGGCATATTGTGACAGCCCTTTTTTGATATTTTCCTTAGGTGTAATTTTAATTCAATTTAACTTCTGCACTGTGGCCTTCTCCAGAACAAATCCTCTGTACAACATTTTTTTTTTATATTTCCTTTTGGTGTAATTTTGATTGAATTTAACCTCTGCAGAGCAACAACCTCTGAACAACAACCCACTATAGTTCCTCCCACAGGATGTTGTTCAAGAGGGGTTGTACTGTATAATGTTAAGTCAGTTCAAAACATAAACCCAATTTCCAGAAATGTCAAAATGATAAAAAAATGCTTCATCATAGGGTTGAATGTAAAGTTCAAATGGTGTAAATAAGTCACACTCACGATGTGTGTTTAAGGAATGGTTTTTACTGGATATTTTGTCTTTGTACAAAAATCGGTCATGATTTCAATTTTGCTGGATTGTCGCTGTTTGCTTATTTTTATCAATGGCTGCACATTTAACTTACAAAAATGAGTGTTGATAATTCTGTCATGCTGTTGTGTGAAAATATAAAATCTTATATTTTCATTTTATTGAAAATATAACGTCAAAATGATGTCATCTTAGAAGATAACTTAGGGCTGTCATCGGAAATCGCGATATTGATATATCAGTGATTCTTGACAAACAATCCGATATCGATCCGCAATTTAAAATATCAATACAATTAGTATTTTATTACCTGGTGTTCTAGCAGTTACTATTACACTCCTAGCCTGACGTACTCGATATATCGATATGTCACCTGATAATATACAAAATTTTCTATCAATGACAGCCCTAGGATAAATAGATAAAATTTAAATGACACCATTTTGGAGGAGAAATCCACATGTAGTGTTTTTTTAAAGGTTTTCTAACTAACACAGAACTAGGCAAGAAAGAAACAGAATATTTGTCAATTTTGGAATATGATCTTTTTATTTCTACTTGTGAGTTCAGAAAATGAATTTTTCACTCATGACTATGCCACTCTGGAAAATATGTTTTATGAGCTCACTTGGTGAAAAAAATCTATCTTATCTCAAAGTTAATGTTTATTCTATGTATATAACAAGGTTCACCAATATTGAATAAAACATGTGTACATATTAACTGTATTTTATTCCAATGTCTTTTTTTTCTTTCAAATATTTGTGATACGTGTACTTTAAGCTCTCAGTATTTTTGCTTTTAATTTCAGAAAAATTGATATTCTTTTTTCTTTAGAATTTTTCTGACACTTTTAACTCTTAGTAATTTTACCTCCACTTTCAGAGAGTATCCAACTGTATGAAGAAGTTAACAAAAATAACAGAATATATTGTAGATAAACATTGGTTACGTACAATATTAGCCTTCACATGTGTAGTGATGACTTCAATCATGTCTATGATCGGTACAGTAAGTAAAATATTCCTTAGTTCCATGGCAGACACCAGACATTTTGAAAAGTGCTGTTCCGACTGACCTGACCGGTAAATTTCAATTCAGTCCAGTAAAAAGTCTATCAAATGTTATTGATAAAGATGTAAAAATCTGTTATTTTGATTATTTCTTCGGTCCAGTGAAACCTGATTCAGTCGAGTGATTTTTCCAAGATCACTGGACCGAATGTCCTATAATGTCAAAACATTTTTCGGAATGTCTGCTAGTAGACACTCCATTTAATTTTCAGGAAACACTATGCAAGGATCTTGTTTTTGTAATTGAGTATGTGGCTTTTACCTAGGCAGTGATATTACATATTTGTTTTTTATGCATTTGTGTGTTTTTGCTTGCATTAATGTTGACACTATACATGTAGTTTATTTATTGAAAACCCGGGTCGATAGAGCAGTTGATAGTGCGCTGGGATTTGGAATCTCGTGTCCCGAAGGGGGTACAGGTTTGAATCCCAACCAGGGAGGTTATACCCTTCCATGAAAATTGGACAATAATGTCGATTTTCCTCCATTGATTAGATAACATGGAGAAGTTTCCGGCTTTGTGGAAGGGTATGTGAGTACTGGTTATAGACAAGGGTCCAGGAAAGCTAGGTTAGGTGCACTGGACACTGTAAAATGACCTAAATTATTTTGACAATGCGATAAATCCAATAAAAATAAATGAAAAAAAATAAATATTTGTTGAATAGCGTATAATGATAATCAGTATTAGCATTTTATATGAAACCCCTTAAAAGAGAAAAAGAAAGCATTGAACAACTCCTTTTAGAAATGTTGTTCCTGATCTATAAAACGTAATTAATTAAACATAAAAGTTAGCATAAATGGATGCCAGTATCGTAAAATTTTATAAGTGGTGCATACATTAACCCTGCTAATTTAAATATATTTTATAGATCCTGAATTCAGATATACTTATAGAAAATTAAAAGGGATATACAGGCAAATGATAGTGCCAAAAGTATAGAACCAAGTTTAGTCTTTAAAACAGTATTAAGAACGTAAGAAATCACTTACTTATAACATTTGTCACTTTAAACATTCAACTGAATGAATTAAAACATATGGCGTACACATTGTTGAAAGCAAAACTAGGATAATGAAGAAATCACCAAGCTATTTTGTTATATGTCGTACTTGCTGAAATTAAACATTTTCATTGGTTGCTTCTTGTCTTTTCAACATTCTTAGGCAGTTTGGATATCTTTTTAATAGTATTATACCAATGTTGCACAATAACAAGCTGTAGTATTTTCTCATCAATTAATGCATATTTTAACTCTAATCAATTTTTTAGCTAACCTGACGCATGTGGGTCTAGTTAGAAAACACTCCAAATTTTATGAGAAAATATAGAAATATAATTTGCAGTGTGTCTGTTGCATTCACAGTTATAAAGATATAATTCAAAGTCAGGAAATATGAAGTTGAACTTTTGCCTTGCAATTCTTTTAAATCAGCAAAGTTATTGTATGCATCACTGACTGTTGAATAAAATTTAACAATTTACATCTTTGTCATACTTCTGTCCTTCTATAGTATCAGTTATAATGTTATACAATTTTTTTCTCATTACAGGGGAGCTGTGACAGCCATGATTACATACATCCATACAACGTAACAGAATACTCCGATTATCTCATTGATACTTGTCATTATCCCATGGTAAGATATGTTATTTATCAGGCTGCTGCCATGTACCCTCACAGAGTATACAGTAAAGTTCCGCTATTAAGACCAGCAAAATTGATGGTCTTAATAGTGAAAGGGTCTTATTATAGGGACCCTTTTCTTCACAAATTAGGCATTTGGGTCTTAATAATTGTCAAAAATCGTGTTATTTTGAAATAACGAAAGTGGTCTTAATAGCGTAACTTTACTGTACTGTGGTTTAGAATTCATAGTCCAATAAGTGGTTCAGAAATGTGCTTTTAGGGTATAAATAATAATCAGTTCGCTGTTCAGAAATTTATATAAATAAATTTTCTAGTGAAAACAAAATGTTACTTGACAAATTTACAACTTTTAAAATGTTAAGAAGTGTGTGTTTTGTGTTGGAGTGCAGTATTTACAGAATATTGAAGTATCAGATGGAACCTCTAAATTTTAAATCTCTGAAAATAGATTTATAGTCAATTACAGTCTAAATTTTAGAAACATGTAGTGTGCTCGTGCTCTCAGAATGCAATTACATTGAATAATGCTATCTCCCAAGTACTTTGCATGAGATTTTTGCAGTATTGTATTTTAGACTGGCTCGGTTTTGTTTGTAAGAGCTGCCAATGCAAATTGCTTAAACTACAAGTACTGATCGTTACTTGTTAACTTTGTCTGGTACCCTAATAGGGCAATGACCAAAAAATAAACTGTTGACGTTGACCATATTCTATTTTCAGTATACAGTTGTGTGCAGTCTATGTGTACTACTATGTATAGTGGTGTTTCTAAACGTTGCATTTTTCATCAAATTGTTGTTAGGTGTGGCAGTATTTATTGTTTATAATATGGTATTCCATCTTGGTAAAAACACCATACTTCCCGATTCTTATTCTTCAGCCAGGTGAGTTAGAATTTGTTTAAAGTTTTTTTAAAGTTATAGTGTGGTTTAAAGTCTGCTTCCATATTCAAGTCAGCCGACTTTACAGACTTTACAATTTTGTACTATAATCCCTGATCATTTAAATTTCCCTCAGGCAGGCAATCCCTCACAGTACCCATTTACACCTGGGTGGAATGGAACAATTGTAGGTTAATATTACTCAAGGAAATAGCAGTTTCCTTAATGGGGATCGAACCTTGAACCTCTTAATCCCTAAGCACGTGTCCTACACTGGACAGCTGGTTCTACTAAATCTGCATTTAAGAAAAAAATACTGATTCTTTTAAATGTTTATAATTGGTACAGTGAAGTTTAACCAAATTGATGGTCTTGAATTTAAGCTTGTAAAATGTGTGTGGGTTTAAAAAATTACAATTAACTGCAAAAAGCCCCAAGTCAGCCTTGAAATGGTCTGTGCAATCTATATTACAGTCTTTTATCTGAAAAAAAGACTAAATATTAAACCTTATTGTCCTAGAAATAAATATATGTGACTGTAACTATATGTCATGTTGCAACTACAGTAAAACTCGGATATAACATACTCGCTGGGCCATAGAAAAAAGGTATGTAATAACCGAGGTATGTTATATCCATATAGCATACTAAGTATGTTATATATAAGGATGAAAAAACGGGCCAGAAAAAATGGTATGTTTTAACCGAGTGTATGTTATAACCGAGTATGTTATACCCGAGTTTTACTGTATATGAATAGTTTATGCTAGCTCTTAAAAATTCAGAAAAAAATTGGGTCTGATTTTTTTTTCATTTTGGAACTTGATCCCAGCAGTTCATTTACTCTGCTGATATAATTACAAAAGTTTGGCATTTCTCAGATTCCCGTAAACTAGAAAACTTAATGAAATGCTCTTCTTGAACAAAATATTTCTGTATTTTTGTATGAGTTTGTAATTATCTAAATCACCTGATTCATTCTTATATTCACAGATATTTTTCATCGATGAGTGTTGGTGACCAAGCCTCTATGTATTTAACTATACTGTTGGTTACCATAGTGATATTGGATAGACAGGTAACTATAGCAACAAATTATTACATGTATTTAATACATTATATCATGTACAATTTCTAAATCTTGGATACAATCATTTATTGTGGAACAATGATAGAGTTAGAATACGGAGTTGTCAGCATGAATCAAAACCCTAATAACAATGTCAAACATGGGATTTGCTGGAGTATATAAACACAAAATTACATGTATACAACAGATCAATCTGATTAAAGCCTGATCTAAAAATTTTCACTCGCCTACTCGCTAATTCAGATCTGGCCATTTTCAATCAAGGGTCATGTTCAGGTGAACTTTTCTCATCTTAATATTCATGACAAAATTGTTATGATTAGTAACTTGTTTACATCATCTATGTCACGCAATTTGAAATGAGTCATCCAATCGCAGACTGTAAATAATACCGCTGTTAAATTAACTCGCAAACCTTGGTCTAAAAATAGAAATTACGAAATCAAAATGTTACTAATAGTGTTTCGTCTAGATGAAAGCTACACATTGATTGGTTGACATAAAGGTCATCTTGACATTGAGATCTTAGAGATCCTGTACGACAACGCTCTACAGGATAACTGTTTAGGGAGATTGACAACAGATGGAAGCTATACAAGGGAAGTGGCCCTTATCTTGCAGATTGAAATGAGGATTTGCTCTAGTCTGCTACTAAATGTCGGGAAACCTCGTCTAAAAATTGTCCTGTAATAATGTTTTTGGGGTATAATTTCGAACACTGTACAGTTTTAATTTGAAACTTCAATAAAATTACCAAAATTCAATACAGTTACTGATTTTTCTCTCAAAGCTGGAGAAAGTTAAAGCCAAAATCTGATTTAAACCTAATATAAAATTTCCACTCATACATGTTGTTTTATTTTGTAGAATCTTGCAATTCATTTCACATTCAGCAGATCATTCTCACTGTAAGTTATATTCACGATGTAACTTGCAAGAAATGTTCCAATCACAGCCTGTGGTTACATGTATCCCTACAGTAAAGTTCCGCTATTAAGACCAGCAAAATAGATTGTCCTAATAGCCAAAGGGTCTTATTATAGGGACCCTTTTGTTCACAACCTAAGCCTTTGGGTCTTAATAATTGTCAAAAATTGCATGATTTTTGAAATAACGAAAGTAGTCTTAATAGCAGAACTTTACTGTATCATATTTTTTGATACCTTAAAGAATTGTTCATTTTATTTTATTTTCTATACAGGTTGAATGTACAAATCGTCTAGATTTCATCTGGAGAAGACAATGTCAAATGGAAGAGGAAGAAGTCAAGACTACAGGAGCTTTAAATAAAATGTTATTAGAAAACATATTACCTGTACATGTAGCTGAATATTTTCTTGGTAACTCTAGAAGGGTAGGTTGTCTACTTGTGTATTTCTGACAAAGCCCCTATATCAAAACTAAATATCCGTCTCACTAGCTCAGTCAGTGGTGCACAAGCCTACTGATTGAGAGATCGTAGGTTCAATCCCAAAAGGGGCATACTTTCATGGAGCTTGGTTATGAAATAGTTTTAACAGCCATTCTCCCTCATGCCACTTATTCTAATTATGTAGAGCAGTTGTTAGTCACTGATATAATTATGCAACTAGTATCTACTTATCGGCTAAATCCAGAGGTATTTAGCCTTTTTCAGAAACAGTGAGTAGGTTGACTGACCACCAATATTATGACCTATAAAATGTGTTGCTGTGAAGTTAAAACCAACAAACCAGAAAAAAACAAAATGCACACTGTTTATTGACTGGAAAGAGAATAGCCATTTATCTGCTACAATTAATTGTGTTTCGTATTATTTCAAACACCTCTATTGAGAATGAACTTTTAAATTTATGAGATTTTCACTTTAAAAGTTAATGTTATTTATTGCATTTTTTAAATTTTATTTAATTATCAGTGATCAACAGTCATAAACCCTGCTGATTTAAGTACTTGATAATTGTTTAATATCCCCATACTTAAAAATGGATTTATTTCTATCCATAGTGAGTAAATGAGTACTGTAGTAAGAATGTATGGAGATTACTGAACAAATTTTGAGTATTTAAGTCAGCAGGAATAAGTCTATGGGTCACTGACAGTTCAATGAAATTAAACACATTAATTTTAACATGATAAAACCATTTTTGATATTTGATTGGTGTATTGTGTGTGTATTTTAGCCTTTCTAGGAACTGTGGGTAGATTGACTGACTGCCATGATATGACCCCTACAATGTGTTGCTATGGCAATGATCCCAACCAAACAAAAAATATAATTGTCATGAATGTATGCATTATTTTCAGGAGTTATACAGTGAAGCCTATGATTATGTAGCTGTAATGTTTGCATCTATACCAAACTTTAAAGAATTCTATCATCAAAATAGTGCAAATAAGAATGGTCTAGAATGTATTAGAGTTCTCAATGAAATTATAGCTGACTTTGATAAGGTAAGTAAGAATGGTCTAGAATGTATTAGAGTTCTCAATGAGATTATAGCTTACTTTGATAAGGTAAGTAAGAATGGTCTAGAATGTATTAGAGTTCTCAATGAAATTATAGCTGACTTTGACAAGGTAAGTATTTTGAGACATTTTTCTGCACTCAATTACTCAGATTTTTTTTTCTGGCTATTAAGGGTGCTGCAATCCCCTCAAAGCCCAATGACAGGGAGGTCATTCTGGCTGGGATCCTCTGCGACATCTTTTAATGGGGAGGCAGGTGAAAAAAAAGGATAATAGGAATTTTCCTAGTTAAAAACACTAATTTCAAGTCCTGCAGCGGCCATTTTGAAAGTGGGAGTTCAAATACATAAAAACATGATTTGTCCAGAATTTTCCCGTGATGATAGTAATTTTAAAATGACATTTAATGAGACTTTGTTTCATTGTTTCAGTTATTATCAAGGTCTGCGTTCCGTGGTGTAGAGAAAATCAAAACAATAGGAAGTACTTATATGGCTGCGACTGGTTTACAACCCGGCATAGAAAAACATGAGGTAATATTAACTGTAAACTTTTGAATAAGTATTTTGTGCCAAATCTATGGCTTTCAACTATATTCTGTGATTGATGGTTATCTACCATGATGAAGAATGTTTTGTGGTATTATGCTCGATCATTATTTAGGGCTTTGTCATGTTTAGTAGTGGATTGTTGCAAACCCTCATTATACATGTACCCCCAAAAACTATGTTTGGAGGGTATATAGGAGTCAGCTTGTTGATTGGTCAGTTGGTTGGTCAGTCTGTAGCTTTTACTTGTTCGCTCAATTTCTCAGCACCTATTGTACTGATTGGATTCTAACAACACATAGACCTGTGGTATCAAACAGCCCTGTATGTAACAAACTCTGCTCAACAACATCTTTTGATATTTCCCACTTAACCTCTGCAGAGCAACAACCTCTGAACAGCAACACTCTTAAGTTCCTCCCTGTGGGTGTTGCTCCAGAGAGGTTGTACTGAATATGGTTTGATATTTTTAGCCAGATTTTTCTATGAAAATGGATGGTTGAGGGATCGGGCGTTCGATGTCGTTAACAATTGCATTAAAGTTTTCAATTTAGCATATATTTCTGCCATTTATTGTCAGGTCTTTTTGAAACTTTATACAATGATAATATACCATGCCATGAACAGAATAAGACAGTAACCACAACTCTACCTGGCTTTAGTATGGATTATTTCCCTTTGTAATTTTGCGTTAAAGTTTTTAAATCCGGCTTTGATGTGGTTTCCACATTACATTTATATATATTCATTTCGTTGTTCACTATTTACAGGATCCAGAAAAGGGAGATCAGAATGTTGTTACCATGACAAATTTTGCCTTTGCTATGATCAAATTCTTAGATGATATAAATGATAATTCATATAACCAGTTTCACCTCAGGATAGGTATGTACACAAATTAAGGCTTGATTTTCAGACACTTTAAGGCCACACTTTTTTATATTTTTAGTCTTAGGAGAATTTTCTGGGGGAAAAATGAGTATGGTTGGTGGAAATAAAAAGATATAAGATGTCAATTATAATCGACATTCAAACCCATTTTGTACAAGCTCTGAGTGAAATTGATATTTATCCTAGAAATTCACTGACATTTTCTCAAATTGTGTGATAATTGACACACTGAGCTTATTCCTACTTTCATTGGTTTAGTTTTTTTATTTTTGGTGCAAAAATAAGTACGGTGGGTGATAAAAAATTAATAATCAAGATTTTATTTATTTCAATGGCTGAAAAATTAGGGTGGGGATGTTTTTACGATGAAAAATATAAAAGGTCTGGCCTAAGTATCTTTTCATGATTTTGATTAATTGAGGTTCTGCCACCTTTGTGCAGGAGCAGCGGTCCAGTGGTAGAAACACACTGAGTAATTGATAGGTCCTGGGTTCAAACTCTACTAGGGACACTGCTAATTTTCCTGAGCAAGAAAGTTACCTATAGATGTTTCACTCGACATAGTAGTAAATGGGTAGTGTGAGGGATCACCTGCTTGAAAGTGCTTTTTTATCAGGAGTTTTGTACAAAATTGTAAAGTTTGCTGAACATGTATTTGGAAACAGACTTTAAACTGCACTTTAACTTGCAGTCAGGTCTATCTAATCAAAAAAAAAAATCAAGCTTTATATAATCTATATGTTTAGGGAAATATAATTTTGTTTAATTCAGGATGTCAATTTTTTATATCACCATTTAAGCTTCAGATATACATTTATTTCACAACTGCTGTAATTATTTTTAGGCTCTCAATACATAAATATATCATGATGTCATTGATGATGTCATTGATGATGTCATTGATGATGTCACTGATGATGTCATTGATGATGTCATTGATGATATCACTGATGATGTCACTGATGATGTCACTGATGATGTCATTGATGATGTCACTGATGATGTCATTGATGATGTCACTGATGGATGTCATTGATGATGTCATTTTTATGTTATATTTTCACTTTGGTGTAAATACAATATTTTATTTTTCCAATCTTCATTTATCTAATAACACCAAATCTTACTGTAAAGAATGAAGGGAATCTTTATACACTTTAAAAACTTGTCTAATTATTGTAGGCATAAATCATGGTCCAGTGATGGCTGGGGTTATAGGAGCCAGAAAACCTCAGTATGATATATGGGGAGATACAGTTAATGTATCCAGTAGAATGGAGAGTTGTGGGGTAGAAGGAAGAATTCAGGTTTGTAGAAATAATATTGTATGATAATATTATTGTTTGAAATTTTGTTATATCTTTGAATTTACTATGTTACGCTCATAAAATGTATAGATGTTTTTCCACCTGGTACAAACATACTTTTGTCAATGCAATGATAATATATTGGTAAACTCTAGCCATTCCTTTTCTATGATTGTTGCTGAGTGCAACCTTTTTTATTGGTCAGAATATTGACAAACATTGGATAGTTTTTCACCTTAACACAATAGAGCTATTTCAAGACGCTTTTACTAACTTATTTCATAATTATTAATTGACTGACAGATATGCAACTTGGTCAAATTATTTCCTATGTGACAGTTTTTCGGAAAAGCCTGATGCTAGTTACCATAGCAATGGTGGTATAAAGCAGATAGGCAAAAAGTGTAAATTTGAATTACATTCAGCCGTATTTTCCCAAAATGAGGTCTAACTAAAGTGTTAGAACTGAGACTGAAAAAATTTATTTGTCAGACACCATTTTGCGCCTTTTTTCTGCATTCAATGACCCCATTTTTTTCTGGTGTTGATGTTTATGTTTTACTGGGTATTTAACATGCACAACATAAATTATACAGTCATTAATTGTGTTATTGTTTCATTTTTCTACTTAAGTTTACTTTTACTTCAGGTTCCTGAGCATACAGCAGAAATTTTAAAGAACAATAATTTTAACTGGGAGTATCGAGGCATGATAAAAGTGAAGGGTAAACCTCCCATGTCAACATACTTTATTACAGGTCATACAGACCATATAAGTCATTCCCCAAATATATCTCTCATTCAGAAAAACGGGTCAGTGAAAAATAATAATAGTTCTATGATCAATCATACTCTTTTGACTGCAAAACTTAGTGAACATGCTATTATGATCAATGAAAAACAATCTGCTATTGACAATGCAATAAATGGTACGGAACATTCCAATGAAGGGTCGAGTAGTCCTATATGCAAGCAACGAGGACTGATATTCGTAGAGAAAGGACTGTACGAACAGAAGAATCAAGTTCATTATAAATCTAACTTTGGTTCGAAAGAAAGTTTAAGACTATTTGCTCAAAGTATTAGCGAAGAGGAGGAATATTTGGAAAAGGATAATGAAGATGTTGGTGAGGGTATAGAAACAGGAGAAGTGATAAATGAACTAGTTAATGAAAGTAATAATAAAGAACTTGATTCTAAAAAGACTGAGAGTGAACCAACAGTCACTGGTTTTAAGAAACCTAGGTTCAGTATTGGTATATGTGATATAAATGAAAACGATGAATCTCAAAATGAAGAAGATATTGTTGACGTCAATGAAATGGACATTGTAATCAATGAAAGTGTTAATACGGATGCAAATGATAAAGTGAGTAAAAACTGTGAAGATAATAATGAAATTAAATGTTCTAAAGAGTTTGAAAACAGTAAAATTAATGAAATCAAAAGTACTAAAGATATCACTTGTGATATAGATGATAATATTGGTGCAATCTCTGATGATGTTGGTAAACCTGAAGAAATAAAGGCTGAGAGTGTTAATACTCAACTTGTTAAAGATGCTGTAGACATTGGTAATAGTATAGATACAAGTAATGCCATTGTTCCAGATGCTGAAAGCATGGGTAAAGTAAATGAAGCTTTTAGTGTGGACGATGGAACTGAAGCAGATTTAAAACAATCTAATTCTTCTGGGGATTGTGACAATGATGAGAATGTTATGTACAAATCTGGGTGTGAGAATACTGATAAGAATGAAGATACTTGTCATGGGGTAATGAATGAAAACTACGTAGAAGAAAGCGATAATATATCTGAACCTGTTGATAGGTGAATGATAGGGTTTGAACCTTGAGGGCATGGATGATACCAGTCTGGCTTGATAACCCTTAGACCCTTAATGATCCCTATATAGTTGCTACCCATAGGGGCTAGTCAGAAATAGTTTATTCTAGATAGCTGAGGTTTGTTGGGCCAATGAATGCTCTATGGAGTGTTTTTAGTTTGGTCGGACAATGGGTCTTCATCAGAAATGATTTTAGTTGTTTCAGTCAATGGCCAAACAGATATCAATGAGAAAGTGTGTTCAGAAATCAATGGGAAGAGACACAGTGGAAATGAAGCTAACATTTAGAGTATTTACTGGCTCAGTATTTTCTCCAGATCTTGTATTAAAGTTACTGATGATAAGAACTTTATAGAATGGAAGAATGAATCTCGTCAATTTTTTTATTTCATATTTAGTACTATGCAATGTATTGTTGGATAGATCTGTCAACACATTTTATGGAGCCAGTTGCATATGGAGATGGCTACATAATTAGCACTTTCAAAAAAGCTCTTTTTGTGTAAGCCAAATACTATGCAACAGTTTTGCTTAAAAGTAGTAAAAAAACAAGATTCCAGCCTCTGAAAACGTTAGTGTTCTGAAAATATTTAGTCAGAAAAAAACGATTT
The DNA here is from genome assembly GCA_025267735.1 of Mactra quadrangularis. Lineage (NCBI taxonomy): Eukaryota > Metazoa > Mollusca > Bivalvia > Venerida > Mactridae > Mactra > Mactra quadrangularis. The sequence continues at coordinate 50,901,594 of CM046300.1, read as the reverse complement.
TTCTAGCCAGCTTAGTACTATTGTATTGGAAACCACTATAAAGCAATAGGTAGTGGTAATTCCCTCTTTATTGTTTTGCTAAATAATGATTAGATTTTTGATAATATACTGCCCTGGCTCCTCGTGTCAATTAGTTTAGATGTTCAAAGGTAAATAGAACTTCTTAAATGATTCAGAGCAGAGAAATCTCCTTAGTTATAGGTGAATGTATTTATGGGCTTGAATTTAACCATAAATTGGACTTGCCAACTTTTGAGATTGTGAGTATGTGAGCTTAAATTTGAGCCCTGATATATTTATATAATGTAAAAACTAGTCATTGAAAGTAATAAAATAAACGGGACAAAACAATTAAACCTCAATGTTATAACCTTGAATTGAATCCTTGTAAGCAATCATATTTATAATTTACTTGTGTTATTTTAGGAGAAAGAAAACAAACTATTACCACACTCGTTATGAAATTCTCTGAAAATTAAATCTTGGCGTCATTGAGTTGTAAGGGGTAACAATATGGTAAAAACCGTATTGCAATATATTGCAGTATATTGCACTTTTTCTTTTTTTTATAGACAAGTGAAACATGAATAAATGCATGTGCAACATCTTAATTTTTTCTCAAATGATCTATTAAACAAAATGTTTGATTTACATGTAGTTAGAAAAGTGCAGTTTTCAATGGACTTTCAAGATAATTATTCTCGCATTCGACTAAATTATTAAACTTATATAGCACATGAAGACTATTTGAAGTTTCAAATGCATTTTAACATTTATTCAAACATTTAAATTTCGAATTCTGATAAAAACAATCTGTATGGAACATAACTAGAAAAACCGGTTCAGATAAAAATGAACCGGTTAAAAACTGTCAGAATTGGTATTGCAATATTAACCGGTATATTGGTTAATAGTTTCAACCATATTAAGTTGTGTTGAAGCCTGTCTCTGCAATTTATTACACACGGTTGAGTATGACCTCTGTTTAAAAGATTTCTGGTTCACTCGAACAGGATTCATTGAAACATTTTTATGCGATAAGGAAGGAGATTTTGCGTATATATAGTAAAGACTATGCTGTCATTTTTGTACTTAACTTCTGTTTTATTTTGAGTTAAGACTTTATGCAATTGTATAGGAATGACATTTTATTTTGTTTTTAGACTTTCAGAATAAATTACTTTTACTTTTGTTTTAATTTTATCATTTGCCAAGTAACTATTTTGTTAAATATATCATCAGAAATAAATTTATACTTTCTAATTATAATCAAAATTTTATTACAAATTCTTGCTGGTCAAGGCAAGCTTATTTTATCTGAAATTTCTTATAAAATAGTTTAATGATTTAATGCAGAGCATAGCTTTTTATTATTATTATATAGAATTGTTGGTACATTTTTATGATCTTTAACATTTAATATTGAAATGAGTCTTGTCTGTTTTAGTCATAGTCAACTTTTATTACTTTGATGAAATTTTATTAAACATAATTTTACATATTTTATGCTGCCATGTTAAGTACACCTTTTAGGACTTTTTTTATTGAAGAGTGTATTTTAATTTATTGCTTCCGTTTCTGTAATTTGTTGAATACAGTTTTTATGTCCCTTTGAAATGTTAGTAAAAAGGTCATAAATAAAATGATAAAAATAGAATAAACCATAATCATATGCCGATGTGTGGATTTTTACCTGTAGCATAATTAACACTGATATTTTACTGATTTAACAGGCCCTTGTTCAATACTGTGCTTAGAATCATGGGGAAGTAATAAGAACTTTAACTTTCACTGGACTGGGTAGGAATTTAGTTGTCTAAATGTCCTATTTGCCAATTCTAACAACTGTACCAAGGTACTATGTTAGAAGAGGCAAATGTTCGCCCTTCAAAAAATGACCATTTCTTTCCTCCCCCACCCCTCAAACAAAGGCCACTTGTGAACAAAGGCTACTTTTCTCTTTTCCCTTGGCTGGCCGTTGTTCACAGGTTGGACTGTATTTAATGAATTCATTCCAAATTTTTAGTAACTTTTTTTTAAAGTTATATAAAATGTATATATATTCCATATTAATCTAGTCATTTTTTTATCATTTTAATTTTTAAAAAGTATTATTTTATCATTTTTAACTCATTTTGAGTTGATTTTTAAAACTAAGTGTTTATTTTTATTTTATCTCAGACCTTTTACATTGTATTCTTTTTATCAACACAATATGGTTCCACTTCTCCAAAAAATTATGGTCTTGAACTCTTAATAGTTGAATGGTCTATATAGGAACCTCTTTCTCCTTAAATGAAGCATCAAGTATTTCAAAAACTTAGACAAATTTTCAATAACCAATTGCAAGGTGTTTTATACAGGAACTTCACTTATAATTATTAGTTTAGAATAAAGATGCATCTGAGGCCTATTATGTCTACCATGTTTTCTGCATAACTTGAAACTGATTATAGTACAACAGAATTAACCTGAGCTTGACCTTTATGCAAGAATACATTAAACTCAGTATTTATTTTCTATTTTTGTCTTTGACTGTTAATCACATTTTATCGGAGGCTTTCGGAAAAATACATGCATTGAACTATTAAGTTTGTTTTCATATAAATAAATACTTTGAAACAGTGCCACAACATTGGGGACTTACGTGTTACTCCATGAACAAATGTGTTCAAAATTGAAAGTACAATAACATGTCATTTTTACAAAATTATTCATGGTCACATAGGCTTTTATAAACATGTGTACAATCGTATACACGCATATGGAAACTCACAATTAATTGTAAGTGAGACATGCAATTATCATAATAAGGTTGTTCAAGCTCAGGTTAATATAATTTGTTGCACTATATATGTGGTAAAAATTCAAACTTTCTATAAGGTTTCACTACTCTACCATCAAAATCCATGGCCTTAATAGTCTTCAGGGCTTTTTTCCAGAAATTGGGAAGAGGCCTTAGCCTTCCATTTTGAGAAATTTAAGCACGAATTTTGGTCTAATTGGGAAAAAGTGGTTAAACATTAAAACAACAAAAAGAAACACTATTAAGCATTTATTGTTGCAGTGTTACATTTCATTAAAAAGAAAGAAGAACTAGCCAACAATTAGAGTCAAAGTTAGAGATTTAACCATTAGAATCTACTAAATGTGGCACAGACTGGACTTGTTGCACTTTATTTTGGGAAATTCGTCCTCTGAATTGGGAATTTTTTCCTCAGGATTGGGAATTTTATGCACTTTTTTGGATTGGGAAGCCACCTTTTATCGGCCTCTGTTAAAGAAGGAAAAAAAGCCCTGGTCTTACAGTCTTAATATAGTGACCTTTTTTCTTAAATAATTTATCAACATGAAATAAATAAATTATACTTAATTAAATTGATTAGGCCAGAACTTTTATATTTTTTATCTTACAAAAATCCCCATTATTCATTTTTTTTACAAAAATGTATTACTCACTGTACTTAGAGGTGCATGCATACATTAACTTGGCCAATTTAAATCCATGGTGGGTACATGAGTACTTTAATTTAGTATTTAAATCAGCAGGGTTAATGTATGCACAATTGACAGTTGATTGAAATTTAACAATATTAACTATTCAACTAAGACAATTTACAAACCAAAAATAAGTACAGTGAGTAATACATTTTTGTAAAAAAAATGAATAATGGGGATTTTTGTAAGATAAAAAATATAAAAGTTCTGGCCTAATCAATTTAATAAAGTATAATTTATTTATTTCATGTTGATAAATTATTTAATAACTTTTATATGTTTAATTATAATAATAATGATAATAATAATAAAGTTATTTACATAGGGGGGAAGAGGGGTTTATTTTTCCAAGAAGGGTCTTACTTCAAGAAAAGTTCTTGGGATTCGTAATTCTCAAACAAAATTGTTATGGTGATTAAACTGTAAAAGCATTTATTTTGCAAGCCATTGTGTTCCAAGACATTTTTAAATCATTAGAAGGGTATTGAACCCTCTGTCTCCCCCAGGCCATCACTGGACCTGCTAGTTATTATAGTTTTTACTTTTTAGGTAAGAATCACTGTATGTAACAAACTGAATAATCATCTCATGAAATATTCATTTTTATGGTCTTTCACATTTTAACATTGAAATGAATCTTGTCTGTTTTAATCATAGTTAACTGTTTTAAATTAATATATGAACTTTTATGCATGTTTTATTGTTATTTCATAAATTGTTTATGTTTTTGTATGTTTTTGTTATTGTTTTTTCCATCATTAGAAAAATCATTTTGACTTTTGGTCATTTTGATTAATGTTCAGATAATAAAAAAGATTTATAATAAAACAAGATAAGTGTTGTGTATTTAAATTATATCATAGAAGTTTTATACTTTATAAAATAAAAATGGCACATACAGTATTATTAAATTTAATAAATACCATAAGCTGTAAAGATATTGTGCAACAAGCTGGGTATAGGTATACACTTGTCAGAGTACTTGCCCGTTTTCTTTTTGGGATGAATATGGAGCAGTCATTGATTGGGCACAAAGTGTATTGATGATATCAAGGAATGAATATCTACGATACACTGATATATATTGATGCATTCATTGCAGTACTATACATACCATTCACATTGTCATAAACTCATAATAGATGTATATTTGTCAAGAATGTTATTCCTTGGTATCCTGCATTAAACTGGTAAGTAGTTGGTAAAAAGGATTTGTATTGATAATAAATAAATAAAAAGATCAATCACAAATTGATTGTTTATGATCCATTCATATTATGACCTTGCACCTGTTTCAGCTCACTATAGAAGGTTCTGTTGAAAATTTTGACACTTATACATTTTTCTAAATACGCTTTATTATTGATATTTTAAAATCCATATCAATTATTGATAGAAAATAAAATATCTACAATACACCGATATCAATAGAATATGGATGACAGTACCCAGAGTCAGAAGAGAACTAGCCTTGTTAGTCGGAGGTCTCGGGTTCAAGACATGGTCAGGCTGCAAATTTTCCTCACCATGTGACACACAAACAGATAAAAAACCTGGCTGCTTTACTTCATCTTCTCTTACAATGGTGTATATCAGAAGAATTTTTCAAAAAGCCCGACAGTGTTTAGCCAGGTATTTACAAGTGTGGTACGAAATGGCTCCATATGACTCATAATTATTATCACAAAATTGTTGTGAAAATTAAAAAATTATTCGAGCTCAGAGTAAACCAATGTTTCTGCTACCATAGAAAATTGATATCTTTTATTATTAATACATGTATGTGCTTTCAAAATTTAATTCTTACTAAGGCATACAGTAGCATGGTACAGTAGAAGGAAATGTACTTAGAGATTAAGAGGTGCTGGGTTCGATCCCCACCAAGGGCATTGCTAATTTCTTTGAGCAAGAAATTTACCTACAGTTGTTTCACTCCACCTAGATGTAAATTGGTACTGTTAGAGATCGCCTGTCTGAAGGTGATTTCAATAAACAAAGGTCACCATAGAAGATTTTAAAGTTGACTGAACATGTAATATGGAAGCATGCAGACTTCAAACCTCACTTTAACCTTTAAAAAGTAGCAAAATCATATCAGCACAAGCTAACATTACATGATATCAGAACACAACATAACCTGGAATTATTCTAATATCTTTGTGCAATGAAACAGGATTTGGGTGTGCCACTTATGATTTCGCATGCACCATTTTCATTTTGCAAGCACAAACTCCACACATATGCTTTTTCGGCAAAACACTGGTGTCAGTTATCGTTAAAAAAGTTAAAGTGAGGTTTAAAGTCTGCTTCCATATACATGTTCAGCCGACTTTACAATCTTGTATGATAACCCCTGATCATTGAAATCACCTTCAGTCAGGAGATCTCTCACAGTACACGTTAACACCTGGGTGGAGTGGAACAATTGTAGGTATATTTCTTGCTCAGGGAAATTAGCAGTGCCCTTAGTGGGGATTGAACCCAGGCCCTCTCGATCCCTGAGCGGGTGTCCTACCACTGGACCACTGCTCCTGGACAATGGTGTCATGGTATTAATGTACTAGCTGTTGGATCATGGCAGTGTTAACAAATCAGTAACCAAAGAGAAAAGTAACAAAACAAAATACGACGAGATAGTAAGGCAGACATTCATTGTTTATTATGATATTTCACATATACATACATCACTGTAAGGACCAGACGTATGACCTCCTATAGTTGCTCTTACCCAAACAAAACAGTTCACATCATTGTATATAGATGTAATAAAATTATTAACAGAGGCAATGAAAGAAGTTACCCCATCCTCTGCTACATTTGAAGGCTGGAGTAAAATTTCATAAGATAATTGATTTGATTGCACATAATCCATAGTCCAGGGTACATCCCAGGTTATGTTTAAAGTCCAACTGGCAAGATTTTTGTCTTTTCCTGAGGTGTCCTTTTTATAATCACAATGCACATTTCGGATCTTTGAAGGAGCCATTATAGGCGATTCACTCTCCTGTGGGTTGGAATGGTCAGAGCGTTTAGATATTAAACTTGAAACAAGGGAGGCAACTTGCTCCGAATTAACATTTGTGTCCTGATAAATATGAAACAACCAAGACGGATCTTTACAACAAAGATGTTGCGGAACTACAGTTTGTGAAAGAATTATCTCTCTTTGCTCTTTTTCAAGATGACCAAGCCCTCCAACATCTGCCGGCCAATCAGGATGGCCAACAGAACGAGCTTTAATCTGATTGGACCAAGATAAGTACTCTAAATTCATGCCATCCAATTCTGTCAATGTCTTATAGGGGGTGTAGTTTGAAGGGTTTACAGCATATGGAAACAACTCGACAACAAAGGACCCAGGCTTTAAGAATACACTTAAAATAAGCAATGATCCATGCATAGCTATTATACCACGAGAATTAATAACATAATGAATGAGATCAAGTAATGTAAAGCTGTCAAAATCTAGCTTTAAAACTTTCAGGCCAGTTGTTTTGACCAGTTCAAAAGTAAGTTCCATCTCGTTGAGAATTTTTCGATTTTCTCTCCTTGAAAAAAGGACCAGATACTTTTGAGAATCAAAGTTGCTAGATGGCTCTGGTATACGATCCCTGATGAAGTTGACAGTACTTCGAATATGTCCAGAATTGGCTCTAATAGTCTCCAAGAGTCCCTGAGGTTTAGTGAATCCATAATCATACCACGTTGTTGTTTTTAACAGTCCAATATAGATATGAGAAAAGCATGTCAATCCACCAGTAAATTCATAGTCAATCATTGATTTCAGGGGAAATTTTGAAAATAGTGAATAAAACTGCTTGGTTTCTGAATCAAGCATATCCTCTTTGGAGAATAAAAAAAGCTGCACATTAAATCTGTCATACCTGGATAATCTCCCCTTACCAATATTCAATAATTTCAAGGTATGATGCAAAGGAAACAGATCATCATGGAACATATGCATCAAATTATCTGGCAAAAATGGCCGAAAAACTAATGTAGCTGAATTCACCCATTTCACTTTAAATTTTGGGAATACTTCACTTGTTAGACTGCCGATAGTCAACTGCACTGCATTGTGGTCTTTTACAGCAGTTAAATCAACAGTAAGAGAGCCATCAACAAAATTAACATTCTCAAATGAGCTAAACTTATGTTTAAACAAGACAAATTCTTCAACAGCTGAATTATAACACAAATTTTCAAACTGGCACACTTGATTAGTATTTTCATGACACCACACTGATGTATATACAGAACGCTGTTCTTCATCTATGACACCATCATCAGAGCTCTGCTTGATTTTATCAGATTTATTTTTAGAATCACATTTAACGTTATTTTTATCACAGTTAGCAGTACCGACATTATCAGATTCTGTGTCATCACTTTTATCATCAGAAGTTTCCTCAGTCACACAACCAGGTGATGATTTCAACTCTTCCAATTGATTCTTTAGCTTATTTACCTGAAAGTTTGTACAACATACAGTTAGCACAGATTGACTTGATACAAGCTAATGCAATAAACCTTTAAGTAATTTACTGCCCAAGTTTAATGCCTATGCACTTCACTGACTTACTTACTACCCCAGGTCATTGGGCTATCTATGTATCAATCCCCAGAGCAGCCTTTTACTCTGTTTAGTGCAGCTAACATATTGGTGCAACAGAATTATACAGGCATCTTAAAATCAAAAATTCACTAAGAATAGTCAACAGCCAAGAAATTATGTAAATGAACTCAAGTAGACATTTCCATTTACTTAGACCCAGAAGGATTTTTTTGATATGCACAATTCTCAAAATATGACCATTCAGTGAATTTAGAACTCAAGTAGCTTAGGGTCTTCAGCATACTGAACAGATTTTAATGATAAGCATCAGTAGTCTGGATTACCTGCCCATTACCACTATAGTTATCGGGTCAGGCAAACCGTAATCATGGCGGCCTCCCCGGTTATTATTCAAGTATTACATTTTCGTAATCTTGCATGATTTAGTCTGTTTCCAATGGTTAAAAAAATGGGTTCAAAAAAAAATTATACTATACTTTTTTATAATGGTTTCATTTTGAACTATGGACCATGTAGTTAAAAAAAAGTATCATCCTCAATTTTTCATGTCATTATTTCGGCGGCCATCTTGGATTTCAAAATGGCTGCCATGAAAACAATAAGTATACAATATTATTGTAAAGATGCTCATAACTTTTTTATTATTGCTCAGATTTTGTTCATACTTGATCAAAATGACCACATGATTAAACCCTTAAATTTTAAATATCTAAAGGTGACTTTGATCCTATATGACCTTGACCTTCAAGGTCACATGTAAAAAATTTATTATTTTGATCGAATGTATTATGTATACATTCTTTTTTTTCTGAGTTTTAAATCCTTTTGAACAAATGAATGGTTTATTTCAATGTTTAATCATTTTTAAACAGAAAAAGTATCCTCCTCAAACGTTCATGTTATTATTTTGGCGGCCATCTTGGATTTCAAAATGACCTCTATGAAAACAATGCATAATCAATATTTATGTAATGTGTTCATTACTTTTTTATTTATGCTCATGCTGTATTCATACTTAGACACAAAACCTGCAATGATAAGCCCTCACTTTTGGAAGGTATATATGTGACTTGATCCTTTGTAACCTTGACCTTTTCCAAGGTCAAAGGTCAAAATATTGCTAAATTTGATAAAATATGAGGTGTATACATGATTATTTTGTGTCACTAAGGTTCTTTGGAAGTTATAATTGGTTTCTTTCAATGTTTGATCATTTTAAACCAGGAAAAGTATTATCCTCAATTTTTCAAGGTTTTATTTTTGGAGCTATTCTTGATTTCAAAATGGCCACCATAAAAAACAAGACTACATGTATAATCATTAATGTAAATAAAAATCCTTATTGTCTAATTTAATTTTAGATTCATTGATACTTGGACACAATGACCACAATACTTAACCCTCAAGTTTGGGAGATAACAATGTGACCTTGATCCTTTATTACATTGACCTTCATCAAGGTCACAGGTAGAACGTTTGCTCAATTTGATCAGAGGAATCTTGTAAACATGATTATTTTACAGTGTCGAGCATTCTTTTGAACTTAATAATTGTTTTAGTTCAATGTTTTATCATTTGTGAAGAGGAAATATAATAATTTATCATACCCAATCACTCATAGTATTATTCTGGCAACCATTTTGGATTTAGATGCAGAAACCTTCGTAAGGCTTTAAAGCATTAACATATATTTAAGGATTGAAATAATAGAAAACTGACTTACATCGAAAAATAAATGTCATTTTGATGATATCTAATTTGCATAAGTGCTGAAGTGTAACTATTAAACATATTATTTAGTACATGTACATGAATAAAAACCTTTATTTTTGTATAGACACATAACGTTGAGCCTTTATGACCTTGTCGATGAAGGTCTTATGTAAAAAAATGTAGATGGAATAGTTTGGTTGGTATAATCGGAATATCGCTTATTGGTTTTTTGATACAAAAGTTTGTTCAGCCTTAAACATTTGAGTTTGCAACAGTGATGTGTGATTTGAACTGTCATGATCAGGAAAGGGATAAACTTATGTGGTAGTTTCAAAGATCTATATATTAAAGATCGTTTTCATTGTATTGGTTTTACTCTAAACAGGCATTATTTGATTTACATTGGCTATCTGTAAAACAAAGAATTGAATTTAAAATATTGACATATATGTATAACTGCTCAGTTGGAAACGCTCCTGGGTATCTGATGGAACTCCTGTCCACTAAAACTTCCACTCGAACACTAAGGAACTCAGCATCGTCAGCAGTATGCTAAAAGGTTCCTCATAACAGTAGAAAAACATTTAATGACAGAGGGTTTCAGATAGCAGGTCCACAGCTTTGGAACATCTACCTCTCGGGTTGAGACAATGTAATTCTATTGATGTTTTCAAAAAAAGACTAAAAACCCATTTTATTTCAAAGATATTTTCAATAGTTTCTCATGTATACATTGTAACTATGTTTAAAATTAGTTGTAATTGTAAAACGCCATTGAATATGTTTGTTTTAATGTAGAAATAGGCGTTTAAGAAAATAAAACAAGTTTAAGTTTTTTAAGAAAACATGAGTTATTATTCAATTGCACGTCCACAATTGACGAAATAAACATGTGTTTGATTGTCTACAGTAGTGCAAAACCCTGGTAAACAGATGGACCCCCAGTGTCATAAACAATTGTGTCTAGGTTTTTTATCTTAATTATCTGTCATTTGTGTCCAGATCTTAAGGAAACTGTATACAATGATAGCATACCATTTGAAAAGCCGAATTATTAAATAACCCTAACCACACCTTGCTTCATTATAAGATTGTTGCCTTTTATTTTTTGCTGTCAAGTATTATTAGTATATTTTAGTGCTAATTTTCGCCAGGCATTTATGAAGCTTTACACCACGAATGTTTATACTATGAAATGATAATAATTTGCAATAACTTTGTCTGCTTCTTGCTTAATGTTTGATTATTGCCATTTATCTATCTTTCAATAAACAATTCATGTTATAATTTTTCCTCTATGTTGCTTTAGTTGCTGTAAAAAAACCAAAAAAGAACATGCTGTATTATAACATAAATGTTTTTCAATTTACCTTCACATGGTAAAACTGGCTTGAATGTGGTTTCCACTTTTAACCACTGTCTATACCATGATCATTTTGGTGAAATCATATAATAGATTTTAGTAATGATAAATTTCACATGTGATTTCATATAACCAAATACACTATCAGTTTGGGGTAAAAAATCGAATATTATTTTGATGTGGACCATATAAACGTTGCATCTAGAACAATTGCACTATACAAAAATGTTTAAAAAACTACTTTGGAATACCAACAATTCCCTAGCTGTGACAATATGACAATGACATGGCCTGTGGTATACATTATATTTTTAGTGCACCTAATAACTTCATGCAGAATTTTAGTGGCAGATATTGAACCTTTAAAATCTGATAAAACAAGTAAATCTGTGAGCTAATGCTCACTAGTGATACCCCCGCCAAAATCTAAAAATATGCGACAAACAGGAAGCAGATGAGCGAGGAGCATGAAATCGCTTTACACCACATGGGACTATAGGATGAAGCAATATGCAAAGTTTCAGGCTGCTGCATGGTATAGTTGCTGAGAAAACTGTGACGGAAATTTTGTAACGGACGGACGGACGCACGCACGCACGGACAAGGGTAAAACAGTATACCCCCCTCTTCTTCGAAGCGGGGGTATAATGAAAGGACCCAGATACATGTAAGTCATGTCTCGTATACATACATGTATAAATATTTTATAATATTTCCAACTTGAACTTTGTGTCAAAGTTTGAATAATTAAACTACAGTAAGATTATTTCAAGTACATGTTTTCAATACATTTTAACATTTGTTTAAACATGTAATTTTCAGATTGTTATAAAAACGAACATTATGACACATAACTACAAAACAGGTTCAAGTAAAAACGAACCGGTTACACACATAAAATTTGTATTGCAATATAAACTTGTATAACCGGTAACCGTTACACCTTTACAAAATACCATAACTAATTGGCATTCAATTTAAGTTAAAAATCTGCCAGTCCTATATTCCCTAAATAAGACAACATTAACAGCCGTTTGGCTGATAATATCTTGTAAAACAGAACAGATACTTTGTTATAGGGCTTGAGCAATACTCATCATCCAAGTAAATACCCACCTCTTTCACTTGAAAAAGATAAAACTAACAGAAATGGCACTGTGTACCATTCATAATTGTTTTTTACATGTAAATTAAGTTTGATAACATGGCTGCCATGTTTTAGTCAGTGAATGTTTTAGTAGATCAATTGAAAGACATATGTTTATTTCATTTTTGTTTTGTTAGAAAACGTTTGGATAGCATGGTTTTCAACCATAACTGACTGACAATATATTTTAGACGAGGAAGTTCTATTCAAACATGATGGGGACATGCTGTTCCAAATTGTAGGTATAAGTATCTAAGTCATTTATGTTATGTATACAGCTGTTAGTGGAGCAGAGATGTGGCCTTACTGTGTTTGTTTTTTTCATGACCTTGCATTCTAGTTTTGGCTTATGGTAAATCTGAATTGGTCGGACGCATTAGAGAATTTGTCTATTTATGACTGGAGACCTCTTAGCTCTTGCAGGAGATGAGATAGCCTTAAACCTGGGAAGAGGAGATCTCAGATTAACACATTTTATGTTGTAGACAAGACCCTCGATTGCCACCACTCTAAACTCCATGTTAACTTCCATCAAATTTAAAATAACTTTGAATAAGTTTATGTGCACAGACAATTTAAGGCAACTTTTATACATATCTTCAGTGCAAAATACATGTATGTCAAGCATTTTTTTCATGTCACACACTTATAGTATCCTTGTGAATGCATTTAAACATGCTTGTCATCTATGATAGCATTTAAATAATTCAATCAAATACATGATGAAGGCCTATACAAAAAGCCTTGATTGTTCTACATCATGTAACATGTATAAATATGTGAAGAAGGTTGTTGTGCAAAGCTAGAATTACATCAGTTAGTTTTTCCATTGTATAAAGTACAGTTCTTACTGTATAATGGGGTCAATGAATACAGAAAAATGGGGCAAAATGGAAAAAATGACACAATTACAGTAACTGAAAAGTACTAGCATTTAAGACCTCATTTTGGGAAGTTGTAACTGAACGCAGTGGAAATTTTAGGCTGAAAAGAGCAAAAAATGCATTTTTGCCCTTTATGCTCTACCTCAGTGTTGCCATGGTAAATAGAATAAGGGTCCAAAAGAAATTGTTCTAAAGTTCACACATCTATGGAATACCTTTGCCAAGTTGCATTCAAAAAGTAATGAAAAAGAACATTTTGAAATAGCTTTATTGCATTACCTAAATTGTAAAAATATGGACAAGTTTCACCATGCCCCAAGCAGAAAAGGGTTAAATGACTATAATTTATGAAGTAATTTGTCCTAATTTGTTTTATTTCTAACCTTTTTCTCTGAGAATATTCAAATTAGTGTGTATAACTTAAAATTTTCAACAAGATGTAGGAAAAAAGGGAATTCACAAGATAAAATCAATGTTTTTTTAACTATGGCGGCCATTTTGAATAATAATAAATGGTGTTATACACCCACAATAGGTATATTATCATTTAAAATGTTCTCAACATGATTTTACTTCTATAATAATTCATTTGCATTCAAAATCATTAATAAATGCAACCATTAAGTCGTCTTTTATGGATAAGTACAGTAAAAATTGGCGGCCATTTTGAAATTCAAAATGGCTGCCAAACCGGAAGTGTGGAAATTTGAGGATGATACTTTTTTTACTCAGCACATTTCACTCTTTGAAAAAAACATACTTTATAAAAGTATAGTATGATTTTTTTTTAATCCACCATTCGCCATATACTAATTGTTTGCTGACGATAGTTACGTAAGTAGGAGTTCGGTATATAGGTCATTCGATTTCGGTTATTCTGATTACACATTTATTTAGCGAACAATTAACAAAAACATATCTCAAGTGAACATTCGGATGTGGATTAGTCTTGTTAGAATTTCGGATACTTAGCATTATAAATGTAACCAAAAAACTAAAAAAGGTATCCACAGTAATTCTTGTACAATGATCCTTTAATTTAAGCATGTGTAATGAGAAATGTTCATTTGAAAACATTATCCAATACCGAATTCATTTCAACGGGTACTGCCATTATTATGCTTTGCCTGACATACTTTACCTGCCAAAGTATGACTGGGAACCAGACAAATGCATCAGTTGAAAAACAAAATATTTGACAATAAGTTTTAGAACTATAAGACTTGAGGAGCAATTGTTGAGACTTCACTGCCTTTTATAAATGCAGGTGTAACAAACTCAGAGTCTAAGAACCCTGGGGGATTAAATAAACTTCACATACCTCTACATTAAGTTCCATAATCTGTTTTACTAATGTTGCTATAACAGCCATAGCAACCATATGACCAAGCATGTGTAGTGAAGGCATCTTTATATAGTCTGAAATTAATTCATAACTTTGATATTAGACTAGTTAGTTTTTTATCTTATAGCACAGGCCTTTTTTTCCTTATATAACAGGGGCAGTTTACAGGCGCCTTCCCTTTCTGAAATTTCTTTAAAATCATGCAGTTTTCCCCAAATTTGGAGTTTACCTTGGACTTTTTGTTCCCCTATCTATGAAATTGCGATAAAATTTCCCCAAATGCCCTATATAAAAAAGGCCCTAGGCCCCTTCCCCAAATACTGAAAAAAGCCCTGTAATATCTGCTGTCAAATTTGGACCATGTCCTACCAAGAAAATGTGGTCTCATTTCACATAAATACATAAAACAGCATTACAGGCAAATTTAACATTTTGACACTAATTCAATTCAATACTTCCAGGGATTTTATTTTACATGATACATAAAATCAAAGACATAGATAGTGTATCTAATTCCCTGATAAAATCCCTGATACTTCTAATAATAATGTCTCTAAAGTTTTAATAAAAGCTAAACAGTCAATTTCTTTAAACAATCATAACAAGACAGTAACAGAACGATTTACATAAATATATCTATTTTAAAAAATAGTTGTATATTGTACAAACTAGAAGGAGTTGCATGAAGAAGTATTTAAAGGTTTTTGTGGTGCGAAACTTGCAAGTACGAAATACCATGGTGCGAATACGAAAAATCGACTACCACTGAAATCAAAATCAACTTCAATGCAATTAAATTAGATTATTCATCGAGTTGACCTACCTTGCTTGGAAGTTCTTGGATAAAACAAATGACATATATTTCTTAACTACAACGCAATCTTTATTTGTTATCCCAAATATCAACTGTCATTCGTGAAGTAGACATTTTGTCAAGGGAGTTCATTCAATTATTACTGATTTTTTTATCGCAGGAGTTACTTCCCTTGGTAAATGCAGACGGTCTTATTTTACGCTTTTGTTGACCAATGCGGTTCCAACTTTAATTAAACTAACTTTAATTGATTACAAGAATGCAATTTTTCTTTTAAATAATTGATGCCATCATAAAGGTCACTTTCGAAATATTTAAAGCCTAAAGCACAGGACTAATTAAGATTGATTTGAGCTATTGTAAATTGCTGAACTCATACAATACAGCTAGTGGATAATTTTGCACTTTATCTATACATAATGAATTGGGCTGTGGATCGTTGAGCTAGTAGTGATCCGATCCGAACTACAATTCATGTGTAGAGTTTCACGAAGCGAACCATGAATTACATGTTAATGGAAAAGCATACAGGAATTCGTGTAATAACAAAATAAGTGAAAAATTACTGAAGCTTTTACTATATGGGATACCATGTATTCCAAACATTATTATCAGACGTTTTATGGGCATTTTCAGTGATAATAGTTTTGTTCAAATGTGTTTATCAATTGAAATTTTGACTTAAGATAACTCTGTCCCTACATGAATTAAAGTTTTCATTAACAAGTACTGCGACTTGTTTTCAGAGTCTTCAGGTAATTTAGCTGAAAATGTTCTTTCATTTTTTTTTAAACTAGATTGTGAACCCATGATTTTGGACGTGACGAATATTCATACTCGATTTCCTAGTTGAGACCGCAAATATTCGAGTACTTGGATACTCGCCGCAGCCCTAATAATGAATAGAGCTAGTGTTTGAGATCATCTAAGGCCATGACTGCAGACACCTTGTTAAATTGGTAAATTTTTAATATGTTAGTGGAACATTTTAGTTCCAATGGACAATTCTCTATTGGTGACATAAGTTACATGGCTAGAAAAGTTGGAGCCATAAGGGAGCATAGGCGGATCCAGGGTGGGGGGGGGACCAGTGTACGCCCCCCCTAAAATTGCCCAAGCAAAGTTTTTTTATTTATCATGAAATATGATATTTATAAGAAATATATATACATGTATATATATACATGTCAAAAATTTGCAACATAGTTTACATTATAAAACAATTCCTTCTCATTAAGATTTTAAGTAAGATTTTAACATGATTCAATGGCTTTTAGAAAATTTTATGATATAATTATCTAGATGCTTTATATTTCATACTCAGGTAAAGGATAGTTGAGGCTCTGAAAATGTGCCTGAATCCCTTAGAAATAAACAAAACTAAGGAATTTCCGGGGCCGCCGGTCACCTGATCCTCTGGTCAGGGTTTTGCTGTGGACCATTCGAGGCCCTTGCAGCACCTTGGAACCCCATTCTGCTTATTCATTTTACGCCCCCTCTAACTAGAATTTTACACCCCCTCCAACCAGAAATCCTGGATCCGCCTATGGGGAGCACTTGTTCAGTGGCAAGAGGGCCTTAGGAATGAAGAGTTCCCAGGTTCAAACCCTACTAGGGCCACTGCTAATTTTCCTGAGCAAGAAATTTACCTACAGTTGTTCCACTCCACCCAAGTGTAAAAGGATATTGTGAGGATCACCTGCCTGAAGGTGGTTTCAATGATCAGAGGTTACAGAACATAATTATAAAGTTGGCTGAACATTCGTCCAGAGAGGTTTCTCTGCTCTGGATTGTTCATGGAGTTAATTTTCTTCATCCAGAGCGAATATTCATTTACCTTGAAATTTTCGGTGACAACACATCACCGTCTTCAGCTGCCAGATTTTGATCACATGACAGGTGAAGGGTCACGTGATACGAGACTGTTGTAAACCAATGGTAGCTCCAGTGCCTCGTCATATGATCAACATCTGTCAACTGAAGAAGGTGACGTGATGTCACCGAAAATTTAAAGGTAAATAAATATTCGCTCTGAGTTGAAGAAAATTAACTCTCTTGGCTGAACATGTATAAGGAAGAAAACTTAAACTTCACTCAAAACTTTTCTAATTAACTTCTCAACCATTCAGAAATTAACATGATAATTAAGACAAACAAGCACAAATAAAATAATAAGAAAGAATTCAGAAAAAATTCATACAGCACAATGTATTTCAAATATTTTATAATCATGAACAAAAGTAAACAAAAACAGTCTTAACAAAAATCATAACAATAATTGAATACAAAACTATCTACTAAAAGATGTATCATAAAATGTTTCCATATAACTGTTTTGTAACAAAAAAAAATTTCATCACATGAATGACTCAGTCAAATCATGTTAAGAAAACAGACTTCAGTTCAACAAAGACTACTTGCATTTCCCCAAGACTCTGCACAAGTTATCAAATAAATATTACAGTGGAAGTTTGGAAGCTAGAAACTAGAAGCTTTGGTGACATAAAGTTGAGCAAACCGGTGTTCCCCAATCAGAACTTGATATCATACCTCTCTTTCTTATGCCTTAGTGCCTTAGTCCCATAAAATCGTGGCTTGTTGCAGACCCGCATGTGCAAACAGCTATGGCTGTGGGAAGCCTTGCATATTGAGGTGACAGTACGCACATGGCACAAAACAACACACTGTTCGGGTTTCCAAGAGTTTGTACAAGTCCTTGCGGAGCTTGATCCAATGGTGCCCATATGGTGACCTCACAGCTATTTTCATGTTTATGGGACTGTAGCTTTACTAGTTTTATAGGGATATTTCATGAAGAAATGTAAGAGAAATAGATTAGTGCTAGCTAAAATGTTTGACCCATCCATATAGTTGGAGCTAGCCATGTTCTAACGTTTCGTGTTTTCCCTGTATATGGTATACAGAATTCCTAGGTACCCCAACAGTTCACTGTAACTTCAGTCAACTGAGTATATTACATTATGAAAAAATTACAACTAATATAATAATTTGAGGGTTGCCCGCAAGACTGTAGTAACTTGCCCTTTAACACAATGCACTTACAACAGTCTTGCAGGCAACCCAGGATATATGTATGTCAGAATGCAATTTTCTTCTCCACTTTAGCTTTCACTTCAAGTTTTAATCCCTTTTTGTTTCAGATTTCATTTCATGTTTTACTTCATTTTTTATTTCTTTTTTCACATCAGCCTTGACATCAGTTTTTATTTCACTTTTTACTTCATTTTTTATTTCCTTTTCACTTCAGCCTTGACATCAGTTTTTATTTCACGTTTTACTTAATTTTCTATTTCCTTTGTTACTTAGGCCTTGACTTCAGTTTTTTTTTTCACTTTTTACTTCAGTTTTTATTTCCTTTTTACTTCGGCCTTGAGGTCAGTTTTCATTTCACTTTTTACTTTGTCCTTGACATCAGTTTTTTTTCACTTTTTACTTCAGTTTTTATTTCCATTTTCACTTCAATTTTTATTTCTTGTTTTACTTTCTTACTATATCTAAGTTGGGATTTACCATATGGACAAATGTCTTTATTTAAGCATACAGAACATTTAGGATTTACAGGTAAACACGTTTGTTGACCAAACCCAACCATTAGATGATTTATATCACTCCAGTACTCTCTGAAATAGATGAGAACAAATCATACATCTTAACCACTATTCATCCACAAACCAACATGGTATAGGTCATATCAATGGGGTCAGTCAACCTACTACTGTTCATGGAAAGGTTTTTTATATAGCTGTTAAACTGTAACTTGGCACTTACTATCATCAGTGACTGACAATTGGCCAACATCACATAGAATCAGTAGTAGGAGGGAGAATGGCTGTAGAAATCAATTCATGACAAAACTCCTTGAAAGAATGCCCCACCTGGGAATCCAACCCACAATCACTGAGTGAATCAGTAGACTTGTGTGTGGAATGAGATACACGTTATCTATGTCTCTGGTGTTACCAACTGAGCTCGCCATGGGCCATAAGTAAGGTTGAATACTAGTAACTGGTACTGGTGCCAGTATCTGTAGTTCCTTTAAAAAGTATTGGAAAATAAAATTTCAAAATGGTACCAGTACTAATATCAGTATATTGAACAGTAGAAAAGCCACCAGGCTAGCTCATTTAGTAGGACGCAAGTCTACTGATCGAGGGTTTGATTCCTGGGCGGGGCATGTTTACTTTAGTGGAGCTTGGTCATGAAATTATTTCTAAGGCCATTCTCCCTCCTACCAATGATTTTTAATTATGTAGGGCAGTCCATTTCAATGATTTAGCATAATACATTAGAACAATGATCTTCTCAAAGTCACTGGATCAAGAGGATTTTGGTTGACTCGTTCCACTGGCTAAATTTGAAGAATGCTCTACTATCATAAGAAGACATATGCATTAATAAAGATCATACTCATTCCTCATTCTTAATACTCTTAGCAAGAAAAAGAAGAACAGACAACTCATTTTTACATCAACAACAGTCTAGTTATCTCCCCTGGTAGATTTGAAGACTGCAAGTTATGTAAGAGTTACATTACCTTGGTAACCAATCCTGTAAAGCTTTCCTGGTATCCTCTGGTTGTTTTGTAGTTTTCTTCATCCAACCAAGTCTATTAGATATTCTATGTACATGTGTATCAACCCCTATACCTGTAATAAAGCATACATCCAATCATTCAGAACTCCTCGGCCATTTGTTACCAATAAGCTCAGACATTAAGACCCCATTTTGAACTACCGGTGTTGAAGTAAACAAATACATGATCGTTTAGGCAATGAGTGATGTTACGCTTTTAGTACATAAATTTGAAATTACACAGCTCAATGATATCGCTGAACAATATTCGGTTCAATATATAACATAGAAATATGTTTTGACAAAGATCTGTGTACATGTATATACAACACAGACTATCTTGCATAACCGTTATGTGCTTCGCCTCCCGTGGGTAGTAAAAACCCAAGTAGCCAGGGTAAACCCCCCCCCACAAATCTTTCCGAGATTAATCATTTATGAAAGTTCGAGGTGTTCCGAATGACATCTAATCAATGTATAGCTTCCATTCAGACAAAACACTATTAATAGCATCTTTATTTCATGATTTCTTTTTTATACCAAGAAATGCAAGCTAATTTGATGGTTATTCAAGGCCAGTGATTGGATGGCTTTTTTCAAATAGAGTGAGGCAGACAATGTAAACAAGTTACTTAATATAATGATTGTGTCATGTATATCAAAATGAGAATAGGACACCTGAACTTGACAGCCAGATCTAAATAAGCAAGTAGGCAGGCAGAGAATTTTAGATCGGGTTTGATCTTAAGGTATTGTTCGTTGTTAAAGTTTAAATAATTTCACAGTGACTTTCTGAGTTAAATTGATTGTTGTCTAACACTCATGATATAGGAATGGAGTGTATTCAATCACAGTAAAATTATTTAAACTTTAATAGCTGTGAAAAAGCTGATAATACATGTAAAATTGATTTGATTAGTAACTCAAGTTGACGGTTTTTTCCATCAGAAAAATTGTAAAAAAATCTAGTCAGAATAAAGAAATCAAATTGTACTGAATCGCCTTCAAGTGAATTGTTGTAGCCATAATATTAACAGAAATTCTAAAATAATTTCTAAAGCTATTCTCCCTCTTACCACTGATTCTAAAGCATGTATACAAGTTTCTAGTCTCAGAAGTGCCTAATAACTTGTTGACAGCTAAATTCAGAGATTTAGCCTTTCCAGAAAGGGTGAGTAGGTTGACTGACCGCTATGGTATAACCATTACAATGCATTGCGACAGCATTAACCCCCACAAAAAAAACAGAAGTATAAAATCAATACCTTCAATTTGGTTCCATGCACATTTCATAACAAGATAAGCCATTTTAGGTCCAACACCTGGCAGTTTACATAATGTATCAATAGTTGAAGGTATATCATTGTTATACTGAGATTTTAATATCTCACTCGTCTTCTTTATGTATTCCACCTTCCTCTGTGAAAGTAGAACAAGAAATGTAATGTGGAAACCACATTAAAGCAGGATTTAAAAACTTTAACGCAAAGTTTACAAAAGGAAATAATCCATAATAAAGCTAGGTAGAGTTGTGGTTACTATCTAATTCTGTTTATGGCATGATATGTTATCATTGTATGAAGTTAATTAAAGATCTGACAATAAATGGCAGAGGTATATGCTAAATTGAAAACTTAACGCAATTGTTAACAACACCGGACGCCGGGCCACCGATCCGCCGCCCGATAACCTGCCTGATTATCATTGTATGAAGTTTCATAAAGATTCGTTGAAAAATCTGGCTAAAAATAACGTAGGCAAACTTTGAAATTGACATTTTAACTTTACTCGCCATTTGGACAAGAAACTAAGAAAAAAAGCTAGCCCTAACCAACGTTTACTTGCCCTAATCCAAGAATTGGAGGACAAATTCTGTTAAGCAGGGGGTGTAAGAAGCAAGAAGTTATAATACGGCACTTGTACTCTCTTGCTTTCAAGCTAGCTTTTATGGCGAGGTGGTAGTGTCTGCTTACGACTCGAGAGGTGGTATGTAAGCATGTATGATTTTATCAGCTTACATGATCATTCTGGTTTCCTCCCAATGAAAATTGTATTATTTTAAGGGACCACAATGGAAATAAGGGCTTGCCCTTTTTTGTGTTATCCCTGGTGTTGGTGTGCAATACATAGTTACAACATCATGATGTCTGTGATATTTGTGTATGTATGTTTTTACAATGTGTACACTATGCCAAATAATTATCATTATTATTATTAATCCTGTATTTAATAACAACCTGCTGTATGTGGCCAGTGGTTAACAAGAGCTCCGCTGGGCGGGGCATTATACGCCCGTGTGCAGTCCATGCTGTGTTCTATCTCATATGAAGTCCCTGTGACCTTGACCAATGACCCAGGAATAGGTCCTTAACTGGAGGGATATCCAAAGCAAAGATTTTGAGAACTTAGGTACAGCCATGGTTGAGTAATCACTGGCAAAAAGTTTTCCCCACACAAACTTCCAGTGACCTTGACCCTGGGGCTTCAGAACCAAAAGTTCTCACCCTTGAACCAAAGAGTATTGATACATAAAATTTGGTGATCAATCTTAGATAAAGTTGGTTGTTGGAAAAGGTTTTTCCTCATGATTTCCTTGTGACTTTGACCTTTCACCCAGGGCCCTAAAACCAAAGAGGCATATGCTAGACATTTAGGCTACCCTTAAATAAAATTCGGTGAGCCTAGGTACAATCATTATTGAGTTATTGTCCAGAAAATGTTTCAATACAAATTAAGTCCCAGTGACTTTGACTTTTGACCCTGGGGTCTCCAAATCAAAAGGGAACATCCTCTACAAAAGAGCTATCAGCACATTATTCCTTGACAAATGGGTTGATCCACATAAAATTTGTTAACCTAAGTACAATCATTGTTAAGTTATTGTCCAGACAAGGTTTTTCCATATGATGGCCCCTGTGACCTTCACCTGTGACCTAGGCGCCTCAACACCAATAGGGAACATCCTTGACACATGGGCTACCCTCACATAAAATTTGGAGAACTAATTTCATGTTACTTATTAAATATAGCATTATTTCCATTGTTTGCCATTTTGACTTTATTAACATATTAATTGAACATTTGAATGATGCCCCTGTGACCTTGACCTTTGACCCAGGGGCCCCAAAACAAATAGGGCATATCCTTGACACAAGGGCTACTCTCACATAAAAATTGGTGAACCTAAGTACATTGGTGGTTCAGTTATTGTCCGGACAAGGTTTTACTGCTTGCCATTTTGACTTTATTAACATATTGATTGAACATTTGAAGTCACTGCTTGGTAATTTGATATCTTCTGGTTGAAGGTTTAAACTTAACCCTGTTTCCCCAAAACTAATAAGGCACATCCTTGACACATGAGCTACTCTCACATGAAATTTGGTGAACCTAGGTACAGTCATTGTTGAGTTATTACCAGGACAATGTTTTTCGATATGATGCCCCTGTGACATTGACCTTTGACCCAGGGGCCTCAAAACCAATAGAGCATATCCTTGACACATGGGCTACTCTCACATAAAATTTGGTGAACCTAGATACATTGGTGGTTCAATTATTGTCTGGACAAATTTTTTCCATATGATGCCTCTGTGACCTTGACCTTTGAACCTGGGGCCCTAAAACCTATAGGGCGCATCCTTGACACAAGAGCTACCTTTACATAAAATTTTGTGAACCTAGATGCAGTTGTTGTTGAGTTATTGTCCGGACAAGGTTGTTCAATATGATGCCCCTGTGACCTTGACCTTTGACCCAGGGGCCCCAAAACCATTAGAGCATATCCTTGACACAAGGGCTACTCTCACATAAAATTTGGTGAACCTAGGTACATTGGTGGTTCAGTTATTGTCAGGACAAGTTTTTTATTGTTTGCCATTTTGACTTTATTAACATATTGATTGAACATTTGAAGTCACTGCTTGGTAATTTGATATCTTCTGGTTGAAGGTTTAAACTTAACCCTGTTTCCCCAAAACCAATAAGGCACATCCTTGACACATGGGCTACTCTCACATGAAATTTGGTGAACCTAGGTACAGTCATTGTTGTGTTATTACCAGGACAATGTTTTTTGATATGATGCCCCTGTGACCTTGACCTTTGACCCAGGGGCCTCAAAACTACTGGAGCATATCCTTGACACATGGGCTACTCTCACATAAAAATTGGTGAACCTAGGTACATTGGTGGTTCAGTTATTGTCCGGACAAAGTTTTTTCATATGATGCCTCTGTGACCTTGACCTTTGAACCTGGGGCCCCATAAACCTGTAGGGCATATCCTTGACACATGGGCTACTCTCACATAAAATTTGGTGAACCTAGGTACAGTGGTTGTAGAGTTATTGTCCGGACAAGGTTTTTCAATATGATGCCCTTGTGACCTTGACCTTTGACCCAGGGGCCCCAAAACCAATAGGGCATATCCTTGACACAAGGGCTACTTTCACATAAAATTTGGTGAACCTAGGTACATTGGTGGTTCAATTATTGTCCGGACAAGTTTTTTATTGTTTGCCATTTTGACTTTATTAACATATTGATTGGACATTTGAAGTCACTGCTTGGTAATTTGATATCTTCTGGTTGAAGGTTTAAACTTAACCCTGTTTCCCCAAAACCAATAAGGCACATCCTTGACACATGGGCTACTCTCACATGAAATTTGGTGAACCTAGGTACAGTCATTGTTGTGTTATTACCAGGACAATGTTTTTTGATATGATGCCCCTGTGACCTTGACCTTTGACCCAGGGGCCTCAAAACTACTGGAGCATATCCTTGACACATGGGCTACTCTCACATAAAAATTGGTGAACCTAGGTACATTGGTGGTTCAGTTATTGTCCGGACAAAGTTTTTTCATATGATGCCTCTGTGACCTTGACCTTTGAACCTGGGGCCCCATAAACCTGTAGGGCATATCCTTGACACATGGGCTACTCTCACATAAAATTTGGTGAACCTAGGTACAGTGGTTGTAGAGTTATTGTCCGGACAAGGTTTTTCAATATGATGCCCTTGTGACCTTGACCTTTGACCCAGGGGCCCCAAAACCAATAGGGCATATCCTTGACACAAGGGCTACTTTCACATAAAATTTGGTGAACCTAGGTACATTGGTGGTTCAATTATTGTCCGGACAAGTTTTTTATTGTTTGCCATTTTGACTTTATTAACATATTGATTGGACATTTGAAGTCACTGCTTGGTAATTTGATATCTTCTGGTTGAAGGTTTAAACTTAACCCTGTTTCCCAAAAACTAATAAGGCACATCCTTGACACATGGGCTACTCTCACATGAAATTTGGTGAATCTAGGTACAGTCATTGTTGAGTTATTACCAGGACAATGTTTTTCGATATGATGCCCCTGTGACCTTGACCTTTGACCCAGGGGCCTCAAAACTAATAGAGCATATCCTTGACACATGGGCTACTCTCACATAAAATTTGGTGAACCTAGGTACATTGGTGGTTCAGTTATTGTCCGGACAAAGTTTTTTCATATGATGCCTCTGTGACCTTGACCTTTGAACCTGGGGCCCCATAAACCTGTTTGGCATATCCTTGACACATGGGCTACCTTCACATAAAATTTTGTGAACCTAGGTACAGTGGTTGTAGAGTCATTGTCCGGACAAGGTTTTTCAATATGATGCCCTTTTGACCTTGACCTATGACCCAGGGGCCCCAAAACCTACAGGAAACATTCTTGACACAAGGGCTACTCTCACCTAAAATTGGGTGAATCTAGATAGATTGGTTGTTCAGTTATTGTCAGGACAAGTTTTTTACCTATATGAGGCCCCTGTGACCTTGACCTTTGACCCAGGGGCCCCAAAACCAATAGGGAACATCTTTGACACATGAGCTACTTTTACATAAAATTTTGTGAACCTAGGTACAGTCGTTGTTGAGTTATTGTCCGGACAAGTTTTACCTATTTTAAGTCCCAGTGACCTTGACCTTTGACCCTGGGGTCTCAAAATCAATAGGGAACCTCCTCCACCCAAGGGCTATCCACACATAAAATTTTAGGAACCTAGGTACTTCCTTTCTTGAGTTATCATCCGGACAAGCAATTGTCCACGGACAGACGGACGGACTGACAGACGGACAGACGGACAACATCGTAACATAATACGACCGTTTTTTCAAAACGGGCGTATAATAATGGCTTTAAAAATACTTAAGTCACTAAAAAATAATTGTTAGGTTTGATCAAATTCTATACAGCACATTGTAAAATAAAATCTGCGATGCCAATCCAATCTCATTAAAATGAGATCATATGATAGTGCTCTATTGCAGGCACAAATATTTGAGCTGAGCTATGTTACTGTGCCGTTTTATATGGAATCCCTAAATAGGGAAATTGATGCCTGACATCATCAAAGTGATTACCCTCCAAAATCCAACTGGATAAATCAATTCGCCCAAAACTTGATCAGAAGTAGATAAAATGTTTTCTATGGTACAGCCATGTTCACGCAACTTTTTCATCGCAGCTGAAGTTATCTGATCTTTGGTCTGACTTGACAACATCAATGATAAAAGAACTTGGTATCTGTACACCTATAACAAAAACAACAAATAAATATACTGTATCTTTTAAATACTAGAATTAATACAGTCATCAAAATTTAGGTTATTTTATGGTGGCGAGAATACCTAACCTAGCTGTCTTGTAACAGTCTTGGATCCTTGCCTATAACCAGCACTCACCTACCCTTCTCTATTATACCTTATCAATGGGGGAAACTTGACATTAATATTAACAAATTTTCTGCATCTGTATCTGTTACGTTGTAGAACCCAATTTTGGTTTTTGTACAACGGGAGAGAGTGTGCCACTTTATTGGTGGTGCTTCAGGAGAGCTGATTCGAAGCTCCCTATTGATGATGCATGCACGACCTCTTCTGGTAGATGGATGCAGGTGTCCACAAAGAATGAGTGTTTATATTGTTGTGTTTTACTACTAGGGATTGTTAGACTTATAGAGTTGTTGCACGCATGTTAGGTCACTATATTTTCTGTTTGATAGTCTATGTATGTTTTTGCTTTGATATGTCTTTTTTGTTTTGCCTTTTCACGAATGAGGTTGGTGGCAGTGCCTTCATAGGAAGGGTATATTAACCAAGGAGGTATTAGAACCTGAATCCCATTCTGGAAAATAAATTCTAACTCCAAGAGGGCTCCCAACTCAACTGCAATACGGACCTGGATTTTTAAATTGTTATAGTTCATTAAACTGTCCATAACAACTGACAGTCAGACTGCTGAAATAAAAAAAAAACAAAAACAATGCAACCAAAGGCAAAGTAAACTATTATGAAACGTTACCTCTGGTGAAGCTCTACAATCACTAATCACATCACAGCCCATAGTATCTACTGGTGCATTTCTCTCTTTTCTCATAACTACAATATTCTGAAGCTGATCTCTCCACATGGAAGGCTCCCAGTCAGAATTCTCAGCTAGATTTCCTTCCGCTCCCTCTGCTTTTGGATCAGACTTCAATTCTTTCTTTTCTATTTTCATAGCATTCTTTGCCACATTATCAGAGTCGCTGTATGGATCATCATTTTGTTCAACTTTAATTTTGACATGGTGTCTTTTTCTGTTGATTTTTGTAGCTAGAGAACAATTACCAACGCTGTCACTTATAGCTTGGTTCGAGCTTGTTGGGGTCCGAGGGGGTCGAATTTCATTTTTATTCTGGTGCGAATCACCTTTCACATCGCGCTTTGACAGTACGCGCGATCGTGTTAGAATTGTATCAGAAAAATACTTAGAAGCGCTCATGGCTAGTTTTATCCTTATTGGTTGTTTTGCAAAGGTTGAAGCAAAATGTCGAAACATCAACAAACATGACCATTTCCCGCAATATTCGATAGCATGAAAACAGAAGATATTCGAATGAGTGTAGTGTATTTAAAACCCAACAATCCGTGACCTTAAAGAATCCGGACTTGGAAAGTTATCATTAGGTTCCGCCATGAGCCTTATTTACAGTGTGAGATACTGGATCAGTAAAAAGTAGTAAGGAATTAAACATAAACAAATAACGCCAGATTTTTAATTGATTTTAACTTGAACTCACAGTGTCCAATTACGAGCATACATTTATCCCATGGTTCTTTTCTGAATATAGAAGAACGAATCTCTTTACCCTCACTATAAAACCAAACTCCTCACAGCGGTTACGTCACGCGTTGCTACTTTAATTTCATAAAGGGAGATAACCGCTGCGGGGAGTTTGCTATAAAACATATCACAAGCAATGTTTTTAACTTTATATTTATGAAAAATATAGATCTATAATAGTATAAATTATAAATATGTTGCATTATTTTGAAAAATGTGTATAATGTGGTTGTTGTGCAAAAGTTTGGACCTCTCCTAGAAAAAGTTTGGACCCCCCTAGAAAAATCCTGGATCCGCCCCTAATTTTATTAATTTCACGCGTTTCAACGAATAGCGTGAAATATTTGTCTACGCGTAACGGATTCTACAGGGTGAATTTAGTAAATATTTGATGATCACGAGATTTTCGTGGGGTTTTGTTATGAATACAGTGTTGTGTAAAGAATTGGTCATTCTAGCGGACGCACTGGACAGGACTACAAGTCTAATTTAAGATACTTATACGTGGCAATTTGATATGGCGATGGAAGATTATTTTAGTTAGAGATGCTTACTGGTCCAAAGCTATCGAACTTTGAAGAGAGATTAGCTCATATAAAAAGGAACTTTTGGTTTCTATAGCAGATACATATAAGAAAGATAGTAACAATCAGATAAGTACAGTTTTTCTTTATTCAGATAAGTAATATTGTTGTCGTTATGAGAATGAACATATATTGTGACAATGACCGATACAATAGCAAGATGTGACGTGAATAGTGACAACTAGTACTACTCATATACAATTTAAGTAACTCCAGTCATGCCACTGAGTTACGCTTATTGTCACTGTAAAGAAGCCGTTGTGCTAAACGTAATAGATATTATATATTTATTTTATAAATACCATGTTCGGTAGAGTTAGATAATAATAGGTCTTCGTTAGAAAACGATTATATCCCGACAATTGTCAAACCTCTGACTGTAGCTGTCAGCAAAACAGGGAAGCCAAGGCTAGAGCTAGACTGTAAGCATGTTGAATTAGAACTCTATAACTTCAAGAGCTGTTTTGAAGATCGGTTGCTAGACAAATTTTTTCGAAGGTACTTTGCAAATTAGTAATAGAATGTTATTGAGATCTCAGAATATGTTAAATCATATTGTAAAATATTTCACTGATGGTATCACTTTGATTCTTGTGAGAAAACTTGTCAATTTATTAGGTCAATTGATATCTATACAGAGCAATATTGGTATATTGCGAGATTTAGGAGCAAGGTCATTGTATATTTGTGTATATAGCAGGGCTAGTTGGCACGCTTATGTACAAATAGATGCACGTGCTTTGAGTGAGTTAATATTCTGGAAAGAAAATTTGAAAGATATGAAATCTTGTAGATTTGATCAGATATCAGGCATAGAGCATGCCAGCGTCATAGAGGACGATAATAATGTAGTAAACGTCTTTGTGGACGCCAGTGGAGCTGGATACGGTTGGTATACCGAGGGTATTGAAGACAGCCAAGTTGTTGGCGGTTGGTCTGAGGTTGGATACCTCGAAAATTTGACTTGGCGAGATCTTGAATGCGCCAGTAGAACTATATTTACCTCATTAAGTATTTTTGAATGCAGAACAGTGGTATTGAATACTGATGATAAAATCTTTTGTTCAATAGTATCTATCAAATAGTAGCAGGAATCCAATATTACAAGATAAGTCTGTAGGATATATGATTTTGTAAACAAAGCAATATTGCTCTTAAACCCAATTGGGTAAAGTTAGGGTTCAAATTTATTATTGATAGTCATTGTTTGGACAGCGATGATTGGGCAGTTTTAGACTGGGAGTTTAGATATTTAGAAAATAAATGAGGTCCTTATACTTTTGTTCGTTTCGATATGATTGCAATACCAGGGGTGACAAATTTAATTCGAGATATCGGTGTCCAGAGACGACAGGTATTGATGCATTTAACCATGATTGCTGGGAAAATTAGAACAATTGGCTAGTATCGCCCCCTCGTTTGGACATACGATGCTTAAATAAGATTAAAACAGAAATGTGAACATGCATAATCGCGGTACCAATGTGGCCGTTTGCCCCATTTTGGCCTGTGTTATTTCAAAATGGCATGATTAAGACAGACATAGTGTCAGATTGTTGTTCTTTTAAAACCGGTATGCTAACAAAGCGATGCAGGGGAAAACGGAATATTTGACGGTAGACCATTAAAGTTTGGTATGATTGCTGTGAGACTTTACAATGGCTAACTATGTTGCTTTGTTATTCAGGTTTGAAGATAGACCAGACAATAGAGCAAGAGCTGATGAAGGCTGACATTGAAGATTTACATTTGAAAGATTTAGCTAGAAAATGGCTAGTCACCTCACGAAATCTAAAAGTGATATTACAAATCGTAAACACTTAAATTGTTTTAAGAAATGGGTAGCGTGTTATAAATCGTAAAGTGTTTCTGCGCTTCCAGCCACTCCCATTTGTGTATCGTTATATATCACTGACTTGATGGAAGAGAAATATTCTTATCACGTGATCTTAGCAACTGTTTATGCCATCAATGGGCACATTCGCTGAACAACATGATAGATCCTACTGACAGCATGTTGTAAAAAATTGGTTTGAAACTACCAAAAGAACTTTGTATTCGCATGTGAACAAGAAGAATCCAGTAACACCAGAAATGTTGATTAATTTTGTGTTCTAAGCACATTCATTGTAATGACGTTTTGATTTGAAGATATTTGTGTATGATACTCTTAGGGTTCTCTTGCTTTTGTAAGATATGATGAATTATGACAATTACGTTGTAATGACGTTAATCTCTATGATGGCTATTTTTAATACGCACAAGGAAGATTAAAATTGATAAATACATATTTGTTATTGACATTGTAATTGACATTGTTATTTCTAAGGGCGAGAATATGTGTTGTCCTTTTTTACATGATTGAGCGTTATTTTAACTATTAGTCGTAAGTCGACAATGGATACAAAGTACCTTTTCAGACCTTGTTTTAGATCTAAGGGTATTAATAATTTGATCTACAAAGACAAACCTTTAAGTTACACAATAGCTAGGGAAACACTTATCAGTCGTTTTAAAAGCTGTAAACACAATCTAAACTTAGGCATTCATTCTCTTAGTTCAGGTGGCGCAATATTGGCAGCCAACTCGGGTATCAGTGACAGATGTCTTAAGCGTCATGGTCGTTGGAAAAGCGGTGTTAGTAAAGATAATTATATAGCAGATTCCTTAGATACCAGATTAAACGTTTCAGGACTGATATCATTATAATATATATTAATATAATTTCGCAAATGTGCGTTCTTTATTATTGGTTTATGCACATTTAGACGGAACTAAGCCAACAGTAATTACATTGTCCATACTTGAGCGTTTGTCTTTTGTAGCTACATACGCATAGATAGTTTTTATTGTAATAATTGTAATAAGGTCTCCTTATTTTGATAATCTTTTCCAAATTACTCTTCCAGCCCTTTCTTTTGTATTATGTTTGTCTATGGTCGCCGTCTGCTCATTGCAAATTGGTGTTGCTTTTGTCTTGTGTAAAGTGTAGCGTTAGACTATTAATTTCACGCGTTTCAACGAATAGCGTGAAATATTTGTCTACGCGTAACGGATTCTACAGGGTGAATTTAGTAAATATTTGATGATCACGAGATTTTCGTGGGGTTTTGTTATGAATACAGTGTTGTGTAAAGAATTGGTCATTCTAGCGGACGCACTGGACAGGACTACAAGTCTAATTTTAGTTCCGTTTTCATATTGGAAGTTTTTGTCAATGGGGACACATTATATGACTGATAAGCACTGTGAAAATGTATCCACTTCATTTGCATACTTTGTTTCCACGTTTAGTTTGAATTTTGTTAAGATCTGTAAAAGTTATGTTAACTAAAACTATTGTCAAACAGTTTAGTTTTAATGTTATTGTGAAGCTGGCAGATCTAGTAGTGTTTATAAGAAATGTAATATGTATAGATTTGTCGTTTTTTGACAAGTAGATGATTGGATGTGATCATTGTGTACATAACTATGCATTTACATCTGATTTAGGCAATGCATAGCAAATGAGGTCCAACATTTCGCGATACGACACCTGACAAATGGACACAGGTTTCCAGAGCAACGAGCAATATGTTCTATCTCTGGTTTTTCCTGGGCGAGTCGAATCGCAACTGCATCATTTCATCAACGTTGCCTGTGTATTGTATTATATTGTATTGTATTGTATTGTATTGTATATTGTATCAAACAAGGTGCTAAATGTACAAACTCAAAACCTTCTTTGTATGATATAAATGTAATGCATGTTTCATAAAATGTATGTAAAATAAACTCACGTCGTCCTGTCTATGGTCGCCGTCTGCTCTATGGTCGCCGTCTGCTCATTGCAAATTGGTGTTGCTTTTGTCTTGTGTAAAGTGTAGCGTTAGACATAAATCTGTATACGTAACCACATACTTATTGTCACAAACATATTATTTAAACACATGCAAATCCAAAAGGGAGATAACAGTGGATGTAACTATTTCTTTTAATATAATTTTACATTGATCTAATCAATGTAATTTTATATCGAGTTAGCTCCCTTAGTAAGAAAAATAAAGCCATTTTTCATTGAGTTGAAAGGCAAATTGTCACTCGTCGTAAAAACCACTGATTTAAATCATTTAAAAATTTATTTATATTTAATATGCATCTTCAGCACTCATAAATTATGGTAGATAAGAAAAGGCATTGTGAAAAACTTCACTCTCGATTTGGCATTTTACTCACACGTGTATAATTTTCCTTGGGCATTCGGGTAACTCCTGAATGTACATGTAGGGTCCTTCGAAAAATCATATTTATATTCATGTACATGCATCTGATTTCACAGATATGTAAACTATCTACAGCAATATACAGCCTGATTAAATCCAAAATGCACATATAGAGCACATCTTTAATGCACTCCCTTGTGGATGAATTGCACTTCAAGTGCACTTTGTCACGGAAAACTTTTAATTAGTGTGAACTCAACAGTTACAGTAGGTGACATGAGATACAATGTTTGTCAAATTGTCATATATAGGCAAATTTGAATTGTTTCTGTTGGGTTTAATGCCGTAGCAACACATTGTGTAAGTCATATCACTAAGGTCATCTCTGGATTTAGCAGTAAATCAGCAACTAGGCGCATACTTCCGTCACTTGCTGACGATTGGCCAACATGTTTCAGAATCAGACATAGGAAGGAGAATGACCGTAGAAATTATTTCATGACCATACAATACGAACGTATGCCCCGTCTGTGAATCGAACTAGTAGTTAACCTCATCTCTATAGATGAACTTGATGACCTTTTTTCCTTCTTTATCTATATAAAGCCGCCATCTTGGATTTGGAGGGAATTTTCGTGTGTAATCAAAAATGGCATAGAGAATGACATCACTAGGTCAAAGAGGGCATTTTACAGTATATGTGTACTTTGTACCAGAGAACGATGCTATATTGGTGTTTCGATCACAATAGTCTGATGATTTTTACGCAAAGTAGGTGAATATGACTGCATATGTGTAGATAATATGTATAATAGTTGACTTAGATCTATGCCATTCTTCTTTATTTATTATACTAAGATATTATTTTAGTTCCAATGGATGACATATGTGTAAAACAAACAATAAAACCGCATAATGCCGGCCGGTGCAGGGGAATTTTCCACTATCTATGTGTAGACATACATGTATGTATATTTGCTGTAGGTCTTGATCATTTAACATAAATGATGCCATCAAACTGTTGCTAGTAAGTATAATACAACTGTACACACATGTTTACTCAAGCAGACGACATATGACGAAAGTCTTTTGGACATGTTAGAACTAATGTGACACAAAAGACAACCTATTAGATGTATCATAAGCCTAGAAATCTTTACTGTCAATCTATTTGTTGATGCCTGTCCAGTATTTTGAAAAACAATAAGATGACATAATCATTGAAGGTATATATTGAGTCTGTGTTTTATGTCTGCGACTAATAGTTAACTATAGGTAGATACAGTTTTAAGGATTAGGTATTGACTCTTTCATGTTAAAGTTTTCTATGGTTTAAGAAATGTTTTGAGAAGGGTTCAATGCCCAAGACATGGAATAGCAGTCAAATGAACTACTTAACCATAATACTAAAAACAACAACACACGATTCATTTTCATATTTTCCATTTATTTACGAAGGATTACATAATGTGCAACTTTTACATTTATAACATTAAACATGATATTTAAATACAGCAATAAATTTTCTTAACATTTTTAAGTATACAAAATAGATATAGAACCATTTCAAACAACTCGCATACATACTTGCTTTACATATTCATGCGTTTTACTACAATCTTTTTTTGCTACTGACAGGATCAGTAACCATATGGATATGACACATATCCAGTCTTTATAACTCTCTTGTCAAACACTAACTTATAGTCCTTTTTTTCTCGAGTGGTTACTAACCGAGCATTGTCTCTATCTCTCGATATTTTGTTTCCAGTCAAGGTTACTACCCCATCAGGTCGTTGGGTTACTAAATTTTTAAGAAGATTGAAATTCACATGCAGCAAATTTTTGTAATTAAGAGTGATTCCCCTAATTTTACAATGCGCAGTATTCCCTTCTTTGTCTGGCTGTTGCAATGTATAACCGTAATTCTTAGGCCCTCCTGTTACAAAAGTCAGAATGCGACTGTTAGGTGCTTCGTCGGTCAAGTCACCTAAATAATCACCCAAACCAGGTTTTGACTCGCCTTTCTGGGTTGAAAATATTACCGAATCCGTATCAGCATATAAAGCCCTTTGACCAAGCTTCTCCAAGTAGAAGTATAGTTTCAGGCGTGCTTGACTTGTGGTATAAGCCGCAATAACTACATTTGTCTTAGGACTGACTTCAACAAAGTCCTCTTTATATTTCCATCGCATTTCTACTGATTCTTCCGAGACAAAGTTAACAGAAGTAACTTCTTCACTGTCAGATGTCAGTTTGTCAAAATAAACGGAAGGTTCGTCAATAATATCCACTTGTTGCATGTTGGACCGTTGACCAAATTTGCCCCAGAATGAATTCAGCATCAATTTGGCTAAAGATCTCAAGCCAGGGTTCTTTTTAATTTTGTCATAGTCTAAAAGAACGCCCTCTTTTTCATAATAAAGATTTATGTATTTTCGTTTGTCTTCTTCCGTCTTACACCAGTCCGGCCAACCACTGGCTTCCTGTTTAATTTTCAGGAAGGTGTTAACATACTGAGCAAACAAACCTCCTTTAAACGTTTCAGGGTTGTACTGGGAAATCTCCTTAAAATGCCAAATTTCATACAGTTTAGCTACTTGGTACCCCATGCTCATAGCCTTTTTTACTTCATCTATTACCCATGTACCCACAAAAGCTCTTTCGATATCTGTATGTGGGCATGGCGATTGCATTTGTGACTCTGCGCATGTCTTACAGAGATGAAATATTAATTTACCGTTCATTTTACTAGGTAAAACAGGATGGAAAAGACCCTTTGGTGGTATCACCTTACACTTTACAAGTCCTTCATAGTGTTCTATTGCTTCAAAGTTTTCAGTTACGATTTCTGGATGACCTATAGGGATCTTTCCCGTCTTGTTGACGTAAGGATATAGGGACGTGACGTCATAATAGTCAATGTCTTCGTTTTTAGAGGTCTCTTTGTATAGGGTATAAGCTTCTGTGCGACCTCCATAAAATGCATCCCGTGGCTCAAGAGGTGTAACTATGTCGAGTTGGTCTATGTAGGCTTTCATGGCAGGGTCGTTTCCAAGTCGTTCGTCAAACTCCGATTCCCATATGGATTGGTAAATGTAACCGTTATCTACCAAATACTTTTGTTTCTCTAGCGTCCTGTCATACAGTTCTCCCATGGTCAACTGGTTTACGGGATTTATTGTCAAACGCGAGTATTTGTTCGGGTTTCCGTGCCAGAAATCACCCTGGAATTCTAAGACATGTTTTTGTCCGTCTTCTGTCTCATAGTAACCATCTACCTGGTAAGGCCCAATGACTTTCTCTCCCCCATTTCGAGCGTGTTGAATTCTATGCATTTGAATATGTGATAGGTACTTAATCCATTGAAGTGCTTTCACTGATTGTTTATGTTCTGGAGTGTAACCATGAGGGGGTATGAGGGCAATGGTCTCAGGTTGAAGAAAATTGGTTCTAAAAACCAAATTACATGCAGATGCTATAGTAATGGACTTTTCAAACGGATCAAGGGCAGTTATTTCCATGAAGTCTTCACGGAATTTCAAACAACAACGCCTCAATATGTCTACATCAGATCTACAATACGATAGAAGTTCCTCTTGAAAGTCAAAGCGGTCATTTTCATGAATCTTATACCAGTTCAAGAACTCTTGTCGGTCCTCTGGTTTCATTGAGTCAGGAGTGTAGTAGGAAATACTGGGCAGTCTGTCTAACACAACAGTTTGATTTTCCTTCTTGTTGAAAAGGTGTGGAAAGTAACCTTTTCTGAGTTCTGTTAACCCGAACATTTTAGGCAATTTAGCAAGTGCCATAGGAAGAAAATTGATAGAATCAATCATTTTGATTTTACATGATGGCACTGACAGACACATAACCTTGGCTCCATCAGGAATGACTTTTGGTAGAATAGCATTTTTATACAAAAATTGCATGATAGGATAGGAATCATACCCTTGAAAATTGTGACATAAAACTGTAGAGTCATAATGTTCTTCGGAAAACAACCACTTACAGAAGTCATCCAAAGTATCATCACCCTTGAAAACATACTCTCTTTCCTTGCAATTTTCACACTTAATATCCACTTTATCCATGCAAACTGTGCATATTTTCTGAGCTACACAAAGATTGGGCTTGTGCTCAAAACTTCCACAGATAGTCTTACAACAATTTTGACATGTTTCATTATCACCAGCAGGGTTATAACCTTGATTACACTGTACTAGATCATCTTGTCTGCACTCAAAATCAAAAAAGATAAATGTCTTTGCATTTTCAATCTCAAAAATCATTTCCTCATCAATGGACATAGATTGGTGAAATTCGTTCTCTTCAGGCATCATGTAGCACTGATGTCCCGCATGGTAAAACTCCTTGCATACATGACAATAAATACGTCCACACTGATGATGTTTGTCGAGTTTTCTGTTGACTGTCTTTCCACAGTCTACACAACGGTAAATGGTCTTGCAGGTAGAATTTCCCTTTGCTGTTGATTTTTGATGAAGGTCAAAACACTCTTGACCCCTAAAAAATCGATGACAGGTGTCACATTGAAGCCACTCGGCTTCTGTCACAACATGTGTTTTTCGACAATGATAACACGTGTTGCAGCATTTGTGATCTTCTTTATGATCATATCCTTTTTGACATTTTGTGCAGAAGTAATTTCTTGAAAAGAAAGCCGACATGCTTGTAATAACGTCATAGTGGTTGTCATGGTAATACAGATATATTTTCGCGTCTGACACAGGTCCACTGAAGATGATTCCATTAAAATGTTCTTTTGATACGACGTTAATTTGGTAACCTGTCAATACTTGTTGGAATTTTTTTATCTCTTCAATCCCGCATGCTTGAAATGGCACATCAGCGGCATGATGAAGTTGCTCAGCGAGGTGTCTCTGAATTTCACAACCTACGCGAATACTGTTCCATTTTTCATGGTTATCAATCTTTGCTTTAGCAGTAATAATTGCTCGAGCACAACATAAAACATCCTGATTCTGAATGCGTAGCACACATCGTTTGTCCATAAGGAATTTGTCATTGTTCACAAACTTACATCTTTTTCGTGTACCACCATTGGGCATGTCAACATGTGTAATCTCCATTTCCAAGCCTGAATCAATTGCAAAATCCTCATTTGATTGCAGGACACGTTCAATTTCTGCCATAAATCTATCAGCAGTTAACTCAGGTAATCGAAGAAAAGGTATTATAATCGGATAGTCCAAAGACGGCGATTGTATCGTGACTCTCACGAGGTCTTTAGCCGTAGCTCCTACTGTAACATCTCTAAAAATACTTGAAAACAATTTCCGCAAAGTTGATAAAATGTTTTCAGTAACTTCGATATTCCTAAACGATATTTTATAGGTCGCAGATGACGTTTTAAATTTCCTGATTTGTTGACTTCTAATTTTATTTATTGTATAAAACTCTCGTGGGTCGTCATCTTTCTTTAATCGTTTTATCATTCCGTTTTCAATGTCTTGCGATGACCGTTTCGATCCACTTCCAACTTGATCGATGTTTCCCGCTCCACCTCTTGCTAAAACGTGCTGGCGAAAATGATCATCCAAAGCCTCTCTTCGTGTAAAGACACGCAGGCATTCAGGACAATGATGATTATTTTCATCCTGATGTTTCCTCATATGCCGTTCAAGATTATCCTTCCTAGTGAAGTTTTTCTTACAACTTGGACATCCATATTTTGACCAGTGGTTATCTGTCCTTCTATGTTTCAACAAGTGACTCAGATTGGTAAAGTTACCTCCACACACTTCACATTGGTACGTCATATCTGAAAGTAGAACAAAACTATATACAACAATGAAATATAGGACATACCATATATATATATAATACATATTATCAATACATAATGCTTTTCAAATGTGTACATTTCTACATACAAATATCCGTTTAGTAAAACACAACATTTTGACTACATAGAAGTCAGGTGAGACTACAAAAAGCCAGGCGAGACTACAAAAAGCCAGGCGAGACTACAGAAAAGTCAGGCGAGACAACAAAATTATATATACCGTATACTATTATCCAGATAATATTATATTCACTGTAACCTCCGATATGCACAGCACCAAATCTGTAAATGTAATAAAGAAATAAGTGTATACACTTCTATAAAAGTAATACTTGCGCATGCGCTCTCGTAAAATGTATTTGTCAATTGTGATTGGTCAATTATGCTGCAATGCGAATGGTTACAATAGTTCGAATGGTGTATTATGATTGGTAATTGAAAATGAAGATATTTGATTGGCTAACATGATCTTGATATGGGTATATATATAGGAATCAATAGTGCCAATGTCATTTGCAAGTTAGCCACCAGGTAGTCAACATGGAAAACATTCAACATTTGCATTCAAAATAATTTTACTACTTAAAGAAATTTGATCGTTATAACCAAGCCTAGAGTTATTATTCATAAAAACCGTGTGATAATATGATATTGCTTCAAAATAGATTTTGCTTAATATCCATTCTTACAAAAGATATAATACGTCTGTGTTTCAATTGAATAATCCTTATTATCACCTGGTCTTTATTTGTAAGGCTATTCAAAACTTATATTTCTACTAAAAACTTTGCAGACATCCTCCTGACAATGAATAAATTTAACTCAAAAATTAAACTCAGCGTTTATTGGTCATTAATTACGAAATTTTACTTCCGCGTTGCTTTTCATTCAATTGAAACTATATAATAACGATCGCATAATCCTATACTTCGTCTGGCGAGTATGCAAATATATTTTGTATAAGTTTTATAAAACCGCAATACACTTTGCGAGTAATTGTATAGATCATGTTAATTTTTTAATGAATAATGTTGGCAATAATGCTAGAATGCAGGCATGAATGCATTGCAAAAGAAACAAGACACTTCTAAATTTTCTACTTTGCCATTTTTTGTAATTGAAGAATCCCTTAAAGCCACCATCTTGCACAGGGTAACACTATTTGCTAAATCATGAGCTAGACACTGGGTTCAAATAGCAGTGTATACGCTTATAGAATTGACATCTAATTTTTCTCTATCCTTGTAAATAACAAAACTCAGAATAGTGTCTCTAAATTGCCATCTTAGAAACAATTTGCTTCTAGAGTCAACTGACAAGCTAGTATTAATTATTTAATATTCGCAAGACCAAGACATATAAAAACCTAAACATGTCGCTGTTTACTAATTAGTGTGGAGTCATATCCATTTATGTGACTTGATTTTCCAGCTCTTATCATTCATTTTGACCAACATCTTGAATTCTTGAAGTTATCCAAGAATACCAGTATGCCATCAATCGGTTCCATTAATAAAAGTGGATTAACGACAAATAAAATGCATTTGATTATTTGGTATACCCCACTCTATGACTTAACTCATTAAGGTTGATATATACCCGACAGCTAGGTATTTACGCCATTCTAGACGCCATCTTGGATTTTTGGAATTGCCCAATAATGCCAGTGTGGCATCAACCAGTTATATAAACTCAGGTATATCTACAAAAATGCATTTTTTTATTTGCCTCTGTGTGCAATGTGGCCTTTTTACGCCATTTTGTCCCCAATCTTGGATTGGAGAATAAACGAACGGAACCAAATTTGCATGAAATAAAATTGCAGATATTGTTAGACTACTTTTAGCTCTTTAAATGATCATACTGTGATAAAGATGGATTTATTATAGATTCATCAGTTCTCATCCGCCATTTTGTCCGCCATCTTGAATTTTGGGAGTTGCCCAAGAGTGCCGAATGGCATCATCCAGTTTCGGAAAATACAGTGTCTTAGCTTCAAGAAAATGCAAAAGCATTTTCTACATCCTTTCATGCACGGTTCAGTCGATGTTTGTATTTTATATACCGGACTAAAAAGTTGTTGTTTATACGAGGAAAGTGCTTAGGAATCAATAGTCCCGGATTTGAAGCCCAAAAGGAACAAGTTACAAATAAATTAATATTTAACCGTCTATGAAAGTTTGAACCAGGCGAAAGTGGCGATTCGCACTGTGATCCAGAGGTTGTACGTGCCAATTGGGAACAAGATACCAATATTTGAATTTAATACCCTTCTCTATCAGCACGTGTTTGCTTTTTTAATGAATGCTGGTTTTGGGTATGTCATAAAGCGCTCTAGATTTGAACAATAAATACGGGCTCAAAAATTCAGTTCTCAACGATCAAGTTTACGATCTTCGCTACGATTAATCTTCAAAAGAACGATGAACACTCACTTCATTGTTTTGAAAAAAAGCGGAATATATTCGTTTGCAAATTATTTTTTATGTTTACAACTTACAATACAAGAGTGCTCGATCACTATCTTGACTAAGCATATCTTAGCCTTTGTTTTATATCGACCTTAAAGTCCCGATTTTCTTCCCTCTCTTTATTTATAAAAGATAATATTATGTTTATCTTGTCTCCTTTAAATTCAAAATCATTTTTTTACGCTGTCTTTACTCAACAAATCGGCAACGCAATGTAAATAAAATGTAAATAAAATGGCACCATTGTTTTAATACAATAGATGTATGTAAAAGGATGTTTTAATTCAGGAAATTAATGTTTTAGTCGTATTATTAGCTACCTGCATTAAGATCTTATCAGAATATACCATCGCCGTCGCGTATATAACCCAAATATGTGTTGAATACGACGTTAATCCCAATTAAAAAACCCATCTAGTACTTCTTTCAGGATGTACATAAATGGATTTCAAATAAACATTTTTAAAGCAAACACTAGTATAATCATTTTTTCAAGACAGATATTGTGTGCGTTTATTGCATGTAAAATTGTCGACTTGGCCGTGACATGAAAAGTCTTAACTGAGACAATTTTCATAGTCAGTTCTCCGTCCCAATGCGGATACCTCTTAAGTTTTTTGCTTTCTGGTCTTTTTACAACTTGAATTCGAATTCCATATTATATAAAAAATAACTAAAATGGTACGGTTACCATAATTTTGGGCTTTCCGGCTTCCTCAGTCTGTAGCACAGCACACAATGCTGCTGAACGAGGGTTTGTGTTCGATTCCCCGGCGGTGCATTCTTTTGTTGAGTTTGGTCATGTAATACTTTCTGCGACCCCTTGCTACCATTGATTCTAAATAATATAGGGTAGTTGTCCGTCACTGACGGAAGTATACGCTTGGTAACTGTTTAACTGCGCGCCATGGTATGATTTATACAATGCATTGCTAAGGCATTTAACCTATCCAAAATAAACGACAAATCTCATTTCTGAAGGCAGTACATGTGTTTAAGATTGATTGTTTGGGGAACAGAACGTTTTTAAACGAAGGTCATTTTGTGCATAAAGTCTGTTGAAAAACTTAAGAGAGCCTTTTGTCAATTAAGGCGGCACCCACTGGGCATATTCAGGTTACATAATTTTGTTTTTTTTCTCTTTATTTACCCGAACCTATTCTGACGATGGTCAATTTATTAGAAGTTCGGTCTCTGCAAAGAAGAAAAACTTTGGACGTTGAGTATTATCGTTGAATATATCGTAAGGATTTCGGATACTTATTTAACATAAATGTAACCTTAAGACTATAAATAAGATATACATTGTAATTTTGTACAACGTATAGTTGATTTAAATTTGAAGTGAGAAATGTAAATTTTTATATCATAATAATTAGATTCCTTGTGCGTGCAATATATCTTAATTACTATTTTTCTGCTTTGCCAGACATCCTTATACAAATTACAAGTCGTCGATCGTCATAACAAATTAAAGGGAAAACTTACAACAAACGATAAAATTTAGCAAGGCAATAATGGCTATAAATAGTCATCTATAAACTACTTCTTGATATTTTATTACAAATAACAGTTAACAAATCGTTTATCATAATATAATTTCATTTGTACTTTTTCTATGTAATGTCTTTCACCATATATATTAAATGAAGTTTTCACACACACATGCACATGTATTCTTTATTTGCTATATAAAGTGATTGTTAAAGGGAGCTAACATTAAATGTAATTATTTTTGTATTATCAACCTATATCTCAAGTTAGTTCCCTTAGTAAAGAAAAACTCGTGGATTTCATCAATCGAGATGTTGTTGCTCTTGATCCAAATGTTTCCAAGTATCATGATTGCGCTCCTAAAGTTCGATCGAACTTGATTTTGGGACCTTTTTACAACAAAAAATTTCAGGAAGCATTAACCTTAATATTCTTTAATATTCTGTGACCTATTTGAGGAAGTTAAGTTGTGTATATATATAATATTTATAATGATCCATCTATTTTAAAGTAAAAAACTGAACCCGATGTACAAGAAATTCTTAGATTTCGACAATGAATTCTATTTAACGTTATAACAACTTTAGCATTTTCCCTCGGATCTTTGTAAGAATAACCTCACAAGACTCAACTAATACGCTTTAACATTAACCAGTCTTTATCACAACTTTAATTCATTCCCAAATGCATCCGAAATAAAAATATTTGTCCTCAATCTTGACAGCACTAAATATGTAAATATAACTGAACAGTTATTTCGACAGCAATCACTAACATCTGCAACACAGCATAAACTGTATAGCTTGGGTTTGCGTCGGGCAATCCAACAAGTGTACAGTAATGTTTTTAGTCGAATTGATTGGTCTAAGGATTTGACTTTTTTTCTTTGACTCTTGTTTAATTCAAGACCACAGCAAGGAAAATATTATATCGTCTATTCATTACGTTGTCAGTACGTTGTGAAAAAGGGGGAATGTAAATAAGTACTGGTAAAAAATAAAGAGTCAAAGGTGTGTTCAACAAAGCGAGCGCTCGCGCGAGCACCTGCTTCTAGAATTGTTAGGCTATTGAACGAATGCAAGCGCTCGCTGTAAAATCCAAGATGGTGTCAAACTGCACGGAATTGAAAATAGCGGTTGGGGACAACTATCTCTGCTGATACATGAGATCTTTCACATTTTTTATCATTTATCAATCACAATAATACAATATGCAGTGCCAAATAAATAATATTATGTACAAAAGGTGAGAGCACTCGCGCAAGCGCCCGCGTTCAGAAGGAGAGCGCTCGATGTCGCTCCGAGCGCTCGCATTGTTGAACGCACCTCATGTTATCTGGTAAGCTGAGTCGATTGCAGTACATATATCCAGAATAACATGGTTGATGGACAGCGTGATACCTAAAATCCTATTGTTCTTTATAATGTGGCCATGTGTTTATCATTTCAATTGACATATCTTATTATACAATTTTATCTATAGTATATGGAGAAATTAGGCTGCGACAACTGTGCATCAAAACATACATGTATCAAGCTTCCTTGATTGTTTGTCTTTCCTATCGCTCAATGTAGTACTGATATGTTTTCTTTTCATACTGTATTACACGCCGTGTCTGTACAATTAAGACTATCTTACGGCGTCCAGCCCGCCGAACTAGGCTTCCTGGTCACTTGTCTATAATATAAGCACTTACTTATCCT
Source organism: Mactra quadrangularis (assembly GCA_025267735.1). NCBI lineage: Eukaryota > Metazoa > Mollusca > Bivalvia > Venerida > Mactridae > Mactra > Mactra quadrangularis. Next base: position 50,857,222 of record CM046300.1, on the reverse strand, counting down.
TCCACAAGCCGGAAGTTTTCCATATACCTTAATAATGTTAGAAAATTGACATGATCGTCAAAATTTCATGGCAGGGTATAACAGCCCCGGAAGTACTGATTGTTTGTCAACTTATCTATCTCCCTTCATGGTAGATCAAACATGTTAAAGGTACTTTCAAACACATTGCATTTATGTGGCTGGGTGTTATTTAAAATCAGTCAGTGATGTTTTCTTTTAAAATTATCAAAGAAACAAACACAATCAATTTCATTTTAATATTTATTATACAGGTTACAATACAAGCACATTAAAAATGTAGAGCGACAAAATACATGCTGCACTAAAGTAATAATACAAGTTGCGATTGTGTTTGAAAGTCAAACACAAATTAAGAAATCCATAGTGTTTTAGTAGATGTGGTATTGTTGCTACGACAATGAGAGTGGGTCTAACCCGCTTGGTCAATACGTCTACTTTCTTTGTTAAGCATATGTGAGGCATTGTTATGGCACGCAAATTCATGACTGACATGCAACAACGAAACTTGTACATCAAATATCTCAATGAAGTAAAAATTAATGATTAATTAATTATTCGGCGAAAAGAAAAAGATACAGCTAACTTGTGTCAAAAGCATGGAATGTTGTTATTATAGGAAAATACTGGACTAACGCAGCAACGAAATTATCAAATGTATCAATGCAGAAAGTAATAATGATTGCGATTACATTGGGAGTAAAGACAAATATAAAATAGAACAATACTATAGCAAATGACTATATTCTTTCTTGTAAGTTGTAAAACAATTTAAACAAATTTTCCATTTTTACATAATTGTAATCTTTATATCCTTATATATACTTTTTATACACCTTTAATCAGCTACATTTATGTTTTATAAATGATATAAAACGACAATTACATATATGACGTAACATAACATAATAATTATGTTGCAATTATACGTTCATGAATGTGTTTTATATTTCTTAGATATCACATTGTTCAAATATTATGTTAGATTAGAATCTATATTTCTTAAGTAAACACAAGAGCGTTAATAAAACCTAATTTACTATATTATGTGTATTATTGATATTCTATGCGACGTATTTATAGTTAAGCTATGCTAAGTATATTTTCTCATTTTAAGTAAATATAAAAGATTGGAATTAATGTTTCTAATGAATGAGCATTCCAGAAAATGTGCACCACATAGACGAAGCGTTGTTGTATAATTTTAAAAAGCTACCCCTTTGACCTGCTTTTACATGTGCATTTTGACCATTTTCCAACAACACTAATGCCTGTGCAGTATTACAAAATGAATTGCTATTGTCGTTGACTAAGCTTTTGGCCACACTCTGACCATTAGCTACAATCTCGTAGTAAAAGTATGCGTTTGATCCGCCTTGAACGCACATCTGTGTAGTAAATGCATACATGCCTCCGATTGGGGCAATGAATATTCCAGTGATATTGTCGTACGATTGTGAAATGTCATAAACTGTTGTTCCAAAGATAATCGTAGAACCATCGCTTGGACTTTGGGTTGTAGGATCTTTAGAGAGAAATAATACATCTGGCTTGATTTCAAGAAGATCTGAAATAATCATGTAAATGAAGAGAATCAATATTGTCAGGCAAACTTTAATCAATACTTTAACAACATGAAACAACTAAAAGTAAACATAATCATTAAAAAGCATAATATGGTTGTTATGTATATGTTAGTCATAACAAGTGGGTCATCAACTCGCGAATAATCAGACGAATTTTGTTGAGACATTTTAAGAAAAATAGAATTCTCTGCTTACTGATTAATCGTAATGGTCACCAGACACAACATTATTTAATAGTTAGTGTTGAATATACAAATATAGAAGGTTGACTTCCATGAAACCCTAACACGTATTTCTTTGATAGAACGTTTCTTTTACGGAAGTCGAACTTCATCACTTAAATATACTGTAGCTGAACTGTATTTAAAAAGTCATAACACATGGTCCTTTTATTTACATTATAAATACAACATATTATTCATCCGGAATTCAAAGTTATTGTTTTTCTCTGTGTTACATATAAATTAAAACTATTGTATATACAGCAAGCTATAACTTTGTTGTTTGTGAATTTCAGCAATTCAGCTAATACATAATTTTTTATCTAGTGTACGAGTATGCAGATAGATTTAAGCAATATTTTGAATTCTGAATTACATAAATTCTATGATAATAAATTTACCATCTCTATTCCTCGATAGTAGTTTCGTAATTGATGAA